>PVLA01002844.1:71065-243933 GCA_004027455.1 Hydrochoerus hydrochaeris
GAAGTGGCCAGTTGTCCACTGTGGAGAGAGCCACGGAATCACAACCCTGATGAGCGCTGAGATGAAGCAGCAGAGAGAGCTGGGGCCGATGGCAGGAGAGCCACGTCCAGCCTGGCAGGGAAGGAAAGACTCCCCGAGGAAGTGACGTTGAGGCCGGGCCCTGCGCGATGGACCTGGATGACCAGGAGAGGGAGCAGCCCACCTGTAGGTCTGGAGTGCCTGCGGTGTCATTTGGTGCCATGAAGCAATAAAAAGAAACCCAACGTGGCTGGAGCTTAGCAAGTAAAGGGTGGGGTGTAGGAAGCAAGGCCAGAATGCTGAGTGGGAACCCGGTCTCCCCATCAGCCCTGTGAAACAAATTCTTCCTGGCTCCGCCTTCCTTATCGACACCTTGCTCCTGGACCATCGCAACTGCGTCCAAGCTGAACTGCCTAGTTTTAGTTTGTCTTTCCGTCTGCTCACGCTCCCACGAAACCACCTTTCCCCTCCTTCCTTATCCAAAGCTGTGCCTCATCTGTCCCTGGGCACCTCCCCTGGCTCGGTGCTGTCCCGCGGCCCCTCCCTAGGAGAGGACGGAAGAGTGTGGGCTGGAGGCAGGCCTGCCCCTGAACCCCTCGTGCGCTGCCCAGCCTGCCAGCCGTCATGGGCAGAGGCTCCTGTGCTGCCCATGCCCAGGCTCTGTCCCCAGGCCAGTGCCCGCGGATGCATTTACCCTCCCAGCATGCCCTGGGAAGCCTTCCTCCCCGGGTTTCCAGCTCTGTGTCTATTACTGTCCTCTATTTCCTCCCTTTTGTTTTTTTTTCTGAGTGAAGTGATGCTGGCATCCATCCTCCAGCTAACTCTGGGTATCGGAGCCTCCTGAGCAAGCTCTTATCTTCACAGTCCTCGACACCGTTTGCCACAAAGGCGCCCCTCAAAGAGCAGGATTTACTTGCACCTTGAAACCATAAAGGCTGAGAGAGTGCTGCCCAAACTTCAGCATGCAGAGAGTACCTCTTGCTAAAAAGTCAACCCTAAAAACTGGGTGCCTCTAATTCCAGCTCTTTGAGAGGCTAACGCAGGAGGATCCCAAGTTGGAATCCAATCTGGGCAATTTAGTGCCTTAGAGAGACCCTGCAGCTCCTTGTGAAGGCCCTAGGTTCAAGCCCCACCCAGATGCCCCTACATACATAAATGCAGACCCTGATCAGTGGGCTAGGGTGGGACCTGCCACTTCTGGCTGCTGCTACGGGTGCTGCTGGTCCTTGGACCATGGTGGAGAAGGTCTCACAGATGAGTGCATGCAATGTGGCGCCCTGGGGCCTGTGCTTTTCTATGCAGCAGGGCCAGCACTTGCAGGGGACCGAGAGCTGGGGCTCATCACCTCAGAGGTCTCCAGGGACTGAATCTCCCGGGGCAGCTCCACCGCGTGCCTGTTGAAGTAGTCCATGGTGATGGCGTTGTTCCAGTAGCTCAGGTTGTTCTCGGGGTTGGCCGTCTTCTTCTTCCTCCTCATGCAGCACACTGTCAGCAAGACGGCTGTGGAGAGGACAGGCTATGTCAGAGGAGGGCAGGGAGTCACGGCTGAGCCACTGTTACAGGTGACAAGTCTCCAGGTGACACCGCTAAGGCAACACAACCTTCAGCCACTAACCCCATCCACTCATTTGTGTTCCTTCAATGAATATCTATGTTGAAGCTTGTTGTGTACCAGAAACTATTAAAAGCTTTGGGAAAACAACCAAGACTTCTGAGTTTCATAAACTTCCAGCCTGGTACATGTATGGATGGGTGCAGAGGGGTCAGTCAATATGTAACAAACAAAAGGAACACACAAAGCAAGTTCAGATAGGCATAACCATTTGATGGAAACAAGGAAGAGCAATGCAAAAGACGCAGAGGTGAGCTGGGGAGAGACCACCGAGAGGCACTCTGGAGGTGTCCCTGAAGAGCTGATGGGCCTGCACCATCAGCCCTGTGTAACTGTCTGCAGCTTTTACATACGTACATCCACACTCACATAGATGATGATGGGGGCCAGAAAGGCACTGTTTAATCAGGGGTTTTGCTCAGTGAGCCCTGATATGAAGGCCTCTGAGGAAGTCGAGGGCTTTTCTGTGAGGCTTACTGTGCCCTGCCCCTTTGTCTGCCCCCCACTCCAGCCCAGGGATGGCCCCAGCGCACACCCGCCTTCTGTGTATCCATACTCTGGGGATCCTCCCCTTCTAAGCAAGGCCTTTTCTGGGTGCAAACTGAAGGCATACCAGAACTATGAATTCATTTAATGCCCCATTTAACCCCAAGTGGTCAGACCATTAGGGTCCCTGTTTTACGGACGGGAAGTCCGAAGGTCTGAGAGGTAAAGTGACTCACCTGGGGCAAGCCCAGATGCCTGACCCCAAAATCTGAGCTCTCGTGTATCTGTGGCTCTGCTGTATGCTGATGCAAAAGCCAAATATTTAAATGTTGTAAAATCATGGAATCGTATCTACTCAAGATAGCCCAGCCTGCACTGGTGACCTGCACAGGGCTCTCTACAGCTGGACAAAGCATACCGTGATGGCCAACTCCCTCTGTTCATCCTGACTCAGCTCAGGGAGTGGGATGTGTCTGGATTTGATGAACTAAGTGAGAATAGAGTACTTTCCAGGAAGGCTCCTGAGATCTGAGGTAACCTGTCCAGGTCACACACAGAATGGTGATGTCACAAGGTGATGTGGGGAGAAGCCAGTGAATGAGGACTGAACATCCTGCTCAAGTTCGCTGTCCCTGGTACCTCCTGGGGTGGACACAGGCTGTCTCGTGCTGGGGAGTAGTGGGGGCCTGGCTGTAGAGAGGGGCCTATACCACCCACAGAAGCTGAGAATTTGGCTAGCATCTGGGCACATCCTGGGGCACAGGGTAGCTGCAAACGCTGGCACCTGTTCCAGCTGAGAGCCCAGAGTCCAGGATCCTGGGTGCTGCTGGCTCTGACCTGTGGCAAGTCATCTGGGTACTGTGAGCATAGAGCCCCCTGCAGAATAAGAAGATGGCCTTGCAGCTGCTGGCCTCACTGGCATCTCAGTTTGAGCAAGCACAAGAAATAGGGTATGTTTCCATATTATCTCATTTGCTTCAAACACAAAAAGACTTCTAATTTTCTATCATTCCCACAATTCCTTTCAACAACAAAAATAAAAACACCTCTAAGCCAGGCATGGTGGGACATGCTTTTAATCATAGAACTCTGGGAGGCTGAGGCAGGAAAATCAGCTAACTACTACAATTTGAACTGAGTCTTGTTGACTTTCAAGTTAATACCTATTGTCCTATATAGTCTTCAACACTGGAGGAAATGTACATTAGGTATATAAAAGTGGCCAAACTATACAGCCGTATGTAAACCCAGGGTGCCAGCCACTCCCTTCTAGGTTTAATGGAAACTCAATTGCTCAGTGTCTCTAAAGACCACAGTCATGGGGACCCCAGAGGAGATGAATAGTTATTTCTACTTCAAGTTTTCAAACAGGGTTGAGAGTTGAGCCAGTTCTCTTGGCTTCTCAGGACTATTAACAGAAAATTGTCCATAGCTTGTCAGAAGTGTAATAGGGTGAAAGGTAACAGGTTTTAAGACAGAGTCTTGGGTACTGGACTTATATTTCTGGGAGGGGCATGCTTTGAGGTGAGGGAAGCCACTGTATCATGAGAAAAGGAAATGAAACCCCGCAGGTCCCCTGGGGATGCGACCTTTCTAAACACCTGCCAAGCTGCTCTCTGCCTAGCCTGTTTGAGGATGCACTGCACATGCTAACAGCAGTAAGTGACTCCATCACCTGCGGAGCATCCTCTCCATGGCAGACCCTGGGATAAAACCTTACACACATCATCTCTGATCTTTACAAGTCTTCAAGGTGGGTGCTGCAGGTAGCGTGGACACATAAGACTTCCTGGTGCATGGAGCACGGCAGAAACAAGCCCTCTGGGTGCACCTCCATGCTTTTTCTGAGGCCACACTTCCCAGGCTGCTCCTCTCATGCCATGACTGATTGGCAGGGTAGTGCAGCAGGCTTGGTCCCACGGGATACATGGCTCCTCTGAGGGTTCAGGGACTCTCACTGGCCTGGCAGAAACTTTCTTAGCTCCAATCCAAGACTTTTTCCCAGTCCTCTGCCCTCTCCACTCTCTTCCCATGGGTGTCAGACTTGTACCGAGCACTCCCTGCCTCTTCCAGTTCTTCCTAGGATATTTTATAGGTGTGTCCCTCAGTGGTTCTCTTGCATGCCCAGTCCAAGCTTGGTGCCTGCCTCCTGAACGACCTGAATGGACAGTGGACATTAGTTCCATTTCACGGATTAGAAAGCACTGAATAAATGGCTAATCAACTTGCCTTAAGTCCTACAGCCAATGAGTGGCAAAAACTGGGGTTAAGTACAAGTGAATATATCTACCAGCCAAATATTTCTGACCCAGCAGGGTGACCCTCACAGGTGACAGTTAAGGAAGTGGTGTTCCCTCATTTTATAAATGAGAAACTTGAGAGCAGGAAGCAGAAGAATTAGTCCAGTGCTGCAAAGGCGAGGGCAGAACTGTGTGGGGACCATCATTTTCCTCCTCCGGAGACTGAGGGAGGAGGCTATGGGAAGGCTGCATGGAATAGAAAGAGCCACAGGGCTAAGGAAACCAGGTTGGGGTACTGAGTACCTGGTGCCCCCGTCCAGCAGGTGGAAACAGCCTGCGGAGGACTAGTGAGGACCGCAGTAGGGAGCATTTCTCACTGGGGTGCACAGAGAAGAGCTGTCAGAGTGTGGATATGACACTGTTATGACCAGGGTGACATCCCCTGGACAACCCTGCCTGCTTGAGGCTTCTCCCCTTCTCCTCCCACTGGTCTATAAACTCCTAGGAGACACCCTTTCAGACACACCTCCGTATGGGCCCAATTCCTTCTTTTCACAGACGAAAGACATTCTGACTTATGTTTTCTTATAGTTACTAGATCATTTAGGGGCTATGCATACTGAACTACTCATGCAGCCAAGAATGGTGGCACAGTGAGGCAGCATGTCTTGGAATGGTGCACTAGACACGCTCAAGAATGGATGTGACAAGCACAAGACAGTCTCCAAATTAATGACCTGTGGAAACCCACAGCACTGGCTGGTAGGTGTGGACCAACACAAAGCTGGCAGCAGGTTCTGTGCATCCTGATGGTGGCAGCAGAGACCACTCCAGGAGCCACATGGCTTCCCTGCATAGACTACTGTGGCCTGGGGCCGATGGATTTCAGTTCTCAGCACATCTGAGACCTTCTCTGTTGAGTGTCTGGCAGTGCACTACAAAGCATTTTTCAGCCCTGACACAAACCATTCCAGCCACTGGGTGGGGCTTGAGATCTGGAAGGGCAGGTGAGCTGCTGACCTTTCCTCACTCAGGCAGCCCTGGGCTTTCTTATGCTCACCCCTTCACGCTTCAGAGGCACAGGACTCTCACCCTGACCAGCAGCTCTGGCTGGCCAACACAGGGCCAGGGCTGGTGGTGGTCTAAACAGGTAGCGGAGGAGAAGTACCTTGCTACCATCCCAGAATACCTGCAATGTCCCACAAGATGGCAAAGGATGGCATCCTCCTTAGAGGTCTGTCGAGTGGCTTTAGCATAAATAGAACCATTAGGTGTGCTGAAATGTGGGCCTTCAGGCCTGGAAGAACTCTGCTTACCTGACCACAGATGGGGCTGGGCCGTGAATGTAACCCAACAAACGCATGGGGATGTTTAGGAAGAGAGACAAGCCTTCTACCTTAATGTCCCCCTCACCAGGGCCTTCAGAGGCTCCAGTCCCATGGGAGGAGCTGAAGCCCACAGTCAGGGCCCCAGACTGGCATGGAGGCAACTGAGACCAAGGCAAGAGCGAGGGACCTCCTACATCAGTGGTGGTGAACCCATGGCATGGGTGGTGGGTTTTTTTTTCTTTTAAGACAAAAGATGTTAATGTATGAGTTGTTTCTTCTAAGCTAAAACCTCAATATTTAGGCTTAATTGCTGCGTTGTCACTTTGTGTTAAACAAGTGGGTTTTGGGTTGCAGCTTAGGTATTTGTGTCTAAAGGGTTCACCATTACTGTCCTCCAGAGATGGTAGAAGTGCTTTTAAAGTAGGTGGACCCTACAGTTCCCAAGTGGCTACAAGTGTCCACTTTGAAGAAAGTCTGCATTTTCTTTTGGAAAGTAGTATCTTAGTATAGCTAAGATCATTGCACTGCTAATTCCATTAGTTTATGAAAAGACACTGTGAGTGCTGACACTGTTTGATCTGTTTTGCATGCTGGTAGCTTGTAATCCGAGCAACTATTTCGAAGATAACAATATGCAGTGTAGTGACCACTGTTAATTTCCTATCATCTTGTTTTGAAATCCTGTATCACTTTTCTCGTTTTGCTCTGTTTTTATTGTTTTGTTTTCTAATTTCTTTAAAATAAAAATAAATAAACTGCATCCTCGCTCCTGTCTCAGCTCAGGTCTGTATTCATGGTATGCAGAGTTGGGGAGGAGCTGTGTCACATGTCTCTGATGTCCTTGGCAGTGTGCACGGCACACAGGGGGCTTTGGGGAACACTGCTCAGCACTAAATCAGACAGGCTTTGCACTTCCTAGTTTGGGCTGACATACTGTGTGATTGGGACTCTGGGCGAGTCACTTTTACCTGGTGACTCACTCCGCAGCTATCAGTGTGGGTGATGATGGGGTTTGCTTGCTTGTTTTGCTTTTTATTTTCTATGGCTAGTCTGTGTCCAGGATACAATGGTAAAAAGTGTAGGAAATTCTCTTTGTAAACCAAAGCATTCCAGGCACGTGTAAGGAACAGAAAACTAAAAGGCTGTGTTTCACGCAGTCACTTTTTGAACGTGATCATTATTAGTAATTTATTGGTCAGTGGTGCTACATTTCTCATTACCATTCTTCTGCTTTAGAAGCAGGAAATCACAATTTTAAAAAATGTTTTCACGAGAGACAGTAAAACCGCTTTCACTAAGGATGATGCATGCATCTTATAAAAGGTTTTGTTTTTCCTGAATTGGGTTTTTGGGCAGAAGCAGGTTGCCCAAGCCCTGGCGTGGGAACTTTGATTTGCTTAGCAAGCTGGGAGAAGTGGCTCCTGGAAAGAATCTAGATTCCAGATGAAAAAGAGATCTGGTTGGAGTATAATGTCAAGCAGAAATCATATTAAAGGCATGAACCTCCCATGCTAACCCGTGGCACGAGCAAAATAGTGGGAGACTGCTCAGATTCACACACCTCTCACGCCAAGGCCCGTGGAACTTTTCACTATGTGAAAGCTTCACCCTCCCTTCCTTCTTAGGGGAAAAGGCAGGAGGAGGAGACATGGAGGAAACCAAAAAGGCATAGAAGGAATGTGGAGGAGAAGTAGGAGAGGAGGGAGGACTTTGATACTTGGAGACTATAAATCAGGAGAGGTCAACTGCACTGTGGCATCTTGGTGCTGTGTTGCTCCAGCTGTGGCAGGCGGTGCCTGAGACAGGCTGGTGTCATGAC
This sequence comes from Hydrochoerus hydrochaeris, assembly GCA_004027455.1. NCBI lineage: Eukaryota > Metazoa > Chordata > Mammalia > Rodentia > Hydrochaeridae > Hydrochoerus > Hydrochoerus hydrochaeris. The sequence continues at coordinate 78,569 of PVLA01002844.1, forward strand.
AGAAGCCCTGGGCTGGTGGACAGGGGCTGAGCTTGCACCCCAGCTCTGCCTCTCTAACTCTGACCTATCTTCCCTCTAGCTTGACATTTCCTTCTGCAAAATGGAGGGCTGGTTCAGCCTGGGTCCTCCCCAGCCCCTAGGGTTTGGGGCTTCGTGACTTGTAAACATTTGAGCTGTGGTCCGGCAGAGACCAGGACCAGAGTCAGGGACAACCCATAACTGTCCTGTTAAATTAAGTCATGGGACTCAGGGAACTTTTGTAGCCTCCTTGCTGGAGGCTGCTCAGCTCTGGAGTAAGAGAATATGGGAGAGGAACAATGTGACATGGTAGAGGGACAGGAAGGACGGAAGAGGGCACAAAGGAAGGCAGGGCACTCACAGCAGGAGGAGATGGGCACACTGATTGCTAGGATCACCCAGGCGATGTCCATCTTGCTCAGGCAGATGGTGGCTCTGTGCTGGGGCTTGTCCCCTTCAGCCACGTGGGAGATGTTCGCTGCTGTTCCAGGCTTCCAGGTCCCAGCAGGGACCAGGCGATTGAGAAAGTTCCCCGTGGCTGTGGATACCACTGTGGAGAGAGGACTGGGCACCCTGTTGGTCACTGAGGGGGAGGTTGCAGCCTCCTCCTCAGCTAGAGAAACAGTGCTTTCTGAGACCCCAGGGGGATGGGCTGGGGCCTGTGGGGTTGTGGATGTTCCCTGAGGAATCCCCTGGGAAGGGGCTGAGACACTGGCATTGAAGGCAGCCTGGGTTGGCCCCATCACAGCTGTGAAGACCCCAAAACTGGCAGATGGAGATCTGTTGGTACCAGGGGTGACAGTAAGCCAAGAGTCACTGAGGCTGGGGCTGTCCTGTGTGTCACCGTGGGGGTGCTGAGAAGGCACTGGGGTGGATTGTGAACTGGTAGGAACTGTAGCTGCTGTGACGTTTGGCTCCCTTCCTGGGCTCATGAGGTTGGAACCACCCCCTTGGTCTGCTGTGCTAAGTCCTGGACTGTCTTCGGCAGGAACCAGGAGGGTGGGAGGTGGCACCCATGAGGTATTTCTGGGTGCTGTGGTTGCAGCCACTGTCTGGGGCTGTGACAAAGAGACATTAGGGGTCCTGGGGGAAAGAGCAGAGGGATCTGATACCACAGACCCTGTGAAGTTGCCCTTGTAGATCTGAAAGATTTTCCCCAGTGGGCGCTTCTGCCCCAGGTGTGTGGAGCTCTGGTTTCTTCCCCGCTGGCCTTCCTTCCTCCCAGCATGACCACTGGGTGCAGGTGGGATAGGGCGTGATGAGCCCCCAGCCCCCTTTCGGGAAGAGCCTGGGGGTCGGGGGGACCTGCGCGTGGTAGCCCGAGGGGCTGCTGTGGTCAGGCGGCTGGTGGCTCCTGTTGGCTTTGTCAGCAGGATGGTGGGGGTGACCTCCCCTGTGGGATAGCTCTCTGAGTGTGAGTATGTGGTTGCCACAGGAGCTGGAGGAGAACCAGTGGGCAGGGGGCTTTCAGGATGGAGGACAGTTGCTGTCACCAGGACGGTGGAAGTGGCGTTTATAGAAGGGTACCCATTTTGATGGGGTATCGCTGTTGCCATGGTAGCTGTGGCCTGTGAGGGTCCATCGGGAGGAGGGCTCAGTGTCACCACGGAGGAGTGTGTGGTCTGGCTGTGGGGTGCAGTCACCATGGTGCCTGGGGGACTGCCAGAGGGGAGGACCTGAAGAGATTGCAGTTCCTGGACAGCAAGTACCAGCGCTTCAGTCAGTGTCACGGTCAGGAGGAAGCCTGGAAGGGGAGACAGAGAGGAGGAGTGAGATGCCCAGGAAGCAGCTCACAGCTGGGTTCTCCTTATCTGTGACCTTGAACACTCTGGGAACTCAAGGAGAATGTCAGGTGTGTTTCCAGGGCCCACACTGGCACTTGGCACTCTGTAAGACACAGAACCGTATGTGGAGTGCGGACAGGTCTAGTAGGTTGACGCTAGAGTACTGATCAGGAAGAGAAACCAGGAGAGAAGTCAAACTGGTTGGTCATGTCCTTTCCCCAATGCCCCTGAACACTATCAGCCCCCACCAAGGCGCAGCTTCTCAGGAGGGATGCAGAATACAGGAGGTTCTGCGGCTTCTATACTTACCTCCTCTTCTACAACCAGGGTTGCAGGCCAGCTCAACACAGAGACATGTGAGCCACCCAGAGCCAAACGAGATAGACCTGGGTAGGCAGAGCTACCCAATTCCTGTTTGCTTTTCTGAACTGGAGCAAGGTACCAAAGATTAGACTTCCATTCACTCAGATGCTCTTACCAAACAACCAAAGAAGGTCGACCTTCTCTTCTTCCCTGGAGGACAGACATAAACAGAGCAGACTCCAGCCCTGGATGGGTTTGCACAAATCAACAAACTATGCTAAAATAAGGCCAAGATGTCTCAGGGTCACAGGAAAGTGGTAGGGAGAAGGGAATGTGGGTACAGAGAAGGACAACCAGATTTGGTGCCCATAAAGCACAGAGACCAGGGTCAGGAGTAGAAGACGCATTCTGTAAACATGGTTGTTATTATGGTGTTCATTGTTATTCACTGCTTTTCCTATGACACAGGGGTGGCTGAAGTCTGCGGAGAACTCCCACTGGTGATGCCCAGTGTTTCTGAGTTGGAATCCTATTGAATATTAAAGAAACGGTTTTCATGATTGTCAATGTGTATATTTTTATTTAGAAAATACCAAAGGATTAAAACCTATAATTTTTTAAGTCAAAATGCCAATATCATTTTTCATAAAAATTAGCATTTTGATTCTTATATTTTGGTAGAAATACCGAAGACTCAGAATATAAAAACCTATCAACTGAAAAACATTTATAAACATGTATGGTTTTGTTAGTCACAGCATCATGCACAATTTAAATAGCACCTCATGCCAACAAGACACAAGAGCCACCCAGCTCACACACTGGGAGGCTGGTCTTTCCAACACATGGAGAGGAACAGCAGGTCTCCGCTGAGGAGTGGCCAGCACCTCCCTAGGGCTTGGTTCTGACCTGTCTACTCCCCTTTGTTCATTGACACTCCTACTTTTTTTTTTTTTCCCATTCTCATACTTTCCTTTGGCCCCAATGAATCCTCAAGAATAACTCACTTGGAGTCCTTCTCTCTCATCAGATTGGAGCAGGACAAATGGCCAAAGTAGGTCTCTGGCTGGGATTCCCACAAACCTTCTGGAATAGCCAGAAAGGCTTCTGATGGGAGAAAGCAGGGCCTTGCCTGAGACTTCCAGGACCCAGGGGGAGCTTCTAGGAAGAATGATGGGGAAGAGACCTGCTGCTGGTATAGCTGTGACCCAATGCCCAGAATCACCTTTAAGTATGTAGTAGAACCTTGCAGTGACCTTGTGTTCCTCACCTGTACTTCCAAATGGTAGGGAAGCCAAGGGACTTGGGTTTGGATATATGGTGCAATTCTTACAGTCTCTGGGACCAATGATTGGTCCTCATCAATCTATTTTTTCTAGCCTCACATCCATGAACCAGATCATACACCAACAGTGCACTCTGCTTATTCAAGGCAATGAGAGAAACACACTTGGTTTAATATTCACAGCCACTAGGCAGGGTGGGAAATTGGGGCTCAGAGAGATGAGGTAATAGGTGCAAAGTCACACAGTAGAAGCCTGTGAACCTGGGGCTATTTCTAAGTGCACGCTATTCCTGGTCAGCTGCCACCAGCAGTGCAGGAGGAGGAAGAGGACTGTAAGTTGCATCAGAAGAAACAATGTACTTTATGTTCCAGTTGGTTGGAGGTTATTCCAGCCTCTTTGCCATCACATTCTGCAGCTTAGCAACCCGGCGGCAATCTCAGGGGTGGTGGTAGCAACTTCTGATGTCCCAAGGAATATTTCCTGACAAGCCAATCATTTGTTTCACAAATGCCTTGGTTCAATATGAATGTTCAGATGTGAAATTTGTAGTTGAAGCCCTAACCCTGGTATCTCAGAATGTAACTGCTTTTGGCAACAGGGCCTTCAAAGAGGTAGTTAATGGTAAAATGAGGCAAAAGGGCGGACCTTCATCCAGTCTGACTGGTGTCCTCCTCAAAAAAGAGGTTACGACATACAAAGTGACTCTGGGGACTTGGGCGCATGGCCTAGAAGAACTAATCAGCAAGCAGGTATCTGAGAGATGGGCTTCAGAGGAATCTTAGTCTTGCTATCACCTTGACAGTGGAATTCTGGCCTCCAGAACTGTGAGGAAACACTTGTCAGTGGCCTTCTGTCACAGCAACCTACCAAACAAACACACAGATCTTACATTAGGGATCCTCTGAGAAAGGAGAGAGAGAGAGTGAGTCAAGAGCTTGTGAGCAACAGGTTTATATTGGGAAATAATCTGAGGGTCAGCTGTGGAGTGTGAGATGAATGAAATGGGAGGAACCAATCCGGGGGCAGCCATGAGATGAGTGAGGTGCTTATCTGAAGGGAAGATGGGAAGATGGGAAGTCATCATCTGCTCGAAGGCACACTCCCCGCTGGGGCTTGGTGCCCACCCCACTACACTTCCTGGTCTCATGTGGCTGTCAGAGAAGTGCTGGCTTGAGGTGCTGGCAGATTATGCTTGTGCCCAGCTGGTGGCTGCTGCAACAGCTAGAGTGAAAACAAAGTCCCCAGAGGAGGGCTGGGTGGAGCACCAGATGCGTCCCATGCACTCAGGGCCCGGAGATACAGTTTGCGGCAGACTGGGGCAGTGGTCAAGGGCAGCACGAAAGTTTAGGAGAGAGACCCCAGGCCATCACAGAGACAGACCTGTGGTGGCAGAGGTGCTACTTGGGCCTCCAGGATAACTTCTGCAGCACTCAGAGGAAGAGGGGGTCTTTAAAATACTCAGGGGAAGACCTCCTCCCCCAGCAGTGCCAATCCTATCAGCTGGAAGCCCAGGAACTTAGTGTCAGTGATCCTACCTGCCCTTTCTGCTTCTGCTATTTGTGTTTCCACTTGTCAGTATCTCTTGATGTTATTTTACTTTCTAGGAGGAAATGAACCTCTCAGCCGCTTCTTTAGACTTTGAAATTAATCTTTGAAACAATGAATGGAAATTGCCATCTTGGACACCATAGTTTTTACCAGCAGGAGGACATTTGGATGTCACAGTGAGGGTCCCTAAAGATCATCTTACCCAACCTTTTCCTTGCACAGGGGAGAAGGGAAGGAGTGAAGTGCTTTGCTCAAGAACACGCAGCTGGCTGGGAAGACAGCCTGGACCATTCTGCAGCCAGTACTTCAGAGCAACTTTTCATTTCGATCATAAAATTGCTACAAGGTTACACTGCCTAGACATCGTCTTCAACCTCTAGGGTCACCTTCATTGTGGAAATCAGACAAGAGTTTACCTCTCCTCCTTGGCACAAGAGGTTAACAAATAGAATGGGATGCATGCACACTGTCACGGTAAATGTGCAAAGCCTTCAACCCTGGCTTCCCTAACACATGCAAATTTTCATTCAAGGCCCTTTGTGCTGGCCTAGACACTCCCCTCCCCACAATCTGCAGCTACCGGCTCCTTGCATATTATTTGCATGGATTTGCATAATGGACTCTGGAGGCCCTAACTCCAAATATGTAAGAGAAACTAAAAGTAAAATTTAGCTTGATATACTTAAAATGTGGAATCGACTGTTAGAACACATCAGAATAACGACGCACATGCGAGGTGGAAGCCCACAGATGAATGGGTGCCCCGATGTTGTAGGAAGGCTTCCACCTCCACAGAATTCCAATGCACACATGATCTCAGGAGCGGAGGGAAAGAGAGGGTCTCCTCTTCCTCCTGTGCTTTGGGTGGCTGCTCACAGCCTATCTTGGACATTGCATTTGCAGCTGGCAAAGGCAACTGGTAAAGAGAAAATACCCAATATTGTGCACTGCACAGAGCACTCTCTCCTTTGTCCTCACGGCAGCCTGAACAGGCAGGTACTGTTATTAGCTCCCTGTTGCACCTCAGAGAATGGATCCAGAGAGGCAGAAGATCCTGTCTGTGGCCAAACATCTGGGGAATGGCAAACTGGGGTTTGGACCCAGGAAGCTTGGCTACAGTCTACACCCTGAACCACTTTCACTCACCATTCTGCTCTGCCACACCCTTCCCTCTGTAACCCTTCCTCCAAGGATGCTCTGGATAGTCACAAGTCATGGTCTGTAATTTTTAAGAACTGATTTTCTATGTTGGCTTCTTATCTCTTTTCTTCAATCTCTATTCCAGGGCTCTTTATGACATTTTTTGGGCTCCTTTAATAATTCATTATTTTATTTTTGTAAGTGACTTGAAGGAGGTTGTAGTAGTACCACAGAAGGAGGCATCCACTTTAATTCTCTTTTACCCCCATCCTCACACCCCATGCATACCTTTGGAAGAAGAAAAATTATATGCATATTTTCTCCTAAAGTTATCACTTGTAAGTAGATCTTCCTTCCATACTAAACTATGTTTCTACTGCCAGATATTTTGTCTATTTTCTTTTTAAACTTTTGTGTCAGAGAATCACAGGAATCTGAAACATTTCTCACTAAACAAGACAGCAGCTTGGCCACGTCAGACTCTTGGTACTGTGATTTTAAGCCATGCCTGCAAGTTCTCAGAATAGCAACCCAACCCCCTGTGGAGTCTGTCTCCCTGCTTCCTTTGAGCCTAGGTGGGCTTTTGGAACTGCCTTGAACAGAATGAGACAGAACCGATGCCACATTCCTTCCAAGGCCAGGGCAAAAGAGGTCATGCAGGTTTTCCATTTCTCTTGGGAGGTTCTTGTGTAAGAAGCCCAGCCTTCCTGAGGCAGGCACATGGAGACATTGTGGGGTACATGACAGGCATGCCAGAGTAGCCCCCACCGGGGACCAGGCAGGATGGAGAAGAAGCCTATGACAGGACCCGGACCACTGTAGGACTGCAGTCATGCCCAGTGCTCCAAATGAGAGCTGCTGAGCTGAGCCCAGTCAACACTAAGATGCCTACACAGAAGAGCTCATTTTCTTGTTGCTTGACAGCTCTTTTGGGTGATTCTCTTTTGTAAAACTAGAACATACTCGGTATAATCGTTTGAATGTGCCCTTCAAAGACAATGAATTGTTAACTTGATCCCCAGTGAAGCACTTTTTGGGAGGTGTGGCCTACTGGAAATGTTTGGGTCGGGGCCACAGCCCTCATGAACGGATTAATACAGTTTTGGGGCCAGTGGATTCATTATTATGGAAGTGTGTTCCTTATAAAAGGACAAGTTGGGTCTCTCTCTCTCCTGCCCTTCCTCCACAGGACAATACAGCAGGAAGCTCTCACCAGATGCTAGTCCCTTGACCTTGGAATTCCCAGCCTTCTGAACTGTGAGGAAATAAATTATCCATCCTATGATAGTCTATTATTATAATAGTACAAAATAGACTAAGACCCTTAGAAATGTAGTTTCTGAAGCTGGTGCTTTAACAACCAAAGGAAAGAAGGCTGACAGCACACCACATCTGGCCATTAGGGGACTATTTTCTACATGGGCAAAACCACAAAACCTTCTAGTTTCAAGATTGTCATCTTTTAATTGGAAGGGATGTTAGGATTTGTTATGGATTAAAAATTACCTCACACCAGCTGCACTGAATCAGCATGGTAGAGGGTCCACCTGAGGAAAGTTGCCAGCATAAAAGGAGACACGAAAAGGAAGAGTGAGGCATGTGGGTTCTCCTAAGAGTTGCTGTTGTTTGGAGCCACTGGTTCTCCTGGAGGAGCTTGGCATGGCTGGCTTCTCTGATATGAATTCAGGCATTATCATTGGAGGAGCTCGGGACCTTGCTGCTGAGAATGGTTGCGGTTCATTTTGGGGGAGCTCTGGTCCTTACACTGAGCATCACTTCCTGGCTCTGGAGTGGAAGATGTGTGCTGTTCAATCTCCAGGAGGTTTGTCACGCTGGCTTCCTGATAGGTACTTGGCTGTTTTCATTATCGGAGGAGCTCAGGACCTCATTGTCACTGAGGATAGCTGTAGTAATTTTCAGGGGAGCCTTGATTCTTATTTTGAGCATTGCTCATTGGCTCCAGTATAGAACACTCAACCTACCAGCACAGCTCCTTCACCCCACTGGCTTAGACTTTCTAGCTTCCACTGCTGACCTTTGGGCCTTCCCAGTGCAAATCCATAAAACATACTTGCATGAGTGGGCTGTAAATCTCCCATGGGACTCATGGGAGGCATTGTCATGGGCTCTAGGTCTTCAGCTGGACTCATGTAGGACATTGCTGTGAGATCCAGACCCTTGGTTGGATTTTCTAGGTCTTTATTGTTGTGGACAGATTTCCTGCACTTTCTTGTATTTAACTCTAGATGGCCATCATAAAATAGCATTATAAATTCTGTGTCCTGTATGTAATTGTTCTCCTTGTAACCCCTGACTACAACAGGACTTGGTATTTAATTCCTTCATCTCACAGATGAGAAGGCAAAGGTCCAAGGGATCCAGTGATTTACCCTAGTGGAAAGGATCCAGGTTCCACTCACTACCTGATGCATCCAACTTATATCTCAGACCCACACTGTTCTCTTCCTATTCACTGTGGTCCCAGTATTCCAGTGTGCTCTGTCCTCTGAACTCTAATGATTCCTGTTATTTTAAAGAGCTAATAAAGACTCCTAGTTCTCAAAAATAAATGTGCATCACTTGCAGTGTGAGCTGGGTGACTGCTCCTGAGAGGCAGTTCATGCCCATGACCTTTTCTTTCTCCACAGGCAGTCACATTCCAAATGTTCCCTCCCATCAAATTTAGCTTAGGATCAACCTCTAGTAACAGGGCAGAAGGGTCTGCTCTGTACCCAGAGTTATCTGGTGGGTCCAGAAATTCCCAGAGATCAAGGGTTCAACAAATCAACTGATGAGATTCATGACTCTACTGAATTTTTCCCCAGAATACAATCCCTAAAGCAAATGCAAGCAAGAAAACCACATGAAAGGGGCCTGTGGTTTTTCACCGACATGAATTCAACTCATGCCGCAGCTCTGCAGACTGATGGGTAACAGCATTTGATTATAGACACATGCATGTGTACACATACATGAACATGTGTATGTTCACAATCACACACTTTTGTTCTCACTCTCCTTTGTTTCCCCACCCCTCACAACTACACACACAGAACATAGTTCCTTTCCTGGGCAACAAACAGGCAAGCATAACAAATTTGCTGCCCCCCCCCCATCGTCTCCAGGCTAACTTGCAGTTAAGAAGGTCTACACATAGTGGAACCAAGAGCTTCAACCCTGATCTTGGCTGGCCGAGACATCCTGGATTCTGAGATATTTTTTTCAGTACTCGGGATTGAGCTCATGGGCTTTTAACTCTACTACATCCCTAGCCATTTTTTCTTTTGAAAGAGGGTCTCACTAAGGTTACTTAGCCATCCAGGCCAGGCTTAGACTTGTCACTCTTCTGCTTCAGCCTTGCAGAGTGCTGGGATTACAGGTACGCGCCACTACGCCAGGCTCTGAGAAACTTTTGATCCAGGAAAATGTCCTGCTGGAGCAGGAGGATGCTTGATAAAGATAATAATATTATTGTTGTCATTGATGATAACAACTATTATTATTGATTACCACAATTTAAAAAAAAATCCCGAAATGCAGCCATTTGTGAGGCACCTATGGTCGCTTTTTATCTTAAGCTTTAGCTTTTTTGGCTTAGTTGTTTAAGTGAAATTTTTCACCTAGAACTCTTCTTCATGTGGCTTCCTGGGCCTACAAGACATGTATACTTGTAACCTCTAAGCTCTGTCTGTCCCAGTTTGCATCTCTTTGGAGGACGCAACCAGAGTCTTGTGTATTTCCCTGTCTGCACTCCAACTATGCTGCCATTTAGGGCTGGGACTGTGTCAGGTTCAGTGCTATATTCCTCAATGTGGTCTAGCATCTCACTACTACAGATATTTGCTAACAAAGAAGACATTCTCTTAAATTACTGACTGGCCAGTTGTGGCAGCTTGTATTTTCCAAAAATGACCACCACAGTAGGACATCACAAGCTTCTCATTCTTCCTAAATGTGACTTTGGTCCTCTTATTGACAGGTGATGTCTATGTTCCTCCCTTATGTCTGGGTGGGTCTGTGACTTCTGAAGGTAGGCCATCAGTGTGGTACCCCTCTTCCTGGTTTGCCTGATTCTTCCTGGTTCATCTGCTACTTATTCTTGGAAGCCAGCTGGCATGCTTCAAGGGTGCCTAAGTCCCAGAGGGAACTTAGGAGGCCCCCAGCATTCAGGTCCTGTGTACTTTCAGAGGACAGCCAGTGTCAACTTGCAGGCCACATGGGAGAGCCATCCTGGAAGGGGATCTCTCCGCCTTAGTCAGGTTTCCTAGCTAAGTCTGAGTGGAGCCCAGACAAGCAACCTTTTACCTAAACTACAGACTTAAGCAAAACAAGGGATTATTATTTTTTCAAGTTACATTTTAGTAACTTGTTAGGCAGAAAAGACAACTGGAATACTTGTCACGCAGAAGTAAAATCCAGACTCTATCAGTGATCATCCCAGATTTAAACACCAGGAGACTTTCAGTGATGGGGCTGATTTTAACTTTGGTTTTTTTCCTGCCCTCTTCCTGCTCAGACTTGAGGTAATGAAACAGCTCCGTTCTGGGCTCTTTGTATAGCACCATGGTTTGGCTATTATACAGGTGAATTTCCCTCAAAGGAAGAAAGCAACAAGTGTATACCAGGAGCGCCACCCAGCTCCTGGAACACGGGGACAGACAGGAGAGAACTGCGGGCTGGTGTGCAGTGCCTACACATTGAGGACGTGCTCGCCTCCTTCAAGGAGCTGCCGTTTTACCAGGGAGAGAAGTCACCCACGATGGGAGCACATGCTCACGCAATGAAAGTGTCCTGTTGAAGACTCCCCAGACAAACACGAGTGAGAGTCAGAATTAGGTGGATGAAAAGGTAAGTTAAGGTTCTAATAAAGTAACAGCCTTGGCAATATTCAGGGAATATCTCTTTGACAGTATAAGAAGTGCTCCAGTCCAGACTGCTTTGAAAGGAAGAGGCTCATAAAACTCCTTCCGAATCCTGAGAGGAGTCAGATGCGGAAAGGGTGAGAGAGGAAGAATGAGTTCTGATGATCTGTGCAGCACAGGAAGTGACAACAGTTAATAACGATGTATTGCAAAATGGCAAAGAGAGGATTTTAAGTCTTCTTACTATAAAGAAGTGATACATATTTAAGGTGGTCAATGTTCTCATTAGTCTAATTTGATCATTCCATAACATTTGCATGTATTAGAACATCACACTGAACCTTATAAAAACACTGTCAATTTAAAATAAAATAAAATTTTAAAGAAAACGTGCCATGGGCTGAGGATGTTGCTCCATGGCAGAGTGCTTACCTAGGTCTGGATTTTATCCCCAGCACCAGACAGATAGACAGACAGACCTCTATACTCTATAGAGAACTTGACAAATGTGACCTCAGCTAGGTACCAGATCAGGGTCAACATCAGCTGTGACAAAGTCTTGTTGGTAATATATATATTTGCAAAGAAAATGGTACTTTACCTTTGCAGTGTTCCTCCCTCAAGCCTATAACCTCAGCAGCATCTTAAGAAAAATACCAGAAAAATCCTAAATTGAGGGACATTTTATAAAACATCAGACAAGCAATCTTCAAAACTGTCAAGGCCATCAAAAATAAGAGGAGTCTAAGAAACTGTTATAGCCAGTGAAGAGGAGCCAAAACAGACATGACACCTGAGTGCAGTGTAGTACCCGGGGTGGGGCCCTGGACTGAGGAAAGGAGGGAAATGTGAATGAAGTATGACCTTGTTAATAATAACGCATCAGTGTTGGTTCAGGAGTTGTGCCAGATGCACCCTTGTATATAAAATGTAAATGACAGAGGAAACTGGGCCCAAGCTTTCTAGAACCCCCCTGCAACTTTTTGGCAACTATTTTAAAACAAAGAAATTTCAAAAAATGGGCTATGGACAGCAGGGACAATATAAAGGCCATCTCATGGGCTGGTTTCTAGGAGGAGACCTGACTTTCCAGAGAGCTGGAGTGAGATCACGTACCCTCAGATGAGACAGACAGATGGGGGAAGTGAGACCCCAGCTGCCCTAACTGGCCAGCTCTGGCAGATCTTATGGGTAAGTTCTGCTCTAAACTACTGACTGATGTGTTCCGGAGCCTACCTAGAGAGGAGGAATTTCTGCATAACTTTTGCCACATCCACCTATATGCCCTGGTTCTCACCTTTTTAATATTCTCATTCAGAACAAAAGTGCAGAGTTTGGAGGTGAAACGGCCCAGCAGGCTAAAAGCCTAAACATACAGTTTTTGAATGTGTTCAAATTCCAGTTGAACAGTCAGGGTAAATGTCACCCTGTAATAGAAAGATCATAGTTTCCTTGATGAAGGAAGCAGGCGGAGTGAAAATCCAAGCTTACCCATCACCTCAGGACTTCAATGCCCTGAGGTGTAAACACAGAAACTACATAAGGTGTTGGACTACATAAGCTCTAGGGTGGTGTAAGGGTGTTTGCCAAGGTTAGAATTTTGCTGAGACAAGTCCTAACTCTCACTTCCTGATTCATGGTGTAGTTATGTTTTCAGGAGATTTTGATGAGAGAAGTAGGGAAGTAAGACCAACAGGAGGACTTTCTATTGTGGCAGCAGCTAGGGCAGCATGTTCTAGAGAAGCACAGGACGAACTGTAGTGGAGGCTCTGGAACACCTAGCTCCTATTGGCCCAATGTATTTGTTTCCTCAGAGCCTGCAGCCCTCAGCTTAGGTTCTGGCCCAGTGAGCTCTAAAGGACTCCTGAAGACTCACTGGAGAGTCCTGCACCTGCCCAAAGAGGCTGAGGGACGTGAACTGTCCTCCCTCAGCTTCACATTCTGAAAACTCAGAAGGGGCACCCCCCACCCCCGCAAAGTCCTGGCCTGATCATGCCTGAGGGTCATCATCTAAGGAGAGCATTGGAGCTTTGACCTGACATCCTCACGGGCATGCCATGGGACAGTCTAAGGGCTACCCCTCAGCAGCCCCCTGTACAAAGAGAAGAAAAGAGCTTGCTTAAGAGAGAGAAGGGGTGGCAGCTAACAGGACAGCAGCAAAGTGTCCTGGAGGAGGGGTGGGCAGGATGTCTGCTTCCGAAGGACCTGGCCAGTCCTGGTGGCTTCTCCTGAGCACTGTGCTTGGTATTCTTGCTTGATTCCTTGTCCTGTGGCAAGGCTGTCTGGGCCTGCTCTCCTCGGTTGCCAAGAGTTCTCTGCCTCCTCCAGTTTGCCTGGAACAAATAGCACAGCTGGGCATACTTGTGAAATTGCCAAATTCCCCATTTCAAGGCAGGATGCCCAGGGCCCAAGGTGTAATGTAGGCTTTGGGCATAAGCTGAATTTCTCATATGAGCTGAATTTCTCAGCTGAATTCCACAACTCAGCTCCGTGTGTGCTTAGAATTGAAAGCTTTCCTCCTCATCGTCTCTCTTCCACTACCCATCCCCTCTCATAGCCAATACTGATACTATCATCAAGGCAAAATGGATCACCAATGCTAAATTTCCATTTATTGAGCACCTACTTTGTGCCAAGCACCGTATTGAGTAATTTTCATGATTTATTAAACTTTTTTGTTTTTGGTTTTTTTGACTTAGGGTCTTACTATGTAGTTCAGGCTGGCCTTGAGCTCGCTTTGTAGCCAGGCTAGCCCTAAACTCACAGTGATCCTCCTGCCTCAGCCTTCTGAATGCTGGGATTACAGGTGGGCACCACCAGGTTCACTATTTCTTAAATTTTACAAAATCCTATGAGCAAATCTTGAGCATCATCTATACAATTATAGGCATATGCACTCTCTTCCTTTAAAATATTTTCCTTAGTGACATAAATCTGTAGATTTAAGTACCTGAAAGATTCAGAGTGGACTTGGAGTTAACTTTCTGGAATAAATATTAACAAAACGTCACACCAAGCTGAGGATGCAAGAACAATACACACAGAACAAGAGGAGGACAGGGGAAGACAGTGTATAATTCAGGATTACGTTGAATGGTTTTTAGGAATAGCACCGAAAGCTGGAGGAACTCAAGAAGACCTCCCGGAACGGGAGAGACTTGAGTCCTCTATTACCTCACCATTTGCTCATTTCTTCATGTATGCAACAATTGTGTAGGGAGTACTAAGCGGAGTGTGGCTTTTTGTTTCTCAGATAAACTGGTACCCCGATCTCAGCCAAGAATTGCTGCAAACATTTCATTCCCACCATGTGGAATGAATACTGGCAGGGAAAATTCCGGCAAATTCTGGTGGCAAACATTTTATAGAATGGTATGTTCAAAATAGGAACACGTATTATTGAGCATCTATGAGATTTGTTTATATTTTCCTCCTGAAAACTAATGTAATACAAAAACTTCTGTGAAGTGTCCTGTTTCTTAAAATCTTCAGAGAAGTAAAGATTTATTCAAGGTCACATGTTGAAGGTGGAACCAACACACCCCTAATATATGTGCAGCATGGTCAAAAACTATAGTGAATGTTTAAATTTAAAAAACATTGATTACAGTAAAAGACACATCACTATTAATCTTGTCCAAAAGCTCCCCCACACTTTGAACGCACTCATCCCAATATTCTTGACACTCTCTGAAGCAGTTTTGGAAGTCTTCTTCAGTGTCTTTAGTTGCTTGGTTGCGGCTGCCTCAGTGACCTGCATTGATTCAAAATGTTTACCTTTCACGGTCACTTTGACTTGGGAGAAGAGCAGAAGCTGCCTGGTGCTCGACCTGGTGAAGGTGGCCATGGACATACTATAATGTCCTTACCAATCTGCCTGTTTGTTGGATGGCGCTAGGCAGCAGGATTTACTGCAGTTTTGATCACATCTTGTAAAGATTTTGTCACAAAGTGCTGATCTAAGTATCAACTATAGAAATAATAATGAAAGCATAATATAATAAATACCATAATTGAGGTATATGTCGTGTCACAAGAACTACTCTAAGTATGAACCACTGCCAATATTGGCAGCACTTGGGGACCCTTTGAAATGCAGACTCTTGGGTCCTAATTCCACGTGAACTGAATTAGAAGCTCCTGGGAAAGACCAAGCTGTGTGTGTGTTTGAAATCTCCGGGTGCCTCTGCTCTGCCGGGGCTTAAGCCAGTCTGGAGGATCAGTGATTGGCTGTACTGGGCAGGACCATGCCCTCTCCGGAGCAGTGAGGGAGAAGAGGCAGGGCAGTGAGCCACACAGCCAGGTACAGGCACTAAGAGGGCAGCAGAGGCAGGTGGCTTACAGCAAACCTCCATTCCACTCTGCTTGGCTCCTTCAGGTGCTGTTTTTCTGGAAACAATGCCCTCTGGCTAGCTCGCTGCCCTCCGTCTCTCTTTAATCTAAAATGAGCCAAGAACAAATGGAATTTAAACCGTCTGCCCTTGGTGAAATTAATTTGCATTTGTAAAGCATGACCTTAAAAGATGTTTATTTCTGGTTATGTGCTCACCACAAGCTGGGGCAGACAGTGGCAGCCTAGGTGCAGAAACCCATAGAGAAAGAGAAGCTGTGGGAGCCAAGCAACCAGCCCAGCACAAGAGGGTCCCTGCTAATGGATCTAATTTCCAAGAACTCAGTAAACTGGGGTGGTGGTGGTGGTGATGATGGTGGTGGTTAGCAGCTGCTTCATCAGGGACAGATGCCCTAAATTCTATGACTTTACATTTTGCATTTAAGGTCATGTACAAGCATTAACTCCAGCTACCCTTGAAGCTGCCATGCTGGAGAGATCACACAGGGGTGACAGGAGCTGCTCAAAGAGCCCCAGCTGTGCAACTCTTCCCTGCAGCCACTTCCAAATGTGCCAGTGGACAACATTAGCACAACTGGTGTTGAGTGAGACAACAGCTAATTCTTGTCCAGACTTCAGATTTTCACACAAATGAACTGCATAACTGTTTTAAGATGCCAATTTTGAGGGGTTACACTGCAAACAGGAGTGTTTCATTAAATTCACATGGGAACTTCTTGCACTAGGAGTTATTATCATAGTTATCTTTCACCAGCAGGCTCTCAAGAGGGCCCCAAAGAGGAGGCAAGGAACCTCCACGTACTGTCCCCCCAGAATAAGTTCGTTGACTCCTGTTGCAGGAAAGAATTTTTAAGACTAATTCAGGAAGAGGCACAGAAAAGACTTATATAGAAAAAAAGTACATACTCAGAGTGTGTACATTCAGAGAATGAGACACATTATAGTCTGGGGCTGGGTATATACATGGTGATTTGGGGGTGGACATCTGAGAAGTTGCGAATTTATGAAAAGAGGGAATTTAATTTACAGATCAAAGGTTAAGGCCCTTTCTACAGAGGAAGGGCGAGAGGGGGATCCAAGATGGTCGAATGAAAGGTAGCACAGTAGAGAGCCTTGCTGAAAAAAACAGCTCAGATGCTAGAATCTAACACCATGGAGAAGACCAGACAAAAGGAGAGGAATTCTCATGACCCAGGAAGAAACTGAGGAAAAAGAAAAAGAGAAAAAAAAAAAAAAAAAAAGAAGTGTGGACGGAGGGCTGGAGCTGGGCATGCTCCAGTTGCTGTACTGGGCGTGTCTTGGTCAGGCGACTCACGATCGAGCTGAGGTCACAGCCCTGCCGAGAGTGGGGATTGGTGAGCTTGAGACCCTTGGCAGGAGAAGGCTCTGCAACAGGGTGGAAACAGTGAACCGAGCTGCATGGACTTTGATGAGTGCTGAGAACTGGGTTCCCCAGAGTGGGATGACTGGCTAGATGACATAATGGAGTTGGACAGGACAGGCTTGAATCAACTACCAAGGTAGCATCAGTCAGTGGCTCCTGGCTTAAAGCAGATTGGTAGGATCTGCTTGGGCTGGGCCATGCCCTTGGTTGGAACCCAAAAGCCAGGGACAAGGCTTTCCTGAACCTGTGACATCCACAGGGAACACACAAAAGTGCTGAAGTACTCACTGGTTGACTGACGTAGGGGGAGGGGCTGGCCCACATCACCCCTGTGTGCCCCTCACAGATTGGCAGTGGACTGGAGGGGCACTTCCTTAGCCAGTGCGCTGCAGAAAAACTGTAAGCAACACAAAAGGTATTGAGACCTCCACCACTCACCTGTCTGAAAGAAACCAGAAACACGACAAGATGGAGAAACAGCAAAAGGCCTCCAACCACCAAACCAGGGAAAGTGAGTCCAGAAGAGGTAAATGCAGAGGAGGTTGAGGGCAGCAAACCTGTAATATCAGACATGGCCTCATCGGAAATAAAGAAATACTTCCGTGACCTCACTGATGACTTTAAATCTGAAATTCTAACTCAGGTAAAGCAAGATATAAGAAGATTAATAAAAGAAATATTGGGTAATCCTCAAGAAGACACAAATAGAAGAATGAAGGAACCCAGAGAAAGGAGAGATGCCTTTGATGAAGAATATAAACAAAATCTAGAATACATGAAACAGATCCAAAGAGAGTATCAGGAAATTAAGAACTCCATTGAAAACTGGCAAAACTTCTTAACAGAAACCAAAGACAGACTTTCAAAACTTTTAAGATAGTTTGCAATGTATGATCGCAAAAGGAAGTATCTCTTAAAAATAACAAGGAACCAGGAAGCAACAATACAAAGGCTAGAAGACGACAAGAGGATCTATAATCTAAGAATAAAAAATGGGAATGAAGATGCAGCGACAAATACAAATGAAATAAAAAGGCTATTCATGGAAATAATTAAGGGAAACTTCCCAAACATAGGAAATGGAAGTGATGTTCAGATATATGAGGCATACAGAACTCCAGCCAGCTACAACCAAAACAGATCTACACCCAGGCATATAATAATCAGGATCCCAGAGATCCATCACAAGAACAGAATATTAAAAGCAGTCAGAGAAAAGAAAAAGATTACCTATAAAGGAAAACTCATCAAAATCACAGCAGACTTCTCGATGCAAACTATCAAATCAAAAGAGCTGGGAGTGAACTATTCCAAGCCCTGGAAGGAAATAACCTCCAACCCAGATTGATGTACCCTGCAAAACTGTCTCTCAAAATTAATGGAGAGACAAGATATTTCCACGACAAAGAGGAACTGGGGGAGTTCGTGACCACCAATCTAATCCTGCAAAGAATACTGAAGGACATTCTAGAGAGAGAGAAGAAAATCACCAGGATTCCAGGAACAATGGAGAAAGTCCTTAATGAAAGGGGCAGACAGTGGAATGAAGGAGAAAAGTAAACAACAATGACAGAAAAATAGCATAGCAGAGATGAGGCAGAGAAGATTAGCTATATCATTGTTTTGTCTTGACTGATTTTATTCGAATCTGGTATGCTTGAGAGTATCAAGTTTGAGAGTAGAGACAACTACTCTGAAGATGACAAGATTCAATAGGATACCCATTCTGGTCTGATTATTAACTGCCTTTGAAGTCCTATAACGTCTCCAATGTTTGGTTTTTATTACTGGTGTTATGTACTGCTAAGTTTCATTATACTATGTCAGATGATATAGACAATTTCATTGAAAATAACAAGAGACATCATAATAACTACTGTAGATCACCTAGTATTGTGGTTTTATATGTCCTTTTTGTGTTTCTCTAGGAATCTGTATTGTTGACTTGTTTTGATTTGTTTCTCCTTCTATACAGAAAGGCTAGGTATACATGTAGAGACTTATACATGTGTAGAACTTCTAAACAGTTTGTGAGAATTGATTATAGTTATTGTAAAAAAAGAGAGGAAAAGAAAGTATTCTAAAGGATATAACTGCATGTATGTTTGAGTGTATAGGACTGATGACCATATTACTAAGTTTTTGTTGGATAGATGAACAGAACTGGTTGCAGTCTCACTGTTTAAATGTCTACTTTGTAGGCTTTACTTTTGAACAATTACTTCTAAGAGGAAAATATGTAATTATCAACTAGTGATTTCTTACTGGTTATTATTATTATTATTGTTTTTTCTTGAAATTTTGTATTATTTCTACCCTCTTTCTGTTTCATTTTTTTTCCTTTAAATAAAAAAAATACAGTGGAAGGGCAATGGTCCATTCATAGGTGATAGCGATAGAGCAGGTAGTCCCTGTGTTACAGGCCAAAAGGTATGGTTTATTCACAGCTCAAGAGGTCAGTTTACAACAGGTAAAGTGGTAAAGTGGAATGGCCAAGGCTTACTGAGTCTTTAAGGACCTTAGAGATTTTTGAGTGGGTTTGTGTCTTGAAGCTGCAGTTTTTATTAACAGTGCAATTTTAAAAGTATGGTTTTCCCGGATATCTATCTATCTATCTATCTATCTATCTATCTATCTATCTATGAATGATGTATATCTCAATCTTAAATGCAGAGGGGTTAAGTAATTTGCCTAAGATGTCACAGCAGGCAGGTGGTGCTGAGCTATAAGCTCTGAGTGCAAGCTCCCTGACTCATGCCTTACTAGGTGGCCACATCACCTCCAGTGGGCCTGTTCCTCTGCCTAGAAACATCTTTTAGATTGTGCATGGACATCTGGAAGTAGAAATGACCACTAGGCCTTTTCATATATCACAGGAAAGGAGACTTATCCTTAAAGGTTGGCAGAGAAGTCAATTCTTATGCCCAAAGAAAAGATGCTTGGCTTTCATCTTGGAATAAAAATGCTGCTGGCCTTCAGCCTAGATGAGATCTGTGATGTCCTAGAACTCTGGAGGAATTTTTTAGAGGTTGGTCTATTTTCAAAAAAAGTGTTCATAATAGGAAATGTGTTGTAAGGGTCAAATAGTTTCATTCTTTTTTTTCTCGCAGTGCTGGGATCAAACCCAAGACTTTGTGTATGGTGGGCAAATGCTCCACCATTGAACTATAGTTACAACCCTCAAATAGCTTCTTTGGAGTGCAGTTCATTTGTAACCAGGAGACGGCCCAACTGGGATAATCCTTCAAGGCTGCAATGAAGTCAGATGTGCTGCTTATATTTTCACCTGAAGTTATACCCAAAAGGACTCTAGAGCTATGCTCAGACTAGGAAGATCCTGGACACAGAGGGCAAACCATAGACAGTCCAAAGCAAGTAGGAGACAGGGTCACCAGTCACACTCACAGCGAGCAGGGACCTCCAGCAGGGTCTCCAGACCAGACTATCCCCTCCTCCCCAGTGACTTGCCTATCTACAAATGCAGTGACTCACTCCTATATCCTTCCCTTTTCATTATTATCTTCTGAAAGACCCCAAGAGACATTCATTAAAGATTAAGTTTACTGCAGTATGATATATGCAATAAAACTCACTATTTTAATTATAAAGATTTAGGGGCTGGGGATTTAGCTCAGTGGTACAAGCTCTTGCCTGGCAAGTACAAGGTCATGAATTTGATCTCTGGTACCAAAAACAAACAAACAAGCAAAAAACAAAACAAAACAAAAAACAAAAACCCCCCAAAAAACAAAATAACCCCACAAAATTGTAAATATACAGAATGCTGAGTTCTAACAAATATATACATTTGTGTAGATACTACCATAACCAAGATACACAACATTTCTATTTCCTCATAACATTTTCTTATGTCCTTTACTGTCAAATCTCCCCTACTGCGACTCCAAGCAAATCTGATTTATGTCTCTATAGATTCATTTTGTGAATTCTAAATTTTCACGTTAAGTGGAATTAGGTCAAATATTTTTGTATCTGACCTCAGCATAACAGTTGGGAAATGTATCCATGTGTGGTCTAGTATTAGCATAGCATCTGTAAAATTTATTCACTTATTGTGTGTATTACTGGTTTACTCTTTTTTCTTGCTGGGTAGTACTCCATTACATGGATATGCCAATCATTCATCTGGTAATAAACAAATTTAGGTTGTCCCCAGTTTAGGGCCATTATGGATGAAGCTACAAACTTATGATTTCATTTATCTTGAATGTATAGATAAGCTGCAGAGACATATAGTAAGTATATATTTAACTGTGTTAAAAACTGCTGAACTTTTCCAAGTGATTAAATATTTTATGTTTCTCTTTTAAAATTTAATAACAATGACTGACAGAATGACTAACTGTCTTGGTTACTTTTCTCTCATTGCTGAGACAAAATACCTGACTACCAAAACTAAGGAAGGAAAGGTTTATTTAGCTCACAGTTTGTGGAGATTTCAATCCATAATCTGCTGGCTTGAAGGCAGGGTGGCACATGGCAGAGGGCAACACTTCAAGTTGGAAGGAGACAGTAAAAACAACAAGAGAAAAAAGGGAGGAGAGCTAGAGAAGACTCTTTCTGGCCCTTATATTGTATGTAGACCCACCCTCAGGTGGTTGTAGCACTCACACCCATAATCCCAGCACTAGACAACAAATTAGTCACAAACTCTAGATTCAGCTGCTTCTTTGAGTACCCCTCCATGACCACATGAGGCTTTGGGGGTACATCCAGACACAAACCATAACATTCCACCTCTTGCCCTCCAAAGACTCATGCACATCCCTTTATGCAAAAGATATTTAATCCATCTCTAAGAGTTGCCAAAGTCCTAACAGTTGAAAAGTCCAAGTCCCAAACCTCCTCTGAGATTTAAGCAAACTCTTAGCTGTGAGCCCCTGTACAAATGAAAAGAAAGTTAAACACTTCCAACATTCAATGGCGCAAGATAGACATTTCCATTCCAAAAGTTACAAATGGGAATACAAAGGGATGTGACCAAAGCAAGTCCAAAATGCAGCAGGCAAACAGTAAGGGCAAACATTAAGTCCTGTAGTTCCATGTGCAGCATCTGAGGCAATCTGTGGCAAGTTATGAGCTCCAAAGGGCTTGGGTGGATCCACCCCTAAGGCACTGCTGATGACTGTAGCTCCCATAGCTTTTCTCTTGAGACTGCTTTGCTCCCTCCTTGCAAGTATCCTCAGATGTTCTATGTTTCTGGCTTTTCCAAACTTCTGGTTTTGGCTTCATGCTAATAGCTACACATATTCCCCTCTCAGGAGCAAACTGCCTGGCCTTCCAGACCTTCTTCTGAATTCTGCATGGAAACCTTTTTAACCTCAGAACTCTTGCATTCTGCATGTGCCTAAAACCAGCACCACATGGATGATGCCAAGGTCACTGCCAGCTGGAGTAGTTGCCAGACTTTCTTTTGTCTTGGCTGTAAGGGTCGAGTGCCTTGATTGCTGAGTACTTTAAGTCTAATTCTCAGGAATAAATTCCCTATGCTGCTGCCACTCTGGAACCTGGTATGGCCGCCACCATTCTGGAACCTGGCACTCTGCAGCTTTCTTCTCAAAGCAAAGTCTTTTGCCTTTGCAGTTTTGAGCCTGCAAAGGATGGTGACTTGGTGATTCTTGTGATGCCCTCACACCATCTTTTGTATTCTCCTGTTCCTCTTCAGTAATCAAGATCTCCTCAGCTCTGTCTATGCAATGCAAACCTTTACTGGTGCTTCCATTCTGACTAAATTCACTTTAAATCATTCTGCTTGGCTCTTTGCTCATTTTCTCTATATAAATCTGGCTAAAGCCCCCAACAATAGCCATGTCACTGTCTCATCATTAAACTGTCTTGAAATTTTCTCTGCCCGATTAATTAGTCTGCTGCCTTAATCTTAGTTTCAGGCAGTCTTGGGACAAGACCAAAATGCAGACAAACATTTTGCTATGCCATAACACACATCATCTGAGTCCAGCAGCCAATGCAGTCCTTTTCCTAGCAGAAACCTCCTGAGCTTAGTCTTTACTGGCAGATTTCTATTAGTCTTCTGGTTTTCTGAGCTCTGACTAGAATCTCCCATACAGAGCAGTGTCACCAGTTTCTCCCAGACCTTTCCAGGCACTACTGAAACATTCCCTAACACTTACATTTGCTCTTTCCACTTTTTACACAGATGAAAAAGTCCTAGACAAACTTTTCTTTTCTCATAAGGAAAGCTTTTCCAAAGTTCTATCCTTTAAATACTGTGCAGGAAAAGGGTTCCCAGGGGAAAAGCTACTTTTCCTTCCTCTTAGAAATTCATAGCATACATCAGTTTATAGAAGGCTTTAAGAAGTCCTGGGATTAAAAAGCACTTACATAAACCAGGAGCCGGTAGACTTTTTCTGTGAAGGGCCAGCTAGTAAATACTTTCAGGGTTTGTGGTTGCTGTCCCTATTATAATTGATCTGTCCTGGTGAGAATCAGCCACAGACATTATATAAATGAATGAGTGTGGCTGTGTTTCAATAAAACTTTATTTACAAAAAATAGATGACAAGCTGTAGTTGGCAATTCCTGATCTACAACATGGCAGGATTTGAGAAAGGCTTTGGTTAAGTTTCAAGGTGTTTTTCAAAGGCCCACTAGTGGTGCTGCTTTTTCCTTACATGTTCCCTCTTCCTTCCCTACACCAATAAATCTACCATCTCAAGAGAGAGAAGGGGATGAAAATGGAGAATGGGAACAGCTAGGAGCAAAGGAGACTGGGGTACGGACTGAAGGAAAGGCAAGAGGGACAGGAGGGGTGGTATGTCCCAGAGCAGAGGCCAAAGACAATAAAAACGTCAAGAGCTGAGTGAACAAATTTTAATCTGAGACTGCCTTTCAGATTAGGGCACCATGCTTCATATTCTCATTAAATAAATGCCCCATGACGTAAGTGGAGGCTTTTGGATTCTGGGCATCTGTACTCCTATCTGTGAGCCCACAGTCTTCTTTCCAATGTCCTCATTCTAAGATTTCATGAAATCTTTGTTGTCCAAGTCAAACCCTTAAGGATGTGTGAGCTCGTGGCCAGATATGGGCTAGACCTAAGTGAGTCTGGGAGAGGATTTTAAGAGTTCTCAACTAACAATTGGTTAACAGATGTAACAGTTACTAATGAAATTCTAGTTCTGTTTTAAATAATGATGTTTCATCAAACATAAGAGACAACACACTACTGTTTTATATACCAGTAAGATAAAAATACTGCCAATTAAACCATGACATGATGCTTTCTTACACTTGCAATTTTTCTTCTACAACTGTTTGAAAGAGCTCCTTTAGATTTGTCTAGACAGTTGGTCACACATCTCTGACACCTTCCCTTATAGCAAGTGATGTGTAATGGCCAATCTTTCTGCAAGTGTCTG
Source organism: Hydrochoerus hydrochaeris (assembly GCA_004027455.1). Lineage (NCBI taxonomy): Eukaryota > Metazoa > Chordata > Mammalia > Rodentia > Hydrochaeridae > Hydrochoerus > Hydrochoerus hydrochaeris. Next base: position 102,645 of record PVLA01002844.1, read on the forward strand.
GGTAACAAAACACAGCCTAATTCCAACTGCTTTGGTCCCATCTAGAACTGGTTATTGCTATAGTATATGGAATGGACACAGTTCTTATAGTGAACATTTCTTTTACAAATATCCCATTTCTTACCTGCTGCTCTGCATTGAGGTTCCTCAGTGGACACAACTTTTATTTCAAAACTGAGTCACAGAGGATCTTTGTGAAGACTCTTTAAACAGTAGCTATATACACATGGCACCAATGATTCTTTCCCTCAAAAGATGAGGGATGAGGTGAACAATTACAACCATCATTTGCCCACACACTGGCCACAATAACCACCTCCTAAGGGTAGTCTGATGGACAGTGACTGTGAGATGCATCCTGGTTTCTGAGATATTAAAATAAACAAATACAAACCCAGATGGATATGTGTGCTTAACTAAGCCAAGTCCTGAATTTGAAGTTTAGGAGGTTAAAACAAAACAACAAAACCAAGGGACTTAAAAGTAGAATGAAGTGTTTTTCTTCTTTACAAAAAATTCTCAAATGCTCTGCAGCAATATTCAGATACTTCCAGCTGAATGTCTGCACAATAGAACTCTGCTGGGTGTAAACAGATCTACTGATGCTTGTTCTTCATGTGTGTTGGGTATTAAACCCAGGACCTGGGTATAGTAAGCACTTGCTTTGCACTGAGTTTCACCCCCAATACCTGTTGTCATTTTTTTTTTGAGATAGGCATTTCACTATGTTGCTCAGGATAGAATCAAAATCCTGGGTTCATGTGATCCTCCTGTCTCAGCCTCTTGAGTAGCTGGGAATGCAGGCATGTGCCACCATGCTTGGCTTTTAACTATGGAATTCGTGCAGGTCTCATTTGGTATGACCCATAAAGCAACACTTTCACAGTTGCCTACCCTCCTTCCTATCTTATAAGCTCAAAAAGGATCCTGATTTGCATAATGAATTATGCATAAAGTGTGAAGTACTGATCATTTTAAAGGAAGAAATCAGAATTGAACTATAACTAATTTTAAAAAAACCATGCTTAGCACATATGCCAAAAGACTGTGTAAAGAAAGAAGCCAAGTTACAAATTTATATCTATGTTAAAAAATGGTTATATGACATTTAAAGTAAGATCTGACAAGTGCCCGCTACCAGCTAAGGATGCTGTCTGGCTCTTTACACTCTTGTCGGAGTTGGGCATGCTATGCTCTGCTTGGCGGGCTGTGGATGTGGGGATTGAGTAAAGGGTGGTATGACAGGGAAAGCAGTGTGTTACTGGATGCCTCCTTCCTTGGTTATGGATTTTGTGTGGGCTCAAGTTCAGATCTGGGTCCGTCCAGCCCTAAACCCCTGTTCTTTTCCTCTCACGCTGAGTCAAGGAGGTGCTGCCAGAACCCAATATGAAAGTATTTCTGTTCTATACAGCTCACTGTGTAATCAAGCTTCCTACAAATGAGGTTGAATTGCGTGATGGTCTGGATGCCAGCTCACTCTTCTTTTGTCTCTGTGATGTGGCTGGAGAAGACGCCTAACCAGGTCTTCTTGGTGACCTACACGAGTCTGACTCTCCGGATGTGCCCAGCTGGGTAAGGTCCTCAGCGCAGAGCTTCACTGGTACACACCCCATGTGGTGGCTGCCACATTCTCACTGCAGACTCAGAGGCCTGAGGCATCAGCATTTGTTAGCCATGTCTGCCTTTTATGCTCTCAAGAAGGCTTCAGGGCACTTTGTGACAGGATAGGCACCAGCATTATGTCTTGTAACAGAAAATGAGATCAAGACTTTCCAAGGGAATCAGGAGAATGAAATGACCTGCAGCAGTGGCAGAAACAAGTGCAGCCAGGAGAAGCAAGTGCCACCTGTCCGGCTGCCTGCTGCTCGCCTTGCGTCCCGGGGTCTCATTACTAAGCAACCTGAAAGGATTCCAGGAAATCAATGGACACAGAAAGTTGATACTTCTAAAAAGCCAAGGAACAGGGTTTGGGAGAGATAACACACCTGCCTTGTGCTTATAAAGAAAAGTTTGGGCAAATGGACTCCATGATTAAACCGGATGGCTGGCAAGAACAACATTATCCTTTTCCTGATAGAGAAAAACAGACAGTGGGGACAATAAGGAGGTTGCTCGCTGGTTACCAACTTGCCCCTCCGTGTGTAAGTTTATGAAGTGTTTATTTCTTCCCACCATTCCACCTTCCTCTCAACTCAGGTCTTACATCTCATATTTCCTCTGTCAGCCCAGAAACATGAGGGTGATAGAACTGGGTTAAGCCACATATCTGTTTCAAGTTACATTAAGGTTCTAACTTATTGGGTCACGGATGGGGTGACAGCACAGGGCAGAAGCAAATGAAATAACGGCTGGTATGAGTCTTCTGACTTCCCTCTCCTCAAGGGGAAGGACCTTTATAGTATCTCAGCTCACACTGGAGCCTACACTGGTAGGCTTGGATCTTACACCTTCATTTTGGAAGAAGACTAAATTAATCAACTGAAGGAATGCTTACAAAGAATAGGTTTTCCTGACTCTTAAGATAAAATCAACATCGGATTGCTCTCCCTAGCTTCAGCTTCATGAGGGTGGGAATGGTGGGTGAAGGCAGCAGTGTCAATCTTGGCATTCCTGAAAAAAATGCCTTTATCTTCAGCTTTCTGGTATTCTTGAAGGAGATTCCCTTCCACTGTTGCACATCACTCCGCTGCTGTAAAGCTTTATTAACTTCCTTCAGTTAAAGAAGAAATTTCAATGTCAAATCACACAGATGGTGAGTGGCTGCGACACATAAGAAATACACTCGTATTTGGTCTCTATCCCCTTTCCTCACATAGAGGGTTTTCTGGCGTGGTGGTATACAAATGAAATGACTGGTGGGTGGAGGCTCCTGGAGCACCTTGGAAAGGGGGCTGGTTGTCAGGGGAAACAAGCGACTGGAGAGTTGAACTTCCGGCACCATACTCCCCCAACCTCACCCCTCAGAAGAGAGGACAGGTCTGGAGGTTGCATTCAGGGTGCCAACCAAAGGTGATGCACTTTATTCTCAGAGCTCTGGGAAAAGGAGTAAGCATTTCTAGAAGAACCAGTCCTACAGAAAAGGGAACTCATACTAGGACCACAGCGATACTGGTGTCTTTTCTTATTTCTTATTCTTCCTACCACAGTAAAACTTCAGTTGCTGTTTTTCAACTCCTTCTGAGCTGATTTGGGAGCTACACCATAGTAGTAGAAAAGACACAAGTTTTATAATCAGATGGCTTGGGGAACCCTGCATGTCAATCACATTAGGTCTCTCCTCTTGATCTCCTGCCTGGGGTGGGGAGGTAAGTCTGGCTGCCAGTATTCTGGGAGCAAGCTGAAGAAGTGGGCCAACTTCTCAGCTTTATCACCTGACTTCTGCATACACTGACAGTGGTCCTCATAGGCCTTGCATTTTATCTGCAGATAGTGGTTTCCAGTGTACTACAGGCTGAGGAAAGCATTTACTTGTGGGAAAAGTAGGAAGGCTCTGTAGATTCAATTGCTCCTTAGAGGAACTTTCAACCTATCCTCTGGCCAGAGTCCCATTTTAACCCCATATCTAGAGGTTCCTTGAATGACTGTCAGTTCCCAAGTTGTGGGCATTCTACAGTGTTAACTGGGGTTGCTTCTACATCTTCCTCAGCACCAATTTAGGATTCAATTTTATCAGGGTCTTCAGTTGCTTTGTAGCTTCTTGAGTTATATCAATATGCTTGCTCTCTTGTGGTCTACTCGTTAAAATAAAATCCCTTTATTATTTATTAAACGAGGCTTTCATTAAATGCATTAGTTATACTATGCCATATTTAGCCAGAATTTAACTCCACACTAACTGAGAAAATCACTTCAACTCTAAACACTTTTTGGTCAATTTAAAATACAAAAACAGTATTAATTTTTCATTTCACTGATAGAGAAACTGGACTCTTTTCTAGAAGTTTATTGCTCATTGCTGACTTCTGTTTATGATCACTGCCTACTCCCCCAGTTTTTAAAAAATTTATCCTTAAGCAAGTCTTATATGCCAAGGATATCAGATTACTGTAAATGTTTCCTCCAATGGCTTAGTTGGCTTTGTTTTGTTGTGTCTGTGGGGTTTTACTCTATGTTGTTTGTGACCAAAGAAGAGTCTTTTCTAGTCCTGGTTTCGGAAACATTTACTAATCTTTTCCTGTATTTGCTCTATAATTTCATTTCTTACACTTAACCATATAGTAGGGGTGTGAGTCATTCAGACCCCTCCTTACGACTGAGACCTTGGTTTCCCAAGTACTAGGAGTGCTGCATGCACTCTTCACAGCTGAATCCCTCAACTGGAATTTCTCTGAGGCAAAGAGAGCTGCTTCACCCATGATTCTAACCCCTGGGTATCCAGGGTGGCTCCATATTCAACGCCTGGTTGATGCCAAAGCAGAAGTCAATTTGGGACAACTACTAATAACTGTTATATTTTTGTCATATTTAAAAATTTTAAGTGTACTATAAACCATGTCTAGGCTCTTTAGTCTGTTACTATAATCTGTTCTTCTTGCACCTGATGTTTTGATTTTTGGCAAAGAAACATCTCCTTATAGTACTTTAACACCTATCTTTACTACCCTTGCCTGTTTCCATTTCCAGATGAACTTTGAATTCAATTTCTATGGGGTAATAAAAATTCATTAGTAGAATTTTTTTTCAGTATTAGAATTTTGATTCTGATTTCATTAAGACCATAAACTAATTTTGGGAATTTTTACAATAGTAAATCATGCCTTGATATATGATATGATGTCTTGCTCCATTCATTCAAGTCTTTTATGCCCATTAATAAAGCAACTGTAGTTTTATGTCTTGACTATATGGATAAATTTGAACTTTTTCTTGTGTTGGAACTAGAAAGTAGCTTTCCTTATGTGTTCTACATGTTCACTGTGGATACACTTCTACAAATGAATACTAAAGAATACTAGTTTTTTAGTAACTTATTTAGAGAAGCACAATTTGCATATAGGTTGGAAACAAGGCAAAATGTCCCCATTCTCCATAAAGCAAGAAATGAAACTAAAACAAAACTGAGAAGGAAGACAAAACTGTCTTTGTTTGTAGAAGACATGACCTTTCAGTGTAGAAAATCTGAAAGAACTGACAAAAACTAAATACCCAATAAATAATAAGCAAGGTTAATATAAAAAAGTTAAATGTCTTCTTATATAAAAGCAATAAACAATTGGAATTTGAAATTGAACACAAAACTCCATTTATATTAGTACCCTTTCCCCTTCAAAAGAAAACAAAACTGAATGTTTAAGTCTAATAAAATATGTACAAGATTTATATGAAGATAATGATAAAACTGATTAATGATTGTAATTTATTTTGTTTTTTTGTTTTGTCTTTGCAGTGCTTGAGTTTGAACCCAGGGTCTCTTCCAGACTACATGGGGGCTTTATCACTAGCTACAAACCCAGCCCTACACTCTGATTAATAAAATCAGAGAATATTAAGTAAGTGAAGAGGGATTCCATGTTAATGAATAAGAAGACTCAATTATTAAAGCTGTCACTTATTTCTAGTTTGATCTACAGATGCAGTGAAATTCCCATCAAAGTCCTAGAACTAGTTATTTTGTGGATATTGACAAGCTGATTCTAAAATTTATATGGAAATCAAATAACCAATAGTCAATATAATTCTGAGGAGGAACAAAACTGAATGTCTGTTAGTACCTGACTTCAAAATGTACTCTAAAGTTTTATTAGTCAAGATGATGTGCTACTGGTAAAAAATAGACAAGATGATCAATAGAACAGAATACAGTACAGAAATAGACTCATGCAAATACAGTCAAGTGGCCTTTGACAAAGGAGCACTGACAATTCAGTGGGAGCAGGACTCTCTTTTCAACAAACAGTGCAGGAATGACTAGACAGCCATTTGAACCCCCCCAGAAAACACTTCTAGATACAGACTTTATATCTTTCACAAAAACTAACACAAAATGCATCAAAGACCTAAGCATGAAATGTAGTTATAAAACTTGTAGAAAATAATAATGGAGAAAACCTAGGTGACCTTGGGTTTGATGATGAGTTTTTAGACAAAGCAGGACTTATGAAAGAAAAAAATGGTAAGTTGCTACTATATTCTTCTGATAATGGTTGAGGTCCAGAAAATTGGTGAGACCAGACACTGGCTAGGATGCGAAGGGGCAGGAAATCTCATTCTTTGCTGACAGGAATGCCATTAAATGGTTCAAAAACTCTGCAAGACAGTTTGGCAATATCTAATAAAGCCAAACATACTCTAAACATACGATCTAGTGATTGAGCTCTTAGGTATTTACTCAAATAAACTGAGAAGATATTCTCATAAAAACTTTAAAGGTACATGAATGCCTAAAGTAGCTTTATTCATTTGTTATTATTTTTTTGTCTTGTCTTTTTGAGACAGGGATTTTTTATGTAGTTCAGGTTAGCCTCGAACTTGCAGCAATCTTCCTGCCTCAACTTCCCAAGTGCTGGGATTACAGGCACACACTACCATGTTTGGCTTCAAAATTGTTAAAAACTGAAAATAACCAAGATGTCCTTTAATAGATGGAGGCAGAAATTGCAGTGCTGGAGGCCACAGTGGTTAGTTTTACATACTTTCCAAAAGGATCAATGGAGACCCCAGATTTCTGGTATCTCTCTAAGACTAAGATTACTAAGACTAAAGACACTCCAGGGTGAGATCCTCATTAGCTTAAAATCACTACCACCCTCTCATCCAATAATCCCCTCCCCAATCAATAAACTCGGAGCTTTTGGAGGCCCCATGGCCTTTAGTTCTCTGTGAATAACTGGTCATTCTGGTTCTCTGCTGCTTGCTTATTTGCCTCTCACTTTTTTTCTCTCTCCATGCAATGTAGCACCTGCAGGAGATTGGAGGCTCGCTGTAGGGGTCCCTAATACTGTTATACTCTTATACCAAGAACTATTACCCAGGAATAAAAAGAAATGAGTTACCAAAGAAAGACATGGAGAAGCCTTAAAAACATATTGCTAAGTGACAGAAGCCTCGCTGAAAAAGCTATACACTGTATACTTACAACTTACATATGGCAAAATTCCTGTAATTTAAATGCAAAGGATACCTCTTTTAACAAGCATGCTAACCAGTGAAGAAAATATGGTATGTATGCACAATGGAATTTATTTCATCTGTAAAGAAGAATTTGTAGCAAAATGGATGAAACTAGAGAACACTATGTTATAAAAAATAAGCCAGACAAAGTAAGACAACTATATCATGTTTTCTCAGGTGAAAACTAAAATAAGTGCGCCTGAATGTAGGTTAGTGATCAATAGAGAGGGGAAGGTGTGTGAGGGGAAGGGGGCTAAAGAGACGTTGGATTTGATCAGCGTGCACTGTATTCATGTGAGGAACTAGTATACTGAAGCTCATCAATATGTACAATTAATGCATGCCGATAAGGAATTTTAAAGAGTTTCCAATAAAAATACAGAATGTCTCCATTTCTCTAGACAGTTTCTTTTATCTCATTTCAGGGAGTATTTCCTCTCAGAGGAACCACTGTTCTATTACTAGAGATAGTTCTGTTTGGTCTTGAATTGCACATAAATAGAAGCTCGAGGCAGTAATTTTTTTATATGTTGACTCTGTAACTATATATGAAGGCCTCATTATTTCTCATGCTTAGGAATTTCTCAGGAAGTCAATGATGTTCCTACAAATAAAGATTTTGAATTACTCTTAAAGAAATTTGTAACTCCTGTTTTCGTTTTACATCTCACCACACTGATCTGAACATCCAACAATGACAGTGGTGGCATCCTGTGATCTTGGTTTTAATGAAAAGCACTACACAATAGTAATAGGGTTACTAGGGTTAGGCTACTTTCTTACATCCATATTGATCTTTTCGATCATAATTGTTTTCAAAGTTCTGTTCATTTCCTGACAATGGTGAAAAAGGTGCAGTTGTTGTTTTGCTTAATAGATCTCATTTGCCGTTTTGTAACTATGTATATATGTCAAGTGTTCCTCCATTTGGTTATGATATCCTTCAGGACCCAAAATACTGTCTTCTATTTTGACCATGGACTCACTAGATTTCATGGCTGTAAAGATTCTCAAAACTCATCCCAGACTTTGGTTGGGTAGACCTGCATTATAACACTAGCCCAACTATATTTCAATAACATGTGGAACCTACTTCTCTTTGTTAGGCCTGAAAAATGATGATGAGTTCTAAAGTCATTTCTCAAGTTAACATTTTCTGATGCTATAGGACTTTAGAACTCATCATCATTTTTCAAAGAAGGAACTGACTCACAGCCCACAAGCAGGGAATGACTTGCTCAAGTTCACAGTCAATTAATGTCCCAAATATAACTTGCAGTTCAATCTCTTGATCCCTGTCACTCTTTGAGAATGCCCTGTGACTCTCTCAGAGTGCCACCATGTCACCTTGTTAGGAACAAGTGCTCAATGAAAATACATGGCTTTGACTTTCTAAGAAATTAAACTCTCTGGAAAGATGAAGTTGACTCCAAACTTTGAATAGCTCTGTTTTAAGTACTTTTTTAAAAGCAGTATTGCACAGTTACTTCCTCTTTTGAGCTCCTAAGTTCCAGTTCCCTTCATGTTGTTCCCCAGGTTAGCTCTCCTTTCTATCTGCTAGAAAAGCCTTACCCTAGATTTTGGCGCTGTCTGCCAAAGCTCTGCTGTCCCTTACCAGTTTTTGATTCTTGACTTGCTTATATCATTTCCACAAGTAAGACAATTCGCAGAAGAGGCACATAAATCTCTTTGGCCCTCTGTTTCCTTATGTGTAACCAAAGGTATGAAAGTAAGTGTTCTCTAATAGTCTTTCTGCCTCTGATTTTTTTTTGAAGCAGAGACAGGGAATGGATAAATAGGAAGAAAGCAGATTGAGAAATGGCTTATCCATCGATAATTTATTTTGGAGAATGGGTCCGAAATGAAAAAGTGAAGGAGGGATAGAACATCATGAGTGTGTTACTGAGCTGATAACCACTGCATGACACTGGGGTGCAATCCTGCAGGGACCTCTAGGAGGGCTTTGCTGAATGTACCTGATTGCCCTGCCAAGGGACAGAAGGAGGAGAATTTGCTTCTCGTTTTTTTTTTTTTTTTTTTTTGGTTTGTCAAAGGTTATCTGCCTCTTGGGATACTATCCTGATGATGTGTTTGGGGCTTAGTGATTCAGCAGAGAAGTTGGGGGCAGAATGAGACAGGTGGGGTGTGGCGGAGGTGGATGCTGTCAGGTTGCTTCTCCCCAAGGCTGGTTTCTGCACCAGCATCTTGGGTCACAGACGAAGCAGATGTGAGGCTGGTGGATGATGAGGAATCCTTAGACCCAACTCTGCATATGTGACCCATCAAGGGAGCATTAACAAATGGTGCTGGAAAAACAGGTTATTCATATGCAGAAGATTGAAACTAGGTCCACATTTCTCACCTATACTAAAAGTCAAATTGTAATAGGTCAAAGACTTAGATATAAAAACAGAAAATTTGAATCTGCTGAAAGACAACTGAGGATGCACTGGAAACCAAAGGCACAGGCAAGGACTTCCTGAGCAAAACTTCAGTAGCACTGGAAATAATACCAAGAATCAACAAATGGGATTATATCAAATTAAAAAGCTTCTGCACAGCAAAGGAAACAACCAACAGAGGGAAGAGACAACCTAGAGAACAGGAAAAGAATTTTCTTCCTTAGACAGAGGAGTAATATCTGTAATATGAAGAACTAAAAAAAAATAGGCCTCCCCAAAATAAAAGGCTCAATAAAAAAATGGCTAAATGAACTAAACACTTTTCAACAGAAATAAAAAATGCCAATAAAATTTGAAAAGATGTCTAACATCTATACTCATTAAGGAAGTCCAAGTCAAAAGAACTTTGAGATCTATCTTATTCCAGTAGAATGGTTAACATCAAGAACGCATGCGTGCACACACACACACACACACACACACTCACAAATGCTGGCAAGGTGTAGGGAAAAAGAAACTCTTCTACTCTATTGGTGGGACTGTAAATTAGTACAACCATTATGGCAGTAAGATTGGAGATCACTAAAAAAGGGATAGATATTCCACTGGGCTCAGCTACATCTCTCCTGGGTATAGTACTGAAAGAGTTAAAGTCACCTCACAGTGCTACATGCATATCCACGTTTGCAGCAGCACAACTGACAATAACTAAGCTCTGGAAGCAACCTAGATGCCTATTAACAGATGAATGAATAAAAAAAATTGTGCTACATAGACACAATTGAACATTGTTCAGCAACAAAGAACAGTGAAAGTCACATCATTTGCAGGAAAATGGATAGAACTTGAGACCCTACTGTTAAGCAAAATAAGTCAGATATAGAAGGGTAAATACTGCAAGGTTTATCTTTTATGAGAAACCTAAAATGTAAGCGAGTAAAAGTGGTAAACATAGGAGAGATGGCAGGAAACAAAAAAGGCAGACTTTGGAGAAGTGAGGTAGAGGACCAAGGGGGAAGGGAAATTGTAGGAGGAGAGGATAAAAGGATTGAAAATGATCAAGATATAATATGTACCTGTACCAATTCCCCCAAGCAAATGTAAATATTATATATTGCAAACAGAAACAAAAAAAAATAAAAGTCTAGAATGGATGGGGAGATAATGGTATTTCACATTCAAATAGGGGACTGAAATATCGCTTAGAGAAAGATGATATAAATACTTGATAACAGGTTATGTCGCTGCTTGAAAACCTCTAGAACTTCTCGCTCACCTCCAGCAAAAGCCCTTGTTTTAACACAGTGGCCACTGACTTCTCTCTCACTCACCTCCTTTCTCTAAAGGATCCAACCCCACCGACTCCCATGTTGCTGCCCAGCACACCAAGCTCTCCTGTCTCTACACTGAACGTGAGCAGCTTCCACCTTGAAAGCTCCTCCTGCTGCACTTGACGTTGGCTTCTGCTTCAATGCCATCTGTCCGAGAAGCTTTCTAAAATCACCCTGCACACGTGCCCTCCTCACCCTTTGTCCCCTGACCCTACTTTATTTTTTCCATAATGGCTAACTCTCATATTAAATATCTATTTTTAAAGATTAACTCATTTTCAGGATCCCTTGGAATGTAGGCATCACCAAACCAATGCCTTTCACTGTTTTGTGCACTGGTATAATTCTAACGTCTAGAACAGCACCTGGAAATAGAAGGTATTTAGTAATTTTTTTTTTTTTGAAAAATAAGTTATTGACAGGTGGAGTGAATAAAGGCGTTTATGTTTTGCTGGGGTTAAGATTGTCTTGAAAAAAAAAAAAAAGAGGATAGTCTCATTTTGGCCAGAAATTCTTTAAATGGAAGCATACAAACTATTAGATTATGTTCTTCCTGGATGGTGATGGAAGTTGTAAAAAGTTGTGAGGTCACAAGAACTGAACTCTGTGGACCTGGAAGACCACCGCACAGAGAGCCTTACATGCTGTATGTTACTGTTAGGAATCCCGGGGCTCAAGGCAGCACTGCATCATCTGTTACCTTCTGGTCCACCCCATGGCTTCAGAAAAGACTGTGACCTCTTGGCTAATTAAATCAGATCTATAAGCTAATTTTCGTGTCTAGGTACCTGTGTATGCAGGTGCTGGTATATTTTAAGACTTTCCTGAAGAAAGAAACTCAACTCTATATACCTTAAAGCCATTCTATTTCAGCTGTCATCAATCAATTAAATTCAGTCTTCTTCCTATCCTTTAAACTGATTAATCACCCTGTGCAATGCGCTCTGTAACCAAAGAACCATTAAAAAAGCAGCACAAGTTGTCTTCCAGTCACATGTAACTCCCCAGAACCTACATGGATGTGCTGAAGCACCTGATGGTAGCAGTCCTCTAGGTGTGCCAATGATAGGGGGACAGGGATATATTTGGGAAGGGAGAGACTGGTTGCAGGAAGAAGAGGCTAAGGAAAGATTTCAGTGATAAAAACAGAGTGATAAATGATAATGAGTTGGACAAGATAAGAGATATTTAGATTTCTGATGACTTTCTATAGGTAGCAGTTTAGGTAGTCAGCGAAACAACAAAAGTATCCAAACTGGACTCCTAGAGGAAATGCTAAAAGGGGTAAACTCCATGAAAATAAACTTCTGGGCCAGAGTTTATAGTGAACAGAATCAGTGGCTTGATTTTTAAACGAGAATGGAATTGTCAAGAAAACTCAAAGAATATCAGTGATGCCCTGTAACACAATCCTAAATTCTGTAATAGTATTAATTTCTCAAGATGCGAGAAATAGAAATAGCATAAACCTAGCATTTTGAGCAGCGTGGGCCTCCTTGGTTGGGTGCCTCTGCCCAGTGCAGGTCTGTTTTTGCGAAGGGAGAGTAGGTAGATGCTGCTCATCTTCCCAGGTTGCTTACTCCCACCGGGGAGGGGTGCTGCAGACACAGGGGAAGTGCCAATCACCTGCTGTGGGCCTGCCGGTACCCTGGGAGAGGAGCTCCACCCCTTTGGAATGGATCTGCATGGTCACATGGGGAGGGGTGTCCTTGTCAGCACAGGTCTGCTTAAACATTTAGTTTCATTGGATTCTTTTTTTTCTGTTTGTTTGTTTCTGTGTTTTGTTTGGGTTTCAGGAATCAAACTCACAAACTTGTGCTTGCCAGGCAGGTGGTGCGTCACTGAGCTACAACCCTGGCCCAACATTTAGTTTTAATCAAGTAAAACAAAACAAAACAAAACAAAACCTCAGTGCCCTGATCATGCTAGCTGCCCAGCTACTAGACTATATAATACAAGCTTTTCCAAATAAGTTTAATAAGTGAGCCCTTCTTTCCCATTCATGTAACCCAAAGTTGAATTCAAAACTCCTTTGCTAGTTCCACTTTTCTAGAATCTTCAGATTCCCAATAATATTAACAGCATCTATATAGCTAGTGGCTACCATACTGGACTGTGTAGATACAGAGTTTTCATTATCATTGAATATTTTTGTGGATAGTACTACTCCTGTGCCAGGGGTCAGTCAGCAAGCTACGGCTCACAGGCCAAATCTAGCCCACTTTCTGCAACCACCAAAACAACTTTTACTGGAAGACATACACACCTATTTTCCCATGTATTATCTATGGCTGCTTTCAAGTCTTATCAGAAAGATTGAATAGAACAATCCACAAAGCCCAAATGTTTATTAGATACAATGTTTGTCAACTCTGTTCTATATCCTTTTCTATATCACAAAACCAGAGTGAGCCCAAATAACCTAAGGATGCACCTTAAGGTCCTAGAAAAACAAGAACAATCCAAACTCAAAGCTATTACATTCCTTGTATTAAAGACTAGAGCAGAAATCAATGAAATCAAGACATACACACACATTTTAATTTTTATGAATTGAAAAGTTGTTCTTCAAAAGGATAAACAAAATAAATTAACCTTAGCCCATCCAATCAAAAAGGAGAAAAAAAAAAGACCCAAATCAATGCAAGTAGGAATGAAAAAGGTGAAATCATAATGGATACCACCTAAATCAAAGAGATGTTAAGAACTACTTTGCAACCTGTATGCAAATAAATTGGAGAATTCAGAAAAAATGAAAAGATTCCTAGATACGTATAGATTACTAAAACTGAACCAAGAAGACTTAAAAAACTCATGAATCATCAAGAATGGGCAATAAAATTAAAACAATCATAAAAAAAACTTAACTAAAAAAAGCTCAGGTCCAGATGGGGTCACTGCTAACATCTACAAAAATTTCAAAGAACTTTTAATAGCAATACTCTTTAAGCTTCGTTAATGAAATCAAAAGGGAAGGGATATTCTCAAAGTTATTCCTGGAAGCCACCATTCCAAAACTTGATTCTAAAACCAGGCAAAGATCCAAACCAAAGAGAAAACTCCAGTATAGATCAACCTCTTTAATGAACATAGATATAAGAATCTTCAACAAGATATTGGCAAAGAGAATGTAGCGAATCATCAAAAAGATGATTATAATAATCAAGTAGGCTTCATCCTAGGGAGGCAAGGATGGTTGAACATACACAAATAAATAAATGCAATACATCATATAAACAGAAGCAAGGACAAATATCACATGATCATCCCAATAGATGCTTCATGATAAAAACACTGAGGAAAATAGATATAAAAGACCTTACTGCAATCTGATAAAAGTCATTTATGACCAACTGCTACCAACATCACATTAAATGGGGGAAAAACTGAAAGCTTTCTCTCTAAAATAAGTAACAAGAAGTGGATGTCCAATATCTTCACTCCTGTTTGGTGTAGTGCTCAAAACATTAACAAGATAAAAAAAAAAAGGGAAATGCACAGGAAAGGAAGAAGTCAAATTATCATTATTTGCAGATAACAGGATCTTCTACATAGAAGATCCAAATATCCACTAAACGACTCTTAAAATTAATAACAAAATTCGGTAATATAGCAGGATAAAAATCAACATACAAAAATTATAACATTACTATATATTAACAATTAACCCAGTGAGAAAGAAATGAACAGAAATACCATTCATAATAGCATCAAGAAAAATTAAATATTTAGGAGTTAACCTAAGGAAATGAAAGACCTTTACAAGGAAAACTATAGCACTTTGAAAAAGGAACTCAAAGAAGACATTAAAAATTGGAAATATACTCTCTTCCTAGATAGGCAGAACCAACACAGTCAAGATGGCCATACTTCAAAGTTGATACACAGATTTAATGCAGTCCCAATCAAAATTCCAATAGCATTCTTCACAGAACTGGAGAAAATAATCATAAAATTCATATGGAATGAGAAAAGACCCAGAATAGCAAAAGTCATCCTCACTAAAAAAAGCAAAGCAGGAGACATTACAAGCTGAGACTTGAAGTTATATTGCAAAGTTACTGTGGTAAAAACAGTGTGGTACTGACACAAAAACAAATATGAAGATCAATTGAACAGAATGGAGGATGCAGAAACAACCTTAAACACACTGAAATATTTGATTTTTGACACAGGGGTCAGAAACATACACTTGAGAAAAGACAGCCTCTTTAATAAAGAGTGTTGGGAAAACTGGTTAGCTACATGCAAAAGATTGAATTGAACCCCATATCTCTCATGTGGTAAACAAAACACTGATCAAAGAACTGAATGTTAGAACAGAAACATTTAACCTGCTGGAAAACAAAATAGGTAAAGTTTATAGTGGAAGGCAAAACTTTTTGAATAGAACTCTGGTTATGTAGGAAACAGTACTGAGAATCGACAAATAGGATTGTATCAAATGAAAAAGTTTCTGCATAGCAAAAGCAACAACCAACAGAATGAAAAGATAACTTACAAAATAGGAAGTCTTGCCAGTTGTTCCTCAGACAGAAGACTAATATCTAGACTATATAAAGAACTCAAAAAATTAGACTCCCCCAAAATGAAAGACTTGATAAAAAAATGGGCAAGTGAAAGGAATATACACTTCACAGAAGATATACAAATGGCCAGTACAAACATGAAGAAATGCTTGACATTCCTGGCTATTAAAGAAATGCAAATAAAAATAACATTGATATTCTATCCCACCCCAGAAAGAATGGTCATCATTAAGAAATCAAATAATAAGTGCTGGTAAGACTTCAGGGAAAAAGAAATCCTTCTACACTGCTAGTGGGAATGTAAACTAGTACAAACACTCTGAAAATCAGCATGGGGATTTCTCAAAAATCTGAAAGCAGAATTTTCATTTACTCAGCTATTCTCCTTGTAGATATCTTCCCAAAACAGTTAAATACATCATATTACACTGATACGTACATACCCATGCACACCACAATTTATAATAGCCAAATCTTGTATCCATCAACAGATAAATGGATACAGAAAATGAGGAATTTACCCATAATGGCATACTGTGCCATAAAGAAAGATAATCTTGAGTCATTTGTAGGAAAATGGATGCACCATGAGATCATAATGTTAAGTGAAACAAATCAGACACACAACCTTAAATATCCATATCCAAGGGTTTCTTAGTAAGTATTTTTTCATCAGTGAGCATCTCCAAATAAACTATGCACCCACACTAAATATATCTTCTTATTAGTAAAATGCTTCACTACTGACAGGCTAAATTTTAGGTCTTCTATGATTTCTTCTCTATCTAAGGACTGAGAAACCTGTACACAATTGTTTAACTTTATTATACACAAATGTAAGCCTATGAAAAATTAGGGAGAAAGGTATTATGAACTCTTCATGTACCAGCATTTATGAACTTCCATCTACCTCCCTCCTCTCCTGAATTTTTTAGGTAAATTCCAGACATCATGTAATTCTAACTATTCTTTAGGGGCTCCTTGTAACCCACTTTCCTGATATGTAACACTTCAAGGTAAATCCCAAGCATCATTACAGATCCTTTCTTTCCATTAGCCTGACATGCTTTATTATAAAGTGATTTATTCACCAGTTTCAACAGAACTTAACACATTATTAAAAAAAAGGTGTGACTTGGGTAGCACAGATAATGTGAATTAGAATTGAGGAGGACTAACAAAGCCAACGGTATGCTCTAGGAAAGGCTGAGTATGGTTAGAAGACATAGCAGTTAATTTTAGTAATAGCGACAAAACAAAGCAAAAAGGACACGCACAGTCACACACACTCCTGAAGACTGTTTCCCCTGCTTAACCTTTGCTGCCAGAAAAATTCAGACACTGGAGAGAGTTTCCTCTCTACCCCTCCCTGCCCGCTTCCCAGTTCCCATTCCCAGCTCTCCAAGCAACCGGCTGGTCTCACACCTCCACAACTGGCTGCCACTGCAGGAGAAGCAAAACCAGCCAGAGGGCATCTTTTCTAAAGGCAATTTACTCGCTTCTAAACAGTTGTCACAACGGGAAGCCCGCCGGCGTATTTCAGTGTGGGTAAAAGCTGGGTGCATTTATAGCATGTCTGCTACTCCTTTCCTTTTTTCATGTTGGCACTGATTTCTTCCCCAAAAGCAAAACTGCCAGATGCAAATGATAAAAGGACAGGAGAAAACGGACTCTTTAGAGAACCTGTACCACCTCTGGTTCAGCATCAAGTGCTATGACGCAGGCAATTTTAGACTTCATCCTTTCTAGGTAGAGAGAATGCAACCACATAATGTCCCAGCCTTTCTCCCAGGAAAGCCTGATCCCAGCCAAGAAGCATGATTAATAAGCACCAAAGTGTTGTCTGCCTGGTGTGATGAGGTGAAGACCGAACACAGGGTCCTGGGCCTTTGCTCTGCAATTGGTTTTTCCCCATTCTTGTGTGCCTGCAGGCTGTGATAAGAATTACCCAAACTTTTACTTTGGTTGACAATCAGTTGATCAATAAGTGTAAGGCTAATCAAGTAAAGTAAGGTCTCTCCCAAAAGGTGTTCCTGTAGGTTTGCAAAGTTGCTGCAATGCAAAGGTAGTCATTGGAGGTTGGTTTTCTGCCACTCAAAGAGTTTTTCTCCTCCTTTTCACTGGAGCTTTCCTTCTGGCCTGAAATTCTGTTTGCAGAGACCAGACTTGGCAAGCTCTGCCACCACTAGCCAGGCTGCCACAGGCTCTGGGCACTAATGGACTTGCTGGAATGTGTCACTGAGGCAGGACAGAAGAAATAAAGGTGGACAGAAAGGAGATAAGGACAATTATAGTTATGATTATTATACTTTCAAGAAAAACCCTGCAGCTTCAGGGACAGAAAGTTACCCAGAGTTACAATGCCAGGAAACTCGCTCTTAAAAAAAAAATCTCTAAGGATCTGAAAGATACAAGTAAGTAGCCAATAATGGAGGCCTCTGCATTTGCCCTGCAAATTGAATCCATCACTTTTCCTTTCACAGACTCCCACCCTCAAAGAAATGATTAAGTGGGCAGCATATTTCTGAATTTCAAACACATACGAATAGTTTGCATCCTAACCTGGCCCACTAAATGGGCAGTAGGATCACTTATGCTAAAGACACCTCCAAGATCACAGACTTGCTCTTCTTTTTCAAACTATTCTTGGCCCTTCTCTTGCTTGACATGACAGACTGCTGAATCTTCTAACTGCCCCTCTCCCAAACATATCTGAGGACGTGGGACTTGGCTCCTGTCTGAGGGGAAGGGTTCCTGCCCTGCCCGAGGCTCTGCAGCCTGGAACTTCGGAGATGAAGTAGCAAAACTATGAAGAAGGTAGAGAAGGTGTCAGTGCTCACCCTGTCCACACTGACCTAACACTAGACTGTGAGGAGATGCTTCAAACACTGCAACAGAAGTGGCATCCCTCAGGCCCTCCTGCTGGTGGGTCTTTGGCAGGGAGACTCATGCCACAATGCAGATACACCTGGCAGCAATACAGAGCAGGTGTGCAGAGTACCCCGAGGGTAGCCTGGAGAAAAGTCTGTCCTAACAGGCAGTCAGGCCTATTTGGATAATTGGTATTTCCACACTGTCTTCTTAATAATCCTGGTACCAGGATGCTTAGGCCAGGGATGTGAATCAACCAAGAATAAACTTTAATATGGTCAAAAAATGTGGCTTGCTTCAAAGATGGCCCAATTCTATGAAAATATAAATTGGAGTTATTGTTTTATCTTGACTTTTAGCACTAGCTAGAGTTACTTATTACAAAATAAAATAAAAGAAACAAACAAAAAAACCTTCTTTTTCTCAGATGCATTTTTCTTCCAAGCTGGGACTTTGCTCAAAGCAGACAAAATCACTCTCCCTGAGGCAAACTGTCTCACGCACAAGGAATCCACCGGGTGCTCTTGTGTAGTGAAAGACATGTATAACTTTATACCTGATGACTTAACTTCTGAAACACGCACTTTGCAAATAGACATCTAGTCAACCCTTGAAATCAAGCATCAAGAGAACACCAGAGGGTATTGGGGAATAAACACGGGGCACTTGAATGATTTCTTTCACTAAATCCTCTTAATGGGAATTATGATTGTTATTTCATGGATAGAAAGGTTAAAACATTTACCAAAGGCTCCACAGTTAGTAAGTGATGGATAGAATTTGAGCCCATAATTCTCTAACCCAAAACTCATGTTCTTTTTACCTGAAGGACACAGACATGACCTAGAAAAACATCAGTTACTCCCTCTAGAAACCAGTTCTCACTGCTGTGGCTTAGCAGACCAGTCCACTTGGGAGCTCAGACACTTGGGAGGGATCTACAGGCTCAGCAAGGTGAAGGCCTTTGCTCAGGACTATGCAGTTATGAGGGGACAAGGTCAGACTGAATGGAGGCATAGGTGACTCCAAAGACTCTTTTTTTTTTCATTATATGACATTGCCTCCTGGGTCTCTTGGGTGAACTGGTCCTTGGAGCTGGCAGCATACAGGTGTCCCAGACAGCAATCACCTATGGGCAGGCTGTCCAAAGTCCAGGCCAGCTCTACCAGCCAGGAGAGCAACATGCAGTGACACATGTGCTTGATCCTGGCCCCCAATCTGATGGAAGAGACAGTAACTAAGAAAGTGCAATTAATCCCGCACTTACCACAGTGGAGATTTTTTATTTGGTCTGTTTTTGTAATTGTAGAAAACTTTAAGCATATATAAAACTGGAAAGAAAAGTGTAACAATCCTCATGAACTCATTACCCAGCTACATTAGTGATCACCACGTGGCCAACCTTACCTATTTATACTGTCTCCAATGTTTTATTCTAAAATTAATCTCTGATAGCATGTATTTCCTGGAAATACGTTGGCATGTACCTTTAAAATGACTGTCTTCAAAAACCTAATCACAATATTATCATACCTAAATAAGTAAAAATAGTATCAAATATCTTGTTAGCATTCAAATTCCTATATATACTCCATGTATTGATTTTTTTTTTTTGTACCAAGGATCAAACTCACAACCTCATATCTGCTAGGCAGGTGCTTGTGCCACTGAGCTATATCCCCAACGCCCTCACGTACTGATTTTAACGATAATTGTCTGAATCAGGATTTAAATAAGGTCCAAACACTGAATTGGCATTTTAAGTACAGAATTTTTAACTGGCTGATTATTTTTCCTTTCTTTTATGGTGTATCTGCTAAAAAAAAAATCCCAGCTAACTTGTTCTGTATTGTATCCCACATTCTAAAATTTGCAGAGTGCATCCTTACTGGCAGAAATTTTTTTGGGTAAGAATGAGGTACATATGAAAGTAGGGCTGGGTACAGTGGAAATACAGAGTCTGGAACCTGAGAGAGCTGAGTTTTAATCTTTGTGCTGAAGCTAACTATGCATTTTATTTTATTTTATTTTTTATTATTTTTTTGTTTGGTACCGGGGATTGAACTTACAACCTTGTGCTTGCCAGGCAGGCACTTATGCCGCTGAGCTAAATCCACAACCCCTAAATATGCATTTTAGCAAGGTAAATAGCCTCTATTTTCTAATTTCCCAATTCTATAAAATAGGCTTAAAATGACAACACCTCACAGATGGTGATGTCTAAGAAAACCATATTAAAGAGGCAGTTACAAGTGAATCTAAGGCCTCCTCAAGATGCCAGCCAGCTACCGCCCCTCCCCTCTGGGGTGGCGGGCACAGAAAGCTCTAGGGGTGTGTGCTTGAAGGTAGAAGCTCCCTCCGGCAATCTGTGGCTGTTTTATGGAAACAGAAGACCACTGCTTGGTGAGTCTCTTTGGAAGACTGAAAACCAATTTCTTAATTTCCTTCGTGTCATGTACTAAAGCTCCACCATTGGCCAGAGCTGCAAGAGTATATGACAAAGACCCCATAATCTAACTGCTCCATTTGATAGACAGGGAAAATGGCAACAATCAGGGAGTGGAGTGACTGGCCTTTTGCTTCCTACTCAAACTCTTTTCTGCTCTGAAATTAGGGCCACTGACTGCCCTTTTCCCCTTTCTAATTGGAAAAATCATCATTTTTTCATTGCATGTATACTCACCTGACAAAATGCATATTTGTGTGTCACTCCTATTTATTAGTCTTTTTCCCACTAGAGTGTCACCCTCAGGAGGACTAGGACTCAGGTGGCTTTGTTTGCTACGGTATCCCCACCAAGAACAGTGTCTGGCATATAGAAAACATTCCATTTGTATCTGCTGTATCAAACCAGATTGAAATAAACCCCACTTCAACTCTCATTATTTAGGGCATTCACACCAAATAACATCTTCAGCCAAGGTAACATTAAAGGTTACAAGTAATTACTATACTATTTGTTAATGCTCTTCAAATTTCTGCTCTTATTTTTTTAATTTGGATTGATATTTATAGTCTTGCCTATAATTTATGTTCTGTTTTCAATCTGTTATTCTACAAGCCATCTGGGTAATCTATAAATCTATTATGCAGAATTTAGAGAATTTCAATTCTTATAAAAATTACATTATTGATACCTGCCAAGATCTTTTTTCCCCTTTGGAATAAAGTTTACTGCTTCCTTCACAAAGGTGATAAAAGCTTATTTGTTTTTTAAAGTTTGTACTTTTGCTGAGAGCCTGTGAAGCATTTGAATTATGAGAATGATACACGTTTTAAAAACACCCCTCATCATAGTAATAGGGTAACACAATGCCTTTATTTCTGGGGGATATCAATCTCTTTCGATTTCCCTATTGTTGAATCATATGGGTAATAATAGGGTTGTATAGAATGTTAGTCCAGATATTCAAAACGTCTTTCAGTTACTTGATATAACATGGCTGCAGTTTCTACGGGAATAAATCCTCAGTCTGATTGTTCAATGGGTTTTATGAATCTTTTTATCCCATTCACAATGGCATCTTCGTGTGCATCTCTCACCATCAATATTAAACATTGTTTCAGAACCCTCTTTCCCAAGCAGAGAATTTTGTTCCACCTTGGTATCCAGCTGTTCCTGCACTGTCAGTCTGTCTTTTGTTGTTGATTTGACATCTTCCCAAGACTGCTTTGTGGCTTTCCTTTTGGTCTTGCACACTGCCAACCAAGGGTCAAGTATGTCCACCTAGGCTTGTTTGATTCAGTCCCTGGGGCCTTTCCAGATGGGCCCTGTATTACAGGATGAAGCACCTGACACTCAGCCTTGGGTTCATTCTCAAAGCATTCCAGAGGGACTGGTAAGGTACACGGTTTGACCGCAGGGTTGTGGATCTCTTTATTGATGATGACATCTATACATTAAAAAACCTTTTCTGCATCCCTACCCCTAGTCTTATGATGTAAAGATCCTCAGTTCCTAATGTGAGACCTCTGTAGAAGCTAAGTACTAGACGCTGATGTCAACTGATGGCTTAGCACTCTCTCACTGGGACAGAATACACCTAATGGCCAGAGCTCCCTGAGTGATGATTCTAGAGATACATGTCATTCAGTGTATACCTTTACAACTGGTACCCAATTTTCTTACAAATTTTAAAAAATGTTCTGTCCTTAATTTCTACTATAAGATACATTCTTATAAATATGGAGGACACCTACAGAAAGAATAAGAATCAAACCGAACACCATATAAAGGCAACCATTCGACCCTTTGGTATATTTCTTCCAATCTTTAACTTCTCTGTTAAGAATGTGAGAAGCATATTTTTTTAAAATTCTTTTTCAGTTCATTTCTCTACTTCCCCATATATGTGTTTCTATTCGCTCTCTTTTGTGAGATTCATGGAACACCAAGTGAAACAGGGACTCCTCCAAATAGGTGATAATCAGAGGCAACATTAATCTTTCCACTAATCTTTTTTCATCATTTGTGTGAGTTACAGGAAAAGCTACTGAGCTTTATAATGTCCCCAGATCCTAATAACAGGGATTCTTCTCTGGGGACATGTGTTCACTAAATCTATAGAGGATAAAGCTAAATCTATATAGGCTTTTAAATCTCTGCATAGATTGATGACACCATCAATGTTTACTCAATTATGAATTTTTTCATTTTATGTCTATGCATAATATAACAATGAAAATAATTTTACAAGCATGTGTTTATTTCCTAAAGCTCTGAAGATAACCCGGCTTTCAGCTACTTCCTGGTCCTTATTTCTGAGCAAGACCTATGTTTCTGCTTTTACTATAGCCATCATGGCTATTTGATTTGGTGGAACCAGCACATTGTTGAGATTTCCCACTGGTGCAGATGTGTCTGGCAGAAACAGAAACAGGGAAGGCTGGGTGACTCATGCTCTTATTCTGACTGACTCATCAAACCTGTTTCTGGAAGCTACATCGACTCAGGTACTAGTGGGACTTAGGGTTGAGGTGGTCAGATAAACTCTTTTTTTTGGGAGACAGTTTGGCACATGCTTTCCTCCATAAATCCAGGTAGAATCCTCAGGGATGTCAATGCCTCAAAATCATTTAACATGATGAAATGCTCAAAAAACTATAAAGAGGAGGGACCTTCTCCAGGAGCCTAAAACAGGATCCAAAGGCTCAGATCAGTTTCTCTTTGCTGTTGTTGAAAAGCAAAGCAACTCACTGAACCACTAGCTTCTACTTCTTCACCCATCTAAACAGCATATTAATACCTACCTTTGCTGTCCCAGTAGAACACTGGATGAGGACAACAATACTGAACTTCTGTTAAACATTTTGTGCCAGACACTGTCCTAAGCACTTGATCAGTATGACCTCATTTAATTCTTATGACCTATGATTATGGCACCATTATTATTTCTGTATTACAGATGGGGAAACTGAGGTACAGTAAGAGTAGGCAAATTTAAGGTTATACAGTAAGAATATGGTGACGCCAAGTTGTCACTATTGCCTCATAGGAGGTATCTCCAGGAGTACTTTCAAGGGGGAAAAGACTGTGGAAACCTATATTGCTACTGTCATCAGTATTTTCCATAGGAAGATATATCAATAGTAATTAAGCTTTGGGGTTGGGCTGAGCCATTTATAAGGACCAGATCATTCCAAATCCTAAGTGGATGCTACGTATACTTGCTCCATGGACTTTTAGGCAAAGTTATCCATCCACTAATTACTAAGATAGGCTTCACAGTAGAAAGCACCAATAGATTTCCTATCAGCCACAGACCTCTGGGGATTACTGTGCAATATTATAGCTCTGTTTTTAGTGGATAAAAATTCTTAACTCTTCAAAGGTGACTCTGGAATTGAGGGTTTTCCATAAAGACCAGCTATACAACCACGCTTCCCCAAAGTAGATACATTCCTTGGAAAGTATCAGTTTGAGAACTAGAGATGGGTCTAGAAATTTCATTCCATTAGTGAAATCATAGCTAATAATTTGAAAGTGCTTTTGAAGGCAACCGATTATCCTATTTGGTTGTGCCTTCAATTAGTATTTACATAATTTAATAACAAAACTGTCATCCTCTCCTATTAACTGGCTGCTGAGATACTGATGGGAGTTGTTACACACTTGGATTTGCATCATCCTTATTTTCCCAAGTTATTAAAATATTTTTTCTCCAAGTATAGTGTTCCTGTTTTTCAAAAAAGTCTGAGCCATTTCTTTCCTTTAGAGTAGTTCATTTATCTTGATTTGATGGAATAGAAAGAAGATAAATCTTTAAAAATTCTTACAGGAACACAGATCCATCCATTTATTCATGAACGGACATGGCAGGGATCGAATCAGGGAAGTCTTTGACTGGAGATATTAATAGAACAGCAGAAAGGAGTTAATCTTGTATTAGATTAAGTGGATAAGAAAACTGACATCCAGTTGGTAGTAGCTTTCTCTAATTCTAATCATCCATGCACTGGGGAAAAGCCTTAAATACACACTGAAAAGGTCTTCAGGATTTAATGCCATTATAAATGCTGTCTTCACAGTGGGTAGCAATTACTTGTAGTGTTGCAAGCGGAGGAGCAATTCTACCAGGACACCGAGAAAAATCTAAACATGCCTGTCCAAAAAAAAAAAAAAAAAAAAGAATAAAAATAAAAGCAGATAATGCAAGAAATGCAAGGAGGAAATTCTAATTACACAGTAGAAACAGTGAACACCATCTTGATTGGGTAATGCAAATTAAGAACAATGAGGGGCAAATGGACAGCACGTGTCTGCAGATGCACAGCCCTAGAAGGACACACTGTTATCTGTGTGGCCTTCAGCCTCGGGAAGGACAATACGAATGCAGTCTGGAAGCAAAATCACACCAAACAAAAGAACAGAACATTTACATGTGTATTCAGCTAATTTTATAATACACTTATGCACTTAATGAAAGTTTCTGAAATTTTTTTTAGAAAATGTCTTTTCAAAGTTGTCAATGTTACAAAAGGCAAAGAAAGACTACGGTTCATTTTAGATTGAAGAGACATGTCAAATAAGCAAACTGTATGATCCCAGCCTGGATCCTGTTCAAGAAGAAAATGTACTGTAAGGCACATTCAAATTTATAAAATAGGAATATGGGAAATTGAGAAGATGACAATACTGTTACAGTGTTAAATCTAGTGGAGTTGGTAAGTCTCCTGTGTTTATGTAGGAGTATATTGGTCTCAGGAAATGCACGCAGGTATTTAGAGGTTAAAGAGCATGATTTATAGAGCTCATTCCCAAGTGGCTTAGGGATAATTATACATACAGATTAATTAGGAAAATGAGCAAAATGTTAACATTCAGTAAATATAAATCATGGGTAGGGTGAATATTACATGATTCCACATAACTGAAGAGTCTAAAAATAGTTAAACTCAACTAGAGAGTAGAATGGGGCTGCAAGTAGAGGAAATGGGGAGTTGCTAATCCATGGGTATAAAGTTTCAATTAGCCAAGACAAATAGTGCTGGAATCTGCTGCATAGCGTTGTACCTATAGCTAACAGTGTGATATTGTGTGCTTAAAATTTTATTAAGAATAGATATCAAATGTTCTTACTATGCTACATTTTTTTTGTCTTTTTGAGACAGGGTTTTGTTAGGCAGTTCAGGCTAGCCTTGAGCTCAGTTTGTAGCTAAGGCTGGTCTCAAACTTGCAACAATCCTCCTGCCTCAGCTTCTGAGTGCTGGGATTACAGGCATGCACCAATGACACATTTTAAAAAATGGATGTATGTCTGTTCTTTGTACTATTCTTGCAACTTTTCATAAAGTTGAAATTACTTAGACATAAAAATCTGTTTTAAAAAGTCACTTAATTATGTCAAGATGTTAACATAAGTTAACGTAAGTTAGGCCCCCAAACTGACCTATAAATTTATTGAAACTCCTATCCAAATTCTAGTAGTCTTTTAAAGTAGAAATTGGTAAGTTGATCCTAAAATTTAAATAGAGATGCAAGAGACACATAAGAGCCAGAAACAGTTCTGAAAAAGAACAAATTAGGAGGATTTATACTATCTAATTTCAAAACTTATTATAATTAAGAAAATATGGCATTGACACAATGATAGGCATATAGATAATGAAACAAAACTGAGGGTCTAGAAATAAATCCTTATATTTATGGTCAGTTTATTTTTGACAAATACATGGACACTTTAGTGAGGAAGAAAAAACAGTCTTCAACAAATGAATCTGAGGAAGTTTGGTAACCACATACAAAAATAATGAACTTACATGGTTACTTCATACATTGCATTAAAATTAACACAGAAGAAATCAATACAGTATGTAAGTCTAAATATTAGAATTCAGACTGTAAGACTTCTGGAAGAAAACAGGAGAAAATCTTTGTGGCTTTGGGTTCTTCAGAGATTTCTCAAAAATGGCACCAAAAGTCTAGCCCAATTACTTAAATGTCATCAAAACTTAAAACTTTTGTTACTTTAAAAGGCACCACTAAGAAAATGAAAATACAAGGCATAGGAGAAAATATTTGTATAATATAGACTTGATAAAGACCTATATTTAGGATGTATGTAGAACTCTTACAATTTAATGGTAAATAAAACAGCCCAATTTAAATGTGTGTAATACATTTCATCACAGACGATGTATGAACAGCAAGTAATTACTACATGGTAAGATACTCAATATTAATATTCATTAGGGAAATGCAAATGAAAACCACAGTAAATATAACTCCACATCCACTAGAACAGCTATAGGAAAGAAAATATTACAAGTTGGTGGTGATGTGAAGAAACTAGAATACTCACACATTACTGAGGAGAATGTAAAATGGTATAGGCGCCCTGGAAAACAATCTAGTGATTTTAAGAATTTAACCACAGACCTGCCATATAATCTCTAATTTCATTCCTAAGACTATCTATAGAAACTGAAAATGTGTTCACAAGAAGATATGTGCATCAATGTTCACAATAGGATTATTTTAATAGCAAAAAACTGGGCATAATCCAAATTTCCATCTCCAGGTCATAGATGGTCTATCTGTACAACATAAGGCATGGAATACTGGTAGAGGTTTCAACATGGATGAACCCTAAAACTTTATGCATAATGAAGAAGCCAGGTAGGAGAGCCTGCAAGTATTGTAAAATTCCATTATTTAAATGCAAAGAAGGAGTAAATTTATATATGAAACACCAAATAGTTCAATAATTGCCTAGGGTTTTAGGTGGGAATGAGGTATCATAAATGGGCATAAGGCAACTTTTTGGGGCAACAGAAATGTGTAAAGTGGACTGTAGCTATGGGTGTACATTATATATTTATGAAAATCATTGACATGTACACCCGTGATAGGTGAATTTTATACATGGAATTTATACTTCAGTAAAGCTGTTAAATGAAAGGTGTGATACAGTATGACCCTTGCTCTCTGTAAGGCCATCCTTGCATAATAGGGACTAAATGAAGAAGTCTATTAACCATGGCTATGGAGTGGAAAGAACCACAGTCCTTTCATAGCACATGCGGGAAAGATGATGAGTTGAGTGTTTCTTGAACTTTCATTTATGCACCAGGCATTCTGCTGATCCTCATATATTATCCTATTTAATCACAGTGATATCCAGTAAGTTGGTAAAGATTCCTATTTGCACATTTGGGCTCCAAGATGTTAGGATGGCAGAGCCATGTTAGTAGAGCTGGCTTGATCATGAGACCAGTGAGAAATGACAGTTTCCACACAGCTATGTTGGGATATGCAATATGAGGCCAAGAAAAGTAAACTCTGAAGAGAAGAATAGTTATAAAGGCAGAGACTAAGTCAACAGACAGAGACTTCAATTTCTTGCATAGGCAGGAGAGAAACAGCAACTACTCTATTGTCAAACATTTGCTTTTCCAGTAGACTAGAAAAAATCTACCACAAGGTAATCAATTAAAACTGAATGTCTTTAATATCTCATTATGATAGCAGAAAGTTTCCATGATTTCATGTAATGTGATTTTCATAACTGAATCTTGGGTTAGTAAGTAGCAGTGCTAATTTTAAGAGTGTGGCTTCTGTGGGTGTATTTTATGAGTAGGGCAGGCTTTCCTATTTCATTAAGACTGCATAAGGAATGAATAATGAATAATGACTGGTCTCTCTTAGAGCTTAAGTTTTTCAGATTTAGAAGAACATTAGAAAGTTGTTTTTAGAAGGACACTAAATCAGCTATTTATTTAATTACACTTTATTTTCTATATGTAGTGACATGTTTAGGAGGCCACCAAAAGGTTGCTTATGGCATTCCTCAGTAAGATTCACTGCCTGTAATGGTTGATTGTGCCCACTTGAGAAGTTTAGAAGCTTAACTAAATCATCCCAGCAATTCTGTGCCCTAGGATGTAGAGGACCCACCCTAGGACAGCTGGTTGTCTGGATGCTACAAAGGGGAAGTGAGGAAGGACAGACTGGCTTCTGTTCTTTGGGGGAGCTCCAGTGTTCCCCTTCAGCTTGGACACCCTCTCCTGGCTTTCAGGGCAGACTCTGGTTTCTGCTGCAGAATGACCCTTCAGCCTTTCCTTGAAGCCTCTTCAGCTTTCTGGCATAGGCCCATCGGCCTCCCGATGGGGACGTGCACGGGACACTGCAGTGAGCTCCAGACCCTGGACTGACTTCTTCAGCCTCCAGTGTGCTGACAATCTCTGCACGCCTCCTCGTCTCATTCTGTAGGTATTACTGTAAGCCACTCTTGTAATTTCTCACATGTTTGTTTATCTCGTGTTATATCTGTTTCCCTAGTAAACTACCCATAATATCTGTTGTCTTTATGAGACACCTAGGCATTCATAATGGGGAATAGTGCATACATGTTCCACATCTTGATCCTTTTTACTTCCTTTCCTCCCCCTCTCATGTCCAGTAGTCCCTTTGAAAAGTCCAAAACTAGCCCCTTTCTACCCTTTCAGGGCCATCTGTCCCCTGTAGGAATCCTGTCTAATATGGCTGATGTATGGAAAGTGTGGCATTAGCACATAAGTCCTCAAAGAATAGTCACTACCATTACATCAATGGTATTTTGGAAATGACAGCTCTAAGCAACATATAAACAAAATATATAAATGTACAGCGATTCTTTTTTTTTCCAGACAGAAAAACCTTTTATTTTAAAACACAAATAGTTAGCAGGTGGCCACAACTATCCATGTTTCATTAAAATCACATAAAATCTAGGTACAAAAGCACCACTGATTATTGCTCTAGAAAAATTGTACAAAAAATTCAAATATTCACAGTAAAAACCACCACAGTATGTACAGGACTAGATTCTCTCTCTC
This sequence comes from Hydrochoerus hydrochaeris, assembly GCA_004027455.1. Lineage (NCBI taxonomy): Eukaryota > Metazoa > Chordata > Mammalia > Rodentia > Hydrochaeridae > Hydrochoerus > Hydrochoerus hydrochaeris. The sequence continues at coordinate 132,204 of PVLA01002844.1, forward strand.
TCTCTCTCTCTTTCTTTCTTTCTTTCTTTCTTTCTTTCTTTCTTTCTTTCTTTCTGTACTGGGGATCAAACTCACAACCCTGTACTTGCCAGGCAGGAATTTATGCTGCTGAGCTAAATCCCCAGCCCCTCAGAACTAAATTCTTAAAGCAGGTGCATGGACTGCTCAATCAGTTTTATACCAGCTTTCAATATTAAGGTGATATTTATTTTACTTGATAATGAAGAAAACTTCCATATGCATGACTATGAGAGGGTAAAATGCTCATTCTTATGTATTTTGTATGCCAACCAGTAAAATCCTAAAAAATTAGCATTTACAAAATACTTGGTAAAATAGCTTTTAAAACGTGTCCCAAGAAGTACATAAAAGCATCCCCAACTTTTTGTGACAATTCATTCTCTCTCATTATCTACAGATTCAGTTTTCTGTACCTTTTCACCATTTCCAGCTGGTGTAGTACCGTCTTTTCCAGCTTCCTGCCTATATTTCTTCCTCCTTTTAGCATCTCTGTTGATTTTTATTCCAGGTTTGTTCTAGGTAAATGTTTTTCTTGCTTTAGGTTCAGGTTTTTGGGGAGCAGGTTTTGTGGACAATCTGGCAGACCGTCTTGTGGGTTCCTGTTTAGTTACTTTGGCTCCATCTTTGCCCTCTGGATTCTCTGAAGCCTTTCTCTGGCACAAGGACCACTGGGTCAGCAGAAAGTGAAGCGATGGGCTGGGACTGTGGGACCCCTGGATGCCTCCTACAACGATTATTGTTAGGCTATATGCTGCCACTGTTGGTTCTGCACATCTTTCTTGACAATTAAGAATTATATTATAAAACCAAACATAAATGTCATAGAATTCCCTGTAGAATAACTTTACTGTCAAATTGACCTTTGATTATAAGCATATTTCCTGGGCTACTCCAGTACTTACTAGCAGGAATCAGCAAGAGGCAGCTTAAAAACCAGACAGATAATATGGGGACCACCTATAACCTCACTTCAGAGTTTGAGCCCACCAAGGAACAGGAAGCTTAGTGCTACACACCTCACTCTTGAGAACAGGCATGATGCATGATGCAGTGTGGAAATGCTCTAGACATATCCAAATGGTACAGAAGATCCATATTAATTAAAAGATGGGCATAGCACGTTAATAATACTATAGATTAGAAAATACTGATTTTTAAGGAGTGTTTTCTAAAAAATGTCCCCAGTCTTCTAAAGGTATAAATAATGCGTACATGCACACGCATGCTGCTGTGGTCCCATGGATGTGCCAGTTTGAGCTTTAGTAAGATAAACAGAGATATGCCAGAAAACATACCTTCAAAATTCAAATGGTAAAAGTGGCAAGATCATGAGTTAATTGGAGTTAAGAGTCATGACCTTATGGGATTCTTATTCCCTTGGTAGTCTCCTTTCTCAGCCATTTGACAGTAGAGAATACTGAGGCCCAGGGGTGCAGAGAAGTTCTAGGACTCATCTATCACATCAGAAACAGAGTTGGGCAGAGTCGGGTCTGCTGACCAAATGGTGGCTGGGTGGGTGTGCTCAGGGTCCTCAAGTGCCCCATGCTTTGGCAAATTAAGACAATGAAAGGCACTGGCCACAGAGGAAGACACAACTCCCCAACCATGATTTTATCCAACATTTGTGCTGGGCTTTGCATATTGGGACTGTGGAATCAGGAGCAATGAAAATGATGAAGTTAGTAGGCTTGCAGAGATTATGAAACTGAAAAGGAGTGTTTTCAATGCTTTTCTATTCCTTGTCTTTCCTCCTAATCCCACCCAAATCATCACTTTTATCTACTACATATGCATTGTTAAGAATCCCCCAAAGTAATTATTAAGTGAGCCAGCCGGAGCTTGTAAACCATTTTATAAACACAAAAGTTCTGTAAATGTTTATTCTCATTACTGACATTAATTCAACAGCACAACATAGTTATTTCCAGATAATGGTTTCTAGCAGTGCTCACTGCACATGAAAAGAAATGACACAGTGCATGTCTGAACTTTGTTAAGCCTGTGAAGTGAGCCGAGAAAAATGCATTTCATCTTTCCTATGTTGCAACAATCAGAATAACCAGATAAGAGTTCTGCACTGCAAGGAGTTATTCTCTTAAGCCTGTGTCTCATGGACTACATGCTGTTACTGCACAAAGTGCTTCAGTGGTTGAAAGCAAAGCGGCTTTTCTTATGAGGTGAAGTATGGTGCCTGGTATTAAATCTGATCATAGGCTCGTACGCTGTGTACCTGGCACGAAGGAGATAAGAAGTGGGAGATTCTTCCAATGCTACTCCTTAAGGTTCCTTACTCCTGTGAAAACCAGCCCCCAAAACACAGATAATTCTTGTGTCACAAGACAGTGACACTTGTTAATTAGATTAATTAATTAAATTTGCTTATTTTCTGTATTCTTATGCTTTGGCACCTGAGGTCTCCTGAACTGGGAAGGGATCACCCCTTTCTGGGTTAGTTGATTCCTAGAGATAGTAAACTTGCCTCAAGGACATCTCTGATGCCCAAACTAACCAATCCTGGGTCTACAGTTCCACCCACCTTCTGCTCCTACAGCGTGCCACACTGTCAGCCCTCATCAGAGCACCTGGAGCTACCCCACTGCTTAGTGTCCACTAACTATTCACCCTACATCTTTCTCCCCTGCTCACCTTGACTCACTCATTCCTTCTCATGAAAACCTCAGTAAAAGATTAGACACATGCTTTCTCCTTGCTCCCTGCTTCCTGAATGATCCTGGTGCTCCACATGGCATGTGGCCCTGTGTGACATGTGGCACTTCCTGCTTCTAAGGATCCATGAGTATAAATTTCTTCCTCCATGGCAGTCATTTCTCTGTATGCATATCTTATCGTACACTGTAGTTTAGATCTGGAATGTCACCAAGCCTCATGTATTCAGAGATGAGGGTTCTGTAAGGCGAGTGGAACATGGGGGTGCCACACTCACTGGAGGATTAGCCCACTGATGAATCCTAGCTAAACACACTGGTAGGGAGTAGGGGCTGGCTGGAGGGGAGTGTGATGAGGGCCATACCTCTGGCAGGTACATCTCCCTTGCCAGCTCCTCCTTTTTCTTTCTCTGCTTCCTGGATATCACAAGGGGAGCTGCTTTCTCCTGCAATGTCTTTCCACCGTGATGTTCCTGCCTTGAGACGGTCAAGCATAGCCTGAATCCTCTGAAAACAATGCACTAAAATAAACCTCTCCTTCAGGTCATGCATGTCAGGAGTGAGAAAGCCAACACACCATACCTGATTAAAATGATCCCAAGCACATTTTAGAAACAGGTCCCTTACCCAATTTATCTAGAGTCAACAGACAAGGGTAAGGATGGCAAAGCCTATTCTTTGGAACACATTTTCAGTTTTCCTCTTTGCCTAGGACTCAGTTGCTCCAAGACTGGTTGTAGGGTGCCAGGCAACACTACTAGGTATGCTGTAAATATCTGTCTTTTTTTATTTTTATTTTTTGTTTTGTTTTTGAGACAGGGTTTTTCTGGGCAGTTCAGGCTGGCCTTGAACTCACTTTGTAGCCCAGACTTGCCTCGAACTTGCAGTGATCCTCCTGCCTCAGCCTCCTGAGTGCTGGGATTATAGGTACGGATCACCATGCCTGGATGGTATACCATAAACAGACCCTAGACATTAACCTCTTATTTTTAGGTTTTATTTATTTTGGTGTTTCATATTCTTAAAATGCAGTCAAAATCAGTATCACTTCCTCTCCCCTTTGAAATAATTCTTGCTTTTTGGAACAAACATTGAAGGCTTTCAATGGCTTGATCAATGATACTGTCAGCTACTGAGCAAAGGGAGTTGTGGCTCTGTGAGATATTCTAACTAAGCCATTAATACCTTGCACTGAAGACTCTTCGGCTCATTACAATTTCCCTGACCACTTCAGAGGAGAAATCAGCTATTCCAGTTTTCTTCTCACTCTGACATTCCACCTTTCTCATCTTGGTTTTCAGATTCATCACTTCTGTGAGACGCAAAGACAGTTTTAATAAAATGTGCTAATGGGTAATGATAATGACATTTATAGTTGGGGAAAATGGAGAACAGATGTGTGGTTGTTAAAATTGGGATGGTCTGGGAGAAAAAACATCTGTCAGAAGAGTATGTCTTGAGCTTAAGACATGGCCTGGCTTTCCCAAATGGAAACCATCTTTGGTTTTTAATATTGTGCTATCATCTTAGACAAAGAACAGGGAGCCTGATCAACACATAAGACAAAGCAAAGAAATGCTGTATCAGCCACTAAAACCACTAATAACTTTGGTACCCCCAAGGTCATCCAAAAATTTTAAGCATGGTTTGATGGATACATTAATGGACCAATGGGCATCAGGAGTTTAATCTCCACAAGTTACTCTATGTCAACCCGCCCTCTAAACAAACATGCCACAGAAAGAAAAACCTGAGTTATGTGAACATGGTGGATATCAAGACAGGAGGCCTGCCCCCCCCCCCCACCTATACAGAAATTCTGGAGAACAGGTACTGGTTTCCAAACAAACTTCTGCCTTCAGGACTCAAAACATGCAGGTTGAATAAAAATGACTAAACTCACTGGCTGGTTGGTTAATTTGCCATTGAGGAGTTATTCTGTTTTTAATTCTGTGCTGACATAAATAAAAAATATTTTTCTTCTTCTCTTTAAAGAGTGGTTTATGACTACCAGACCAACCAGGAGGTATCTAAAGAGCACCAGAACGCTGTGAGACATCAGTCTAGCTGATGTCTTGACTACACTGTGAACTTTACCATTTACCCTTATTTTTCCTTGGGTTTCTGGTCATGAATTAAGCAGTAATGAACTCATAAGGGAAGTGTCCTTTTCCCCTACAGTATAGGCAGTTCTTTTGGAAACCGAGTCTACAGAAATAATCCAAAAGGAAGAAAATCATGGGCAATAAGACAGCAGTCCTTGGTCAGGTTATTTAACCTTCCTGAAACTTGATTTCTTTATCTGCAACATGGCCATAACAGGGTAGCTAGGGGCATAAAATGAGTTTAGATTTATAAAAATCACAAAGGCCAGATGAGTAAATATTTCATATTTATGTACTTGATACACAGGAAGTTCCATTTAAGTATCTGGATTTTATTTAAGTATTTGATAAATAAAGCTTTTCTAGATGAGGAATTTTATAGCTATTGTCAAGGCTATACAGCAACAAGGAAAATGCTTACAAAATAAAAATTTCTTTGGAAATCCTAAGTATTCTATGTGAAATATAAATGGAGAAATTGAATGAAGATTTAGACAAAATGTCACTAGTTGTGCTGGGATTGCTGGGATATTCTGTTTTCCAGATTTTTTTTTTTTTAATAATTGCTGTAAATTTCAAAGCTTTGTGGAGCATGGAAAGCGCTGAGGGGAGAGGTAAGAGGCAATGTTCTTCTTGGGTCTTTGATTGGGAAAGAATCACCTGGTCCTTCCAGCTGAGCTTAGAGAGTTGTCTGATTTACCCAGAGTTAACCAAAACCTACTCCCAAGAGCACCCTTGAAGAGGGAGAGAGGGAGACAGCCGTTCTAGCACCCAGAGTCAGGAAGAGGGCACTGAAATCAGAGGGGCTGGCCCTTCCTGCCCCCCTGGGCTCTGCCTTAATAGTGAGGTGGACTCCCAGGGCAGGGTAGATGGCCAGAGGAAAAGAGATCAAAGAGATCAGCGCATTTGAAACAAGGCGGGGATGAAATTCTCTCATTTGTCAGGGAGCTGTGCACACACAGTGACATAAGTAACTCCAAAAAAGGAATCAGTGCTGATGTCAGTACCAACACCCTCCAAGCGTCCCTCCTTCCTCAGGTCTCTGATCTGTCTGATCAGCCTCCCTCAGGAGGGCTGCTCCCCTCTCAGATACAGAATCACAGGAACACAGGAATATGTCCTGTCTCCATACAGTCCATCTCTGTTTTCTCCCTCCTTTTTTTCCTTCATTCTTTAGTCTTAGGACTAAAAAGAAAATGTAAACATCAAGAGCCTCGTACTGGACTGATTGGGCCAGAGTAACCTCAGAAGCTAAAACAAGGTCCATGAAAGTGGTTTTGGGGTGGGGCCTAGAATTCTGCATTTTTAATCTCTTTTTGTCCTCAAAGTGAATTCATGTTATTCATGGGAATCAGAAATTAGCTGCATTATTTTCAGTAAGAGGAAATGATTAGTCTAAAGCCTGCCATCTATCTATCTATCTATCTATCTATCTCTTTGGCACTTCCTATTTTTTTTCTCTACTTTCACACTATTTTCCCCACCTCCCTGAAAATCTCGCCTTCTCTTTTTCTTAGCTGGTACTCTTTTTAACTACAAAAACGAAAACTCGGTTGAGGTAAAGGAGGATGGTAATCTTCTGTCACAAATAAACATGCTGGCATTGTTCCAGCGTGCTCTGATATCCTGACATCTGTCCCGGCAGAGGGAAGTATGCCTGAGCCGTGCACACATCTGTCCTGGCAGCCACAGCAGGGATACAAACGAAACACTCTAAATTAAATTCGAGTGAACAATAAGCCTAATGAGCATTATTAGCGGATCTGCATGCATTTAAGAAACAGCCTCTGCTAGCCTAATATTGTTCTGACCTTCTTCAGAGACTCAGAGAATCTGAGAATTTAAGCTCAGACTTGGTCCTTGTCCTATGGCGTTGACCAGATGCCTGAGAACTAGACACTGCTTTTCCCCCAGTAAGTGAGGACAGCTGACATCCCCGGGGGGCACATTCTCATCCGCTCCTACTTTTTATTTTTCCTCCTATCTAATGAGAAAAATGTGTGCGTCAATAATGGACCTTTGAATCAGCTCATCACACTTTGCATTCAGATTTTTCTGACAGTCATCCTGGATACTCCTGCCAGGTTTGTCCTGACCACCCTGCTGCCCTTCTGTCCAGCAATGACCTTGAATCACCTCTGTCCTGCCCCACTAGCCCTTTTATTAATGGATCACTTTGGCTCAGACATGCTCCTCTAACACGTCCTTCTCTCCAGGAGGAGTGGGATCAGATCTGGAGAATCAATAAGTCCAATGAAAAACATTAAACTATTTTGGTACTTTTTTTTTGTAGCCTACCAACCTGTTATTAATAACTTAATACTTACATGATACTTCTTGCTTATCCTGGCTACTTGGTATTTTTTATTGTGGAATCAGGCAGAAACGTGATTTCTTTGTGCATAGATACAGATTCCCATGAGAGTTTGTTATGGCTGTGTTTAAACGTCCCCTCAAAGCCTCGTGTGGTCATAGGTGGGCTTTTTCAGAGGTGGCTGGATCTAGAGTGTGTGGCTGATTCACGGTGCAATGCTGGGATTAAGGCTGTGTAATTACTAAACCGGTCCACTGACTGGCATAGCTCTGCCCTAATCTTGCTAATCTGTGTGAGATAAAAGGAGTAAAAAGTACTGTTGAGGCCCTTGCTTACTTTGCTACTTCTGGCCCCATGAACTCTCTTCTGTCAGGCTACCGTGCCTTGAAGTCAGTCAACTATGGACTGAAACCTTTACACAGTATGAGCTAAATAAATCTTTTCTCCTTTAACCTTGAGGGTCTGGGTATTTTCTCTCTAACACAGGAAAGTATCTAACACAGAGAAAAAAGGATCTAACACAGAGTTCACATTAGTTTGCTCTGTGCTTGTGTGTGTCTAATTTCTGCTTAAATGATGAAACTGCTATTATATACTTAATGAACTGAAAAAAACCAAAGATTTTGGAGGAAGATACTCTGTGATTTAAATCCTGATTCTACCACTTTGAGAATTCTAATGTCTTTTATTACTTTAGCTTAGTTTTTTAACCCACTTTTAACATTTACTAAAATTCTCTTGAAAAATCTAAGAGAAAACCAAGAAAAGTGGTTTTTGTTAAGAACCATTAAGGGTGGGTCCATGTAACAGACATGCTAGGAACAGCAGGAGTGATGACAAGACCATGAATTTTGGCAGAGTTAGGTAAAAATTGGGTAGGGTCCTTCTCGGTCTTCAAATTCTCTGTTTAGTGCTTCTACTTTAGTAAGAGAAGTTTTTCCTCTAAGGAAGCCTTGCTATCCTCTGTTGGCTATGATGTGTTTTGATTCAGAGGCCTGGTGAACTGTGTGTCACATGGTTTTCCCCTTCTTAGGGGCCCAGACGTGAAAATGGTGCTACTCAGCCAACATTATCACATCTGGCAGAGTGGCAATGGTCTAGCAGGACACTCTGTTTTTCATTCAAAAAAGTGAAGAGGTTTCTCTAGATACCTGTAGTAAGAATAATTGATGCTGACTTTGGGCTTTATGTTTCACAAAATACTTTCAAGCTATTTCATTTCATGTTCATAACTTTTCAGGCCAGCATGTGAGATTACTATCTCCATTTACAGCCAAGCAATTACCTAATGAGCCCACAGTAACAGGGCTAGACCAGACTGCAGGGAGAAAGACCAGAGCTCAGCTCTCACGCTGCTAACTGCTCTGTGCCTCCTTCTAGAGAAACCGCTCTTCGGAGCTCAGTGCCATATTCTCAAGGTTCTGGACAAACTAATTCATGCAACAAAAACCGTAGATGACTAGACCCATCTCCAAACTTGTTCTTTAAAGGAAACAAACATCAGAAAAGAGCCTACTACACACATATTTTAATAATACATGGTTTTGGCTTCTCAAGTTTTAGTTAAGCTCATCATTTTATTATACTTGTTACCAAAAAAAAAAAAAAATCTAGCACCAAGAGGCTTCTTTATGAATCAGTGGTTGGACTACGCTCCAATGTGCTTGATAGATAGATCTCAAAAGCTTTTGCCCATAGTAACCCTCCTAGGGTTATTGAGTTTGATTTTGACAAGGAATGTATGTTAGTAGGGTGGTTCTGTTCTCACTAAATTGAAATGGTGCTCATACTCATTTCTTCATTGGAAAATTCCTCAGGAAAGAGTACAGATACAGACTTGAGATCTCCTAAGTCTGAAATGGTTCCAATTGTGAATGATCCAACAGTGTACAGGAAATGGGATGCCATACTATTTCCTGAACTTCCCTGTTTCAGTAGCAGACATTTAAGAAAAGCTGATGAGCATTAAGATTTAATTCATTTCCCCATCAATAGTGATAAAAGTTTAAAAAAATCATCAAGCAAATGATAAAAATATAACAGCATTGCTACTTGGGAATTAGATTGATTCTGTCTTTCTGCAGATAAGCAAATGATCATAGGAAGCAAATCTCTCATCTCTAGAACTAATACTTATTCAGGTATTTCAATTAGATTGCCTGGAGATAATTATATTTGAGGGAAATAGAGAAAACATCCTGAGATAAATCATCTTGGGTGATGGCTCTGTGACATAAAGTTGTGTGTTTTTATGTACTTTTTTTTTTTAACTTTTCAAGTCTAATTTTTTAAAAATACAAAACAAAAAACAACACAAGAACAGTGGCTTTATTTTATTACCACATTCTGATTAGATGTTCAAAGAATTTTAAAGCCATGTTGTTATTAGTACCAAATGGTCCTAAGAAATATTTTCACTACACAATAAAATTTTTCTTCTTTAATAGTGTTGCTTTTCATCTGCTTCAAGATGCCCCACATTTCAATTAATTATTTATTTATTTGTTTTTGTCTTTTTGAGACAGGGTCTTGCTATGCAGTTCAGGATGGTCTTGAACTCACTTTGTAGCCCAAGCTGGTCTCAAATTCACAGTGATCCTCCAGTCTCAGCCTCCCAAGTGCTGGAATTACAGGTATGTGCCACCACATCTGGCCACATTTTTAAAAAGAGGAGAAATACAAATGCTTATTAAACAGAAAGGTTTCTAGTAAATTAAATTCACTCAAAGCGTATCAAATAAGGCACAGAGGAGCAAACACTCTAGAGTGTGGGAAGTGCATATTCAAACATGACAAATCTAAGACCTTCTGCATACTACTTGGGTCTATCTTTGGCAGAGGATGGCAGCATTCCAATCTGTGGTTTATCTTCATACCGCACAGAATCTGATTTCCATGTTGCCACCTGCTGTTGGAAGCAATTCTAAAATTCAAGCTGATAATCTCTTAGCTCTTTTGCTGTATATTCTAATTGAGGTGATGGGCCCTGCTTGCAACCCGAACCAGACCAGAACACAGTGACATAAGAAGAATAATTATGTAGAAATCAGCTATAACCAAGATGTGGGCATGCTCTCCTCCCGTTCCATTTAAGTGGGGAATGAGAAAATGATCTCCAGCTATACAAAAGATGCTCAGGCTTGATAGGCTAGCTAGCAAAACCACTCAACAACTTTCTCAGGAAGGAACTAAAAATAAAGGGTCCTAATTTGCTTGAAAGCTGGTTTTAACTGAAGGCAGGAAGTTGGCAAGACGAGTCCTCAAGATACATTCCAATCTGGGAATGTGTATTATGCTAATATTTGGCCTGAAATATATGCACTCACTGCTGGATGGTGTCCAACCTTGTTCATTTACTAGCCAACATTTTTCAAAGACTTCCTATGTGCCAGGCCCTGTGTTAAGCTTGGCGACAGATACAAAGAAGGATTTTGCTCTTAAAGAGTGTCATAAAGGTTTTCAGGGAGGGCAGTTGCTAAATTCAAAGGGAAAAGCCCAAAGAAGTTAGGAATGACTTCATCTGTGGTCTCATTGCTGAAGAAAGTTGAAGGTTGGACCCTTCAATGAATAGTGGATGGATAGATGTGAACTCTGCCAATAAGAGTTAATATGTCCTAAAAGATACCTACTGGCAGACTGATTGCTCTTTGTGTCTCAGAAAAAGCAACTTGGCCTTACAAGGTTAAATTATGCAAGGTTCTGCTTCCTATTGTTGTTACAAAACACTAATACTTGTAGTATATAATACTTTTTCTCAAAGCACCAGTCATTATTTCCATCTGCATAAAGTAAAGCATACTCTCTCACACCTATTTTATAGGAAGGGAAACAAACCTAGTGAATGTTGCATTTATCCATGTATTTGACTTATCTTAAGCAAGAAACAAGAATTGCCAGGTGCTACTGATTCTAAACCTAGAACTCTCCACAAAGCTCTGTGTCATTAAACTGATGTAAGCATAGAATTCCACAGCAAGGAGTTGTGGCTAGGGCAACAGTCTGAGAAGAGGAGGAGAGGACCTTGATGCTGTAAAGTATGGGACAGATGCTTGGAAAAAAACAAACTTGGATTCCCCTTGTACGCAGGGTAAAAACAAACCACACAAACCCACAGTGAACTGCAGGGCATTTGGGACTGAGCTGTTTCTGCTTGAGCTTTTTAAGTGGCTGAGTTCCAAAATCCAGCTATGTTATTTTCCTTCTGATGGCCAATCTGTGCCAAGCAAGGGACAATCCAGGGGTAACTGTTGTAGGATCAAAGGGAAGCCTGAGACCAACCCAGACCCTGGGGCTGGGCCTAATGATCACTGGGCAAGGATTTACCAACCCATAAGGCTCAAACAAAAGCTGTTCAGGGGACTCAGCAGTGCAAACTTTAAGAAATCTTAAGAACATATATTTATAAAACAGCCGCTTCTTCGCTCAGGTGCCTTGGAGGAGCAGTCTGTCACCTGTACTTCCTTGAACTTACCACTCATACCCTTGTTCATATTATATCCCATGTGTAAAAGGACTATAATCTTCCCTTTGCTAGTCTGGTAAACTATTCACTCTTCAAGAGTTGCACCAAGTGTTTCCTGACACACTTTTGTGGACCTCATTCTCAGGGTACACTGTAGATTTCTGTTGCTGTCCAGCAACTTGGGAAATTCAGATGGACACTCAGGGACTGGACCCTACTGCAGATCCTGCTCTGCCAAATGACTTCACAGATGATTTACAGTAGCATGAACTCTGAGGTTTTTTCTCTTTTTTTTTTTTTTTGGAAAGGGAGGAGATGGTATGGAGAAAAAGCAAGCACTTTGCTGAGAGTCAGAGCCAAGAAAGGCTAACACAGAAAGAAAAAGCCAAGACAGATACAGATCCGGGCCTCATGAGGACCCCGTCTCTGAGCTGCAGTAGAAGCTCTGAGTTTGATGGCTTCATTATGACACAGAAGCAATACAACAAACAAGCTGAGGTGTTTATAACCATCATACCCTCTGATTTTCTCTTGGGTGGGGATCAGGGAAAATCCATGGCTCTGGGAAATCCATGAAGGTTTGTAGCCATCTCATTAAAAAAAAAAAATCAGAAGTGGTAATTTAAAATTCACCTTCTGATATTTCCACTTTCAAGGCTTTTCAAGGGTACCAGAAGGAAAATAACCTACTGCTTGCTTTACTGATAGTTCTAATGGCTATTAACATTTTGAGTACTGGCGTTTGTATGATACACATGGTTGAGTTAAAAAAAACAAATGAACAAACAAAAAAAACCCCCAAACTCATAGCCCTCTGCTTCCCTTTTGATACTATTCAACAAAATACTATTCAGTTGTTATTGTGGGAGCAGCTGGAGATGATACAGTGTGGAGCCCATTTAAGATACCTAAGCATTTTCCTCGTGTCATTTAGCATCTTGACTCTGGATAACATGGCTGATTTGCACAAATTCTGCTGGCTTTTCTCCACTCTCCATTGTAACTGAGGTATGGTACTAAGGTGGGAGTTTATTTACCTGTCCCTTCATCTTCTAAGCTCAGGTTCCACAGAGTAAAGTGAAACAAGTTAGGTCCCATTTTTCTTTTGCTTTTTTAGTCATTATCTGATGCAGACCATGCCTCATCAATTTTCTATTTGTTATATAATTTAATTTCCAGGTTCTGTTTCTGAATTTATTTTTTTTCCCATTAAGAAATAGCTGAGTGGCCCCTAGTTCCCCTGCCTCTTTCTTTTTCAGTCCTTTGCTTTGGTTTTTAAACATTTTAGTGAAGTTCTTCCTGGCCATCTTGTCTAAAACTTCACCTCCTACCTGCCTGATGTGGCTCATGCAGTAAAGGGCTGGTGGCTGATGGCACTGCTGGGAGGTGGTAGCACCCTAGAAGGTAGGGCCTTGGGGGCCCTCCTCCTTCCTGTTACTCTCTGCTTTCAACCTGTCACAAGATGAGCAGCTCTGTCCTGCCACAGGCTGCCCGCTCTGATGTCCTGTACTGACAAAGGCCTAAAGCAATACAGTCAACAGATCAGGGACTGGATCTTCTGAAAATTTGAGTCAAAATAAAACCTTCCTTCCTTCATAAGTTCATTACATCAGGCATTTTATCACAGTAACATAAAGGTAACACACGCGCCTACCCCAATTCCTGTCCCCGTAGACGGCCTTTGTTTCCTTCTTAACCCTTATCGTAATCCAGCACAAGCCACGTGCACTGTTCATCATGTCTATTGTCTGTCTCCCAGCAGCAGCCACATCGGGACAGGATCTGATCTGCTTTGCTCACTTCTGTTTTTATTATGATGACTATAACAGTAAGTGCTGAACATACAAGGAGGAGTGAATGAACATGTCTTGCTTTTAAAGCTCTGGCCAGATATTTAGGAGTTTCGTGTTTTAGCGTCTACCCCTTAGGCAGTACCAAACACTTGATTCACAGGACCCTTAGTTAAGTTCAAAGAAACTTAAGTCAGATTTATGTCCTAACGATTCAGTAGTGACTTGACAAATACATATAAATTAAGATAAACATATTTTAATTTTACTTTTGTAATTGTTTTATAATGTGCTGAGTGCACTGATCAGCATTATACTTCTCACAGCCTAGCATCAGATACAACACCACAACTCTTGGCTCTGGTTTCACACTAATTTTTCACATGGGGCTTGCTTTTACTCACATGGGCTGAAAACCCACCTTCCTGAGGACATGAAGCTCCCACAAGGAAAGCAGTGTGATCCACATGGAACCTGTGAATTTCTGCTAGTAGTTCACATGGTGTCTGACTGAGGTCTATTTGCTGCTCTCTGAGCACAATCTAGAATGTCCTGTAGCATCACACGTGGCTCACGGTGAGTCCTCAGAGCCTTGGCACGGTTTCATAGTCATGGGCATGGCAGCTGAATGTGTACCCTTTAGAGCTGAGTGAGTTTCCACAATGTAAGAAAGAGAAACTAATAGTACTTACACCAGTTTTTATTTTGCTTTTGCTTTCGGGGAAATTTCTAATATATACGAAAGTACTCAGGAGGATTGCAAGATGGCCGACTGAATGGCAGCATAATAAGAGCCTCTCTGAGGAAAAAAAAAATAAAAACAACTCAGACGCTGGAATCTGGCAACATGGAGAAAGCCAGAAAAAGGAGAGGAATTCTCATGACCCAGGAAGAAACTGAGGAAAAAGAAAAAAGAAGAATAAGCATGGACAGAGGGCTGGAGCTGGGCAAGCCCTGATTGCTGTACTGGCACATCTTAGAGTCAGGTGACTCACGATCAAGCTGAGATAGCGACACTGCCCAGAGCAGGGGGCTAGAGGAGGCGCTGCAGCAGGGAGTATAAATAGCCAGTCCAGCTGCATGAACTTTGGTGAGTGAGGGGAACTGGAATCCCCAAACCGGGAGGACTGGCTGGGTGACATTTTGGAGTTGGGCAGGGCCGGCTGGAATCAAACCCGAGGCAGCGTCCGCTGATGACTCCTAGTGCAAAGCAGATTGGTGGGATCTGCTCAGGCCAGGCCACACCCCTGGTTGAAACCCAATAGCCAGGGACAAGGCTTTTCTGGGCCAGTGGCATTCCCAGGGAACACACAAAATTGTTGAAGCATAAACTGGTTGACTGGCATAGCGGAAGGAGCCAGCTCTCAGCATGCAACTCACAGATCTGCAGTGGATGGGGGAGCGGTACTTCCCTAGCAAGTGTGCTGCAGAAAAACTGTAAGCAAAACAAAAGGCCCAGAGACCTCCACCACTCACCTGTCTGAAGGGGGCTGAAAACATGACAAGACAGAGAAAGAGCAAAAGGTCCCCAACTGTGGAACCAGGGAAAGTGAGTCCAACAGAGGTAAATGCAGAGGAGGTTGAGAGCAGCAAACCTGTAATGTCAGAGACAGCCTCATCGGAAATAAAGAAATACCTCCATGACCTCATTGTTGAATTTAAATCTGAAATTCTAACTCAGGTGAAGCAAGATATAAGAAGATTAATAAAAGAAGTCCTGGGTAATCCTCCAGTAGACACAAATGAAAGAATAGAGGAACCCAGAGAAAGGAGAGAAGCCTTTGATAAAGAATATAAACAAAACCTAGAATATATGAAACAGATCCAAAGAGAATATCAGGAAATTAAAAACTCCATTGAAACCTGGCAAAACCTTTTAACAGAAACTAAAGACAAACTTTCAAAACCTGAAGATAGATTTGCAAAGTATGATTGTGAAAGGAAGGATCTCTTAAAAATAAAAAATAACAAGGAACCAGGAAGCAACGATACAAAGGCTAGAAGATGACAAGAGGATTTATAACCTAAGAATAAAATATGTGAATGAAGATGCAGCAACAAATACAAATGAAATAAAAAGGCTATTCACAGAAATAATTAAGGAAAACTTCCCAAACATAGGTAATGGAAGTGAAGTTCAGATAAGTGAGGCATATAGAACTCCAGCCAGCTACAACCAAAACAGATCTACACCCAGACATATAATAATCAGGATCCCAGAAATCCATCCAAGAACAGAGTATTAAAAGTGGTCAGAGGAAAGAAACAGATTACCTATAAAGGAAAACTCATCAAAATCACAGCAGACTTCTCAATGTAAACCATCAAATCAAGAAGAGCTTGGAGCGAAATATTCCAAGCCCTGAAAGAAAATAACCTCCAACCCAGATTGATGTACCCTGCAAAACTGTCTCTCAAAATTAATGGAGACAAGATATTTCCACGACAAAGAGGAACTGGGGGAGTTTTTGACCACCAATCCAACCCTGCAAAGAATACTGAAGGACATTCTAGAGAGAGAGAAGAAAATCACCAGGGTTCCAGGAATAATGGCAGAAAGGCCTCAAAGAAAGGGGCAGACAGTGGAATGAAGGAGAAAAGTAAACACATAACAACAGAAAAATAGCATGGCAGAGATAAGACAGAGAAGATTGGTTATATCACTGTTTTATCTTGACTGATTTTATTCGAATCTGGTATGCTTGAGAGTGTCGAGTCTGAGAGTAGGGGCAACTACTCTGAAGGTGACAGGATTCAATAGGATACCCATTCTGGTTTGATTTTTAACTAACTGCCTTTGAAGTCCTATAATGTCTCCAATGTTTAGATTTTATTAATAGTGTAATGCAATGCTAAGTTTACTATATTTGATGATACAGACAATTTTATTGAAAATAACTAGAGACATCATAGTAACTATCGTAGATCACCTAGTGTTGTGTTTTTGTATGTTCTTTTCATTTCGTGTTTCTCTAGGAATTTGTATTGCTGACTTGTTTTGATTTGTTTCTCCCTCTAATACAGAGAGGCTAGGTATATGTGTAGAGACTTATACATGTGTAGAACTTCTAAGTAGTTTACGAGAATGGATTATAGTTATTGTAAAGAAAAAAAAAGGAAAAGAGAGTATTCTAAAGGATATAACTGCATGTATGTTTGAGTGTGTGGAATTAATAACCATGTTGCTAAAGTTTTAGTTGGATGGATGAGCAAAACTGACTGCAGTCTCACTGTTTGAATGTCCACTTTGTGGACCTTACTTTTGTAACTTGAACAACTGCATCTAAGAGGAAAGTATGTAATTATCAACTAGTGATTTCTTACTGGTTACTATTTTTTGTTTTGTTTTGTTTTTGAGATTTTGTATTGTTTCTACCCTCTTTCTGTTTCAAAATGTTTTCTTTAAATAAAATTTTTTAAAAGAAGCAAGAGGAGGAAAAGAAAGTGCTCTAAAAGTGATAACTATGTATACTTAAGTGTGTAGGGTTGATAACCATGTTACTAAGTTTTTGTTGGATCGGTGAACAGAACTGTTTGCAGCCTCACTGTTTGAATGTCCACTTTGTGTGTTTTAATTTTGTAACTTGAACAACTATATCCAAGAAGACAATATGTAATGTATCAAATAGTGATTTCTTACTGTTTATTTTTTTTGAAATTCTGTATTGTTTCTACCCTTTTTTCTGTTTTGTTTCCCCCCCTTTAAATAAAATTAAAAAAAAAGTACTCAGGATAAAACAATGAACTGTATACCTCATCACTAAGCCCATGAGCCATTAAGTCATGGCCAAGTTTGCCTCAATCATATTCCTGTATATTTTAACCATGTAATACAGACATATACCCCATGCAAAATATGTAAACATGTAATATGTAAAAGCACTGTAAACATTTGTATACGTAAACTGTAAGTATTTCTATATGTAAAAATTTAATATGTAAAACACTTCTTAGAGCTTTCTCTGAGAATCACAAGAGTTAATGCACGTAAGGTGTTTAGCACAGTGCTGAGCATCCTGAAGCATTAGGTACTAGGTGTAAACACTCAAGGCCTTCTCTCCAGGGATGCTTCACTACGCAGGTAGAAGGTGATGTATTTCATGTTCACTTTCCCCAATACAAAGCATCCGTGACCACACAGAAGAGGTATGGCTCCTGTACACATCACCAGCAGTGTGCATACCACTGTGGTACAGTTCATCCTCAGTGTCATGGAGGACTGGTTGCAAGACCATCTCCCCCAAACCAAACCCAAGGATTATGTAAAATGGCACAGTACAGTGACACCTTGGTTCACAAACACTTTGTTTGTGAATGATTCAGTTTGTAAACAAGTATTGGGCAAAGTTTTGTTTTGGTTAGCAAACTCTGCACCAGGGGAAAGCTGGCCATCTTCCTGCATGAGCACAAAGGTGGCCTCCTTTTACAGAATTGTGGGAGGAATTAAGTTTGTGAACCACTGTATTTGCATATAACATACATACATCCTTCTGATACTTTAAATCATTCCTCGATTATTCATATCTAATACAGTGTAACTTTCATATAAGTAGTTATCTTCTATTGTTTAGTTAATAGTGACAAGAAAAAAGCCTGCACACATTAGGTATACAAATTTTTTTCTGAAATATTTCAGTCTGAGGTTGGTTGAAGCCATGATAAGAAACTTGTGGATTTAGAGAACTGATTGTTTTTTGGCAAGGATTCTTTCCACAAGGAGCTTCAATCTACCTAGCTTAGATAATACATGACTTTCAAATGGCATCAGTTATTTCATTTTAAATAAACAGACAGGCCATATGAAATTTAGTCTGCTTTCTTTGATGTGGGTAAAAATATTCTTTGGGTATGCAGAAAGCTGAAGGGTATGTTTCTCTTACTTTTGGATATAGTAGTGTTTTTCTTAAGTGTATCAAAATGTTGCTTATCTGTTACAGCACAATTTTGGAAGAAGAATTTGAAAGATGAATTTGGGGCAGGAGGTCCAGCCTTTCAGAGATTGCTCTGTGCACATATCTGTGGTATAGTTTATGCAGTCATTCAGGAATGAGGTGAACATGGAACAAAACACAACTGCTATTTTCTATTAAGTATTTCATATAATTCTCCCTTTCCTCCTGGAGCTTGATTAAAATGTGCCTTATGCTGTTCCTGTCTTAGAGTCTCTGAGTCCATCTTCCTGAGCCCAGCCTAGGGCCCTAGTGAGTGTGGGATGATGTGGGACAGTAAACACTCCTATGACCACCACACCACAGCAGTCAATGTCTCCACTCAGCTGTCCTGAATCTGTTTGATCTTGAACCTAAGCAACAAGGTTTGTTTGACAAAGTTAAGAAATGATCAATCTGTATATTTAGAGAATGTTTGGTTTACTGATCTGAGAGAAGCCCTAAAATTCTTTGCGTTTCATTTGGTCTCACAGCAAAACTTACAGTTGAACACCCTAAAGCAGACATCTATTTCTTTTAGGTGATGAGTATATCTTAGACTGGGAAGTCGTTTTGAAATTGTCTCAACATATATTCATTTTATAATCATCTGTCCATCAACATTACATAACTTCTATGTAGTTTCTCCTAAGAAGACTACCAATTGCACACAAAAAAGCAAAAGAAAATATTCTGGAAAACAGAATGCACTGGCTAGAAGTAACTCTATTAACCTGCGTGACAACTTACAGAGGGTAGGAATTCAATAAAATCACATTTATCAATAGTTGTTCAGGGAATAAGTTTATGCATGACATGGTATTATCTACTTGTACTCCACAGTGCTTTGTTTAAACAATTTTTACTAGGTTAATTTGAATCATTGACTGAGGTCACAGATATAGTCAGCTTTGATTAATTTTTAAAAGGCTTTATAAATAGGGTTTTGGGAGAATTTAATCCACGTCCTTATCAGTGATCACCTCATGAACTCCTGAACCTCACTACGTAAAATCTTTTAGAGCAGATCAGTTATTAAAAACACCACGAACCTGCCCGCCAGTCACACTCAACTCCAGCAGGACTTTGAGAGGCTTTGTGCCTTTACTTGTCCCATTTCCCTGCTTCTTGTTCTCAGTGGTGATAGAAACTGGGCCTCACTCATCCAGGGAAATTCTCTGCCATCAAGCTGTGCCTCCTTCCCGTTTTAAAGTAAAGAAGAGCACAGTACTCAACTGTTGGAGGTAGAGACAGACTACTCAAACATGGCTACCAACTAGATGCACATCCAAGAAAAACACAGGGTGAGAGAAACAGATAGCAGAGACTCCATAAAAGTCAATCTCATCCTACTGATATTGGGTCTATCTCTTGTTATCCTGGTAAGAAAAGCTTTTTAAATTACAGAGACTGGTATTTGGTGACAAAATCTTCCTGAGTGCTCACTTGATATAAAGCAAGCTCAGGGCTGTTTGGTGGCCTATGTCCCAAAGATTTCCCATCTGCTCTCTCTGCTAAGTAGCCTAAGGCTGATTCAGTTGGAAACATGGATTATATTTGGGAGTACCTTACGCTTCTGTTAAAAAGCCAGGTAGGATAATCAGAGATTACTGCAAACTCTTTGCTACTGCTTCCATTGAAAGGTAGTGTCTAATTCCCTTCCCTCTCAAATCTGTGCTGGCCTTATGACTTTCTAGACCAACAGAACACAATAAAAGTGACATCTGAGGTTGCATCGTAAAAAGCTCTGCAGCTTCTGCTTGGCTGTATTAGGGGAGTCTCTCTGGGGCTCTGGTCTGCTATGTAAGTAAACCTGCTACCCTGAGACCAGTGTGCGGAAGAGAGTGCACACAGGTGAACCACATGACAGGCAGTCCTAGCTGAGCTATCTTCCCACCATCATTTACAAAGACACCAGACAGGAGTGAAGCCATTCTGAAACTGCCAGCCAGCACAGCCCACCTGCCAGCTGAACACAGCCAAGAGTTCTGAGGCAATGCCACAGGAGCAGAGGAAGCATGAGTGAGTCCTACCTCAGACCTATTAAACCAAGAGACAGTAAAATGGTTGTTGTCTAAACTGCCAAGTTCTAGGGTGGTTGGCTATGTAGAAGTTGTGATAATTAATTGTGATGTCAACTTGAATGGATTAAGAAACATCTATCACATTAGTGGAGCACAGTTCTGGGTATGTTGGGATAACTGACTTGTAAACCACAAATTGAAGAGAGAAGGCCCACTCTGGATATGGGTGGCACCAACCAATGGCCTTGTAGTCTGGATGGATTGAAAAGGAAAAGAAGAAGGAAGATTCCTCTTTTGCCTCTTTGGAGGAGCTCTGGTCTTCACAAGTGCCTTTGGATGTTGGTCCTCAGGTTTCCAGTACAGACTCTTTAGCCTTCCAATGCAGACCCTTTGGCTTTCTGAGAAGGACTCATACTGGACTCTGCAGTGAGCTCCAGGCCTTCAACTCTCCACTGGATCCTCTCTATCTCCAGCATGAAGATGGCCTTTTGGCATGCTTCCACCCTGGGCAGCTGCTGTATGCCTACTTTATAAATCTCTCTTCTCTTCTCTTCTCTTCTCTTCTCTTCTCTTCTCTTCTCTTCTCTTCTCTTCTCTTCTCTTCTGGTAAACCATAACTCTTCTACTGAATAATATAGGGAGTCAATAACTGGAATAGCAGGCACAGCACACTCCTCTGTAGCACCAGAGAATAACTGACACTTCTAGAATTAGACTCAACTAGTCATGAGGGAGAATGACCATTGTACAGCTAAATGGCCGATGAGATGTGTCAACCAAGGGTTGTCAGGAGAAGACCAGTGAAATGATGGGTTTCTTAAAGAGGAACTAGAGCTATGGGTGATATTCAGGAGGATACACAGGAGGAGTCATGTGGTTTTGTTGTAGTATAAAACAAATTTCTGGTTTTGAGGAGGTACCAGAGAGAAAGAGAGAAAAGTAATCTCTGAGTTTTCTACTTTGGGCATAAAGTTTTGTTTTTTTTTAAGATGATCTTTTTGGAGGAGATGGAAATATGAGATCAGACATAGTTAGACAAAGTGTGTATAAAATCACTTCTGTGATTCAGCACCTGAAATAGCAACATAGATATGAATAAAGAGGAAGACGTTTTGCTGTATGTGGGAAACTCACATAGCTAAAACCCAAGTTGGGCACAGACACGTCACCACTTATTCTGATTTGTTTAGACCAGTTTCAGTTGAAAGTTGTTCTGGGTTAATTATTGAGAATATTCTGTTTTACTCTGAAAAGTATTTGGGTTTAGATCATAAATTATGTGCTTTCCCTATTTCTAGGGGACTCTGCATAACTCAGTAAGAAGCAGCTTTATAACTTTATATCATCCCAATAAGACACTATAGAAAGGGTTTATTAAAAACACCTGGGATTCCATGTTTGTTTTCAGGTTTGATATTTCATATCAAACACTCAACAAGTGTTTAAAAAGAAGTTATTGTATTCTTTCATATGTGAGACCAAATACTGGGGAGTGGCAGCATTAGAGTAAAAGTCTTTCCTTGGATGTTATGATTGGAAATGTTATCGGAGGGAAGCCACTGGTCAAGATAGGTCTGTAAATTCATATCTTAATGAATCTCCACTCCCATCCCAAGAATAATGCCTGTTACAATACACACAGAAAGCTGCAAGACACAGATGGATTCAAACAAGATAAACATGTACATGGGCCAGAACTGGGACAGAGAGGTATAGCAAGGTGATGGGCTGAAGCCACAGGCCAGCAGGCATGCTCAGTCTTGTAGCAATGGTACTCAGCGATGGTGTGCAGCTCTGGGAGGAAGAAAGGTGATAAAATCAATGCATGGGACTTAGGAGGCTGGAACTGTGCTCATTGCTTGAAGTTTCAGACTCAGCCAAGGCTCTTATGCATGTGAAAATTGAGTGTAAGAATGTGTCACTGGCCATGCATGGGCTGACTTTGGGGAGAACCAGACACCAGACCTCTCCCGTGAGTCAGCACTATTGGCAGACTTCAGGGGAGGACAGCAAGAACTCACTAAGAAGCTAAGACCTCCTTTGAATCAGCCATGTGCTGGCTGGCTTGGGGAGAGCCAGACGCCAGCCCCTTCTGGCACATGGGCAGGGAGACAAGAAGAGCTAGTGTTCTCCCCCACCAACCCCCGGCTCCCAGTAAGTGACCAGCTGATCCAGAGAAACACAGGCGGTGAGATACCTAAGGAAGTAAAATACAACTTAATGCTTGTAGTGTTTAGTGTTTCACTGACTTTGCAGGCCTAAAGCAGGTGGTCTGGTCATCTATTCAGAGGATAACAATATGCCATGTAGCATTTATGGGGGATCTCCTTCTGAAGGTGGTAGCCAGTCTTAATTCCTTATTATCTTGTTTTGAAATCCTGTATCATTCCCATTGTTTTGTTTGCTTGGGTTTTATTCTGTTTTATCTTGTTTGATTTTGTTGTATCTGATGGCATTGGCAGCTATCTTGAAAAATAACATTATGGTAGCCATTTTGGATTTACTATTGTGAAATCCTGCATTGCATTCATTGTTTTGTTTTTATTGGTTCTATTCTGTTTCTGTTTTGTTTGATTTTATTATGTCTGAAAGTATGGGAAGCTATTTTGAAGTCAAGAGGCATTATGGTAACCATTGCTGATTTCCTATTATCTTGTTTTGAAATCCCGTGTCACTTATACATCTTGTTTTGATTGCCTTTATTCTATTTTGCTTGGTTTTATTCTCTATAAAATAAAATTAAAAAAAAGAGAATGTGTCATTACTAGCCATTCTTGGGACTATAGCTGTTAGCAAGAGCAGGTACAAAGTGTAGGGAAGAAAACCAACCAAAGACACAAGTCTGATCAGGAATCAAAGCAAGCCTACTATAAAATCTTCAATATTCACAATATCTCTCTGAAACAGAAGCTTTACCACATCACTTTAAATTCAGGTTCTAGACTTGTTTCTCAGTGGAGAATACAGCAACTCACAAAATAGAGAGAGGAGAACACACACACACACACATACACACACAACCTCTTTTCACTTGAAATGAGCCTGTATATTAAAATTAAAGAACACATGAGGAAACCTAATGCTAAAAGCAAAAATCAGCAGTCATTTAAAAAATTAGGTCTGTGTTAACCAATGGCTACATGGATTATTTAAATTTAAATAAAAATTCATAAAATTCAAATGAAATACAAGTGCTTAATAGTTTCAATGACTAGTGGCTTTCATAAGACAATGCAGATGTAATATCTGTCATTTTAAAAAGTTCTATGGGACAGCAATGCTCTAGATGGAAAGTATTTTATGGGACAGTCTAAGATTTTAAAATAAATGTTTAGAACACTCGAAGATAAATGAAGTAATACCTTCCACTTGAACAGAAAGAAATTATAAATCAAAGACTGAAAAAAGAGGCAAGAATAAAAATTGTTAATTAGAAATATTGGTGAATATACATTCGTTAAAGTGAAAAAAAAATGCTCAAAGCATGAGATGGATCTTATTAATGCAGTAATTAGTGAATTAGAAGACAAAACTTAAGAATTAAATTCAGACAGTGAAATATTCTTGTATAAACTAGTAGAAAAGGAAGGCTCTAAATCATTCTTGCTTGAATAAGTTAGGGTACTATCATTAATTTGGGGTGATCTGAGCAACAGTATTGAAAAACAGTATGAGGGGCCAGGGCATAGCTCAGCAGCACAAGTGCCTACCTGGTAAGGGCGAGGTTGTGAGTTTGCTCCCTGGTACCAAAACAAAAAACAAACAAAACCCAATATAAGAAGAACCTAAGAAAGCCATTTTTTTTTTTTTTTGAAAGAAGTGAAAACAGCTAGCCAGTTACTAGGCAGCCACTGGCGGCAATAGCCGTTGGTGCTGGGATTCACATTTTTAGATATGTGTTGGCTGTGACTTTTCAGGATGCTGGAACTGAAAGAAGCAACTTGTGCTCTGTAAGAAGGGGACAATACACCACTGAGTAGGAAGGCAGCCATCTGAAAATAGACTGAGGTAACAAGGAGCATCTGTCACTGGTGCTTAGACGTCAGTTTCCTTTAGAGAGGAAGGACAATGACATGGACTGGAAGCCCTAAGCCATGGCTCCTTGAATGAATGGTCTTTTCTATGAGCATGCGAATGCTAATAAGGGCTCTGGGAAATCCTGGACTCTCAACAGAGGGAGAGTGGAGGAAAGGGCTAACTGTAAGTGCCACGCATCATTCCAACTTGCCCATGGAGCTTGAAATACATATTTTGGAAGAGTTCCTTGGTTTCAGTCTTATCTGTCTCATTTTCAAAAAGCAGACTATAGAGGAAAGCTCCTGATTATGTGAAGCTTTCTGGTTGGTCAGATTCTGCAAAAATAGAACCAGACAGGGTTGGGCACAGCAGAGTGTGCTCTATAGGGTGCAACTTGCTGCCTCTTGCAGACAGGCACCTATGACTTACTCAAGAAGACACAAAAATGGGAAGATGAGAAAGAATGCCTAGCCATGGGACACGGAGGCACCTCTTCTAACCCCTGAGCACTAAGCAGCTTCCACTGGCCCAGAGCCCCCTGTCAGAATGCTCTAGAATTGACCTGCCCAGTACAAAAGCCACTGGGTCTATGTGGTGATGAGCACCTAAAATGTGGCTGTCCACACACAGTGCTACAGAGACTTTCTACACAGGTCTGTCCTCCCCATTCTGAGATGCTGAGTTTCCTACATACCCTAGAGGTACCAGATACAAGGCATATGGATTTAAATTTTCAAAAACAGAGAATGCAAATTCAGACATCACTCATAATTTTATCTTTCTTTGAAATTTCCAAAGTCACATTCGGAATGTCTCACTGCTATCATTATAAACATAAACGTTATCAGCAGATGACACTACAATTGTTGAAGGTATAAGAAATTAAGCGTTATTTGTATTGACCCTGTGACAGTTTGAAATATATTTTTTGGAAGAGTTTCCTGGTTTCAAAAAAGCAGACTGTAGAGGAGAGCTCCTGATTATGTGAAGCTTTCTGGTTGGTCAGATTCTGAAAAAGTAGCATTTTCCTATAATTAAACTGTAAGGAGTTAATTGTAATTAAGTTACAGAGTATATGAGAAATCTGTCACTTCTCAGAATTAGCTCTGAGAATGAAACTGAAATGAGAGTAGAATTAGGACTGGAAATGCAGAGGTTTCCAGATAGTTCTTATACACGCTGGAATACATGGTTTTTATTTCCTCAAATCTTTGTTGTGTTATATTTCCTGCCAACCAAGTGGGTCAGAGAGATTAATACACTTCTACACACAGAATGCTGGGTTATTAATCTGAGAAAGAAATGACTTTTCTGTACACCTTTTGTTTATTTACATGTATCCAGATGTGGATACAAACCATCACCACTTTGATCTTTACAAAAATCATCTTAAAATTTTATAATTGCATAAGTGACTATTTTTAATGATAAAAATTCAAACAGTACAGAGAAGACAGAAGTTCCTGTTACTTTCCCTATCTTCCTCACCAATTCTGTTGGTAGAAAAAACCACCGATACTCATTTATGCGTCCTTAGTGAGTATTTTTATCTGTATCTTGGAAAATGTTTCATGTTAATATTGATAAACTTTGCTCCTGTTAACTTTTTGCTGTATAGTATTCCCGTGAATAGTTTTTATTAACTCTTTTTCCTCCTTCCACGGGCATTTTGGTTTATCTCATTTTACTTTATACAAATAATGCTGCAATGTTCTTTACCATTTAAAAAAAGGCATGGAGGGCTGGGGATTTAGCTCAGTGGTACAGGTACCTTCCTGGCAAGGGCAAGGTCATGAGTTTGATCCCCTTTATCAAAACAAACAAACAAACAAACAAACAACAATAACAACAAACAGGCATGGAGGTGGGAACAGTAAATGTATTGTTACACTTGTAACAAGTAGGGAAATAAAAAGCAAAATTTATGTTGATTAAATGGAAACGCACAACAGTGTCACATGGGCAAGTTGTTCAATTAGTGCCAGATTAGAGGACCCTCTTTGGTATCCTCTGGAATCTTTTTGATGATAGAGTTCATCTATGAACTGAAATACCAAGCTGAAGAGAGTTTTTGAGGCACACCAGAGAGGAACAGTCTCTCCAAGGATGCCCAGGTCATTCTGAAGGCCTAGTGCTAAGTAAGTTGGGCAGGCCTCTTGCAAGGAACCAGGTAAGAATCTACTCAGGGTGTGTCTGACCTCAGAACCTCTGGAACTCTCATGCACGTCTGTGTGAATGCCATGGGAACGTGGTTCAATGCGATTCTGACTGCAGGCCTGGGTGAGGCCCGAGAGGCTACAGCTATCTCAGGTGACAGCCACACTTTGAGTAGCAGGCAGCCAGGCTTCATGTTACATGACTTCGATACCTACAGTTTCCAAGTGCCTCTCTGTTTTATCTCATTTGATTGATCCACCAATTATGAGAAACATTAGCATTGCTATTTCAAAAATAAAGCAAGAGGCTGCAAAGTGGCTCGTTTTAAAACCAGCAGCTCTAAATGGCAGAGTCGGTATTCTAACTGAAGACATCTGACTTCTATTTCGGTGTTACTGCCATTCACTAGTAGCTTCAGACAACATTTTTTTTTCCTACTTCTACCTCTCATGTCTTGTGAGGTCATCTCGCAAGGTTAAAATCGGAGTTAATTCATTCTTTTCAAACCCTTGAGCCAATCACCTGATCTGTCTTCTCATGCTGTGTGGAAGAAAAGGTTTTCAAAAACATTCTAGGTTTCAAAAACATAAAGGGCTTGTGATGGTTTTGCCTGCAGTGACTTATGCCTGCTAGGAAACCAATCACATCCAGAGACCTCACAAAGCCACCAAGTACAGAGGTTTTCCACTGGGACCCACAGTTACAGAGTTCAAGCAAGGCAGAGCCTGGGTTTCAGGCTCACAGCTTTGGTGACAGAATGCTTTTCCTTGTGTCTAAGAAAATAAAAGACTTGAGGTAACAAGCCACAGTCTTTCTAGGGAAACAAGGATCTATTTAATCGTGGAGGTGGGTACACATCGCATGCCATTCAACTGAATGCTTTGCAAATACCATCTCCAATCCTAACAGCAAGGCTGTGAGTTAAGTGATGGTACTCCTGTTTTCAGATTAGAAGACTGAGCCTCAGTGAGAGTAAACAGCTAAGACACTGCAGGACCTAACTGAACACCACAGCTGGTGGACTCTGATTGGGGGCTCTCACAACTATGCCCTTCCCTGAGACTGAGAGTCAGTGAGGTTAAAGTACAGAGAGGGAGACTCTAAGCTACCCTAAATTGGTTAACACCCCACCCTCTTCCTTGGATACTTCTTTGAACATTTGGTTTTGGATAGTGCTGACTGCCATCATTTTGTTTTCCACTTTAAGAATGTTATTTCAGAAAAGTTACAAGAATGGCACAATAAACTTCTGCACCCTTTAGACAGATTTACCAGTAGTGAACTTTTGCCGTATTTCCCTGTGCATGTGTGACAACACTATTTTGTTATGAACCCTACAGCCACCCCTTTAAAACCTTTTACTGTACACTTAGAGGCTAGGAACCAAGGCATTTCTTACGTAAGTGCAGTACAATTATGACCAGGATTTTAACAACGATAAAATTAAAAAAATACATGACCTATCTTCAAATTTCACCAGTTGTTTCAATAATGTCTTTTACGGCAACTTATTTTGGTCACAGTATCCAATTGTTTGTCATGTCCTGTTACTTTCCTTTCATCTGGGCAGTTCCTCAGTCAGGCTGCTGCAGCCTTATCATGACTGCATCAGTGCAAAGGATGGCGCTCAGGTTCTTGGGCCCCTGAGTGGACCCTGCTAACTGAGTGACTAACAGCTGTCTTTTCCTTAGCCTGTCAAATTTGTCTCCTGTTTCTGCTGACCCTCTGAAATATGTCAGCCCCCATCTCAGAAGCCTGCACTGGGAATAATACTGTTGATGGCAGTCGAAGCCTTCTTTGGGGCCTTCCTCCCTGCGCTGGACTGAGCCAGATATTTCTTAAGGCAGCACTCCCTCTTCGCGTCTCTTAATTTTAAAGGCCTTTAGAGAGGAAACTATGCTCTTAACACATGCCCACCATCCCCACCCTTCATTAACACACACACACACACACACACACACACAACAACAAGATTATTCCAAAATCATCCTTGGTTTGTTTCTGGAGTCCTCCCTGAAGATTAAGAAACTCCCAAATCAGGGGCTACATGATTGGTTTGTGACTCATGACCTGACAAGATTCCTAAGGGGTTTAAGAATGTTAATTAAGAATTCTGTTAGATTAGCCTGTGGATTATTAAGGTTCTTCAGGCAATGACCTCTGGTCATGTGAAGATTGCAAATGCCACACTTGAACTGAATTCCTTGTCATTCTTAATTTTTACAGTTCTGGAATTAAAACACCCAGATTTCCATTTTCTTTAACCCTCCAGCTGCTTCATATAGTTTGTCTGGACAAATGTGTGCAGGATGAGAAAGTCTTCTTACAACTCCTTGGCTAGCCCCAGAAGAAGCAATGGTCTATTTGCTGAAGCAATTTTTGCCAAGGAAGAAGGGTTACCAGAGAGAGCAGGTAAAGTACAGGGCACGCAAAGTTGCTTTTTGGGTAAACTTTGTCCAAAATTCAAATACCTCATAGGATACACTTCCACTAAAATTTTGTTTGCTATTTTTCTGAAATTAAGATTTAATCAAGTGTCCTGCATTTTATTTGGCAGTTCTAAGTCTGGGCCCAATGGACTACCCTTTATAGCTTGCTGGAGACTACTGCCCCTGCTGACATTCAAAGGATGAAGACTTGGCCACCATACCATGTCATGGCTAGCAACCGGACAACTGCATGTTGAGCCAAAATTTGACCCACAGAACAACCAAGTGAACACTGAAGCTAAGCGCACACAGTTTTCAGGGTGCAGCTCCACAATCCTATAATTTCAAAAGGCAAAACCTTCAAAACAGGAATTTTTCTGTAACTCACCTGGACGTTATCCATTATCTTTATTTATCTCACTTTGTGTATACTGCCATACTTGTTCCTATAAAAATATTTGTTTGATCATAGTGTGGTACTCCAGACCTCACCCCTTGAAAGGTTTAGAGAATTGCATTGTTTTTTCAAAAATGAAATATTCAGAATTATGCATCTGACTTTGAGAGTTTCAAATAAAGGACTATGGCAATGTAGAAAAACACAGACAGAGAAGATTTTGGGACAGTATTGTCCATTGCAGTAGCCATTAATCAAATGTGGCCACATGGAACTATTGCTCTATGCCCAGTGTAAACTTGAATGCACTATCAGTATAAATATACACTGAGTTACAAAAACTTAGCATGGAACTAGAATGTGAAATAACCCAATTGCATGTTGAAAGAATATGGTGCATATTAAGTCAAATTATTAAAATTAACCTCACCTACCTTTTCTTATATTTCTTATGAACAGGACAAGTCTTGAGACTTGTGTGAAACACTCATCTTCCACTTGGGAAAAATGGATAAGAAAGTGGCATGGGTTATGTTAGTAGTCAGTTGTAGAACAGAAGGTAAAATGGAGTTAGTCTTTTGACTCCTTGCTCTTTTGATTTCTCCTTTAGAAGACCAAAGGGCTCTGTACTTGGCACTGGCATTTTAAGACAATTTGTAGCATCTATTGGAGTACTTGAAGTTCTTGTTGATTAAATGAGGGACATCAAGCAAGCACTAACTTGGAACTAATGGTTCATGTGTGTCAGGGTATGACTTAGAGAAGCAAATAAAAGAGATAATCAGTTTACCAGTTCCACTTAGTGAGATATTTCTCAACAGGTTCAGAGCAGTAGATTTCATGCAGAGACTCTGAGGGAAGCTGTTTCATCAGCTCTCTTGGAAATAGATTGAGGTTTAAAAAAATCACTCTGTGGGAAAGATGGGGATGTGTCCCATCTTCCTGATTATCAAATGATACAAGGATCCACTGCTATCAGAAAGATGACCTCTCTGATAAGGGAAATTAGTTGATGAGGTCCTGGTTACCAGTTTCCCAATAGAATACAATGGAAAAGACTTTTCTTCCATCAGCACACTAGCGCTTTTGCATAAATTCAAAGATAAGCCTTCAAAGGGAGGAGAACAAAGAATGCTGAGGAAGAAGACAAAGCTGCCAACTATGTGGAAGCCACTTTGAAAGCAGGTGCAGACTCCCTTCTGCTCTGTCTGAGTCAGGTCCAGTGAGCTCTCAGGGGCATTCTCAGGCACTGCACGCTCAGCTTTGGTCTGGATACGTCAGTCTGGACGCAAGGGTTCAAGTCAAGAGAAGGAGGGAAGAAAGTCAGTGCTCAGTTTCAGTTTAAATCAAGACATGTCTTGACAGGGTTCTGTCCAGCCTTGACTCAGCAGTGATTATTACAAAGGCTATGTTAAAGTGAGCAGTATCATCCCGGGCATACTGAAATGACCACCAGAAAATTGAGATGGGTTCTACCATTGGAGAGGCTGCTACAATTTGAAGCTAACTAAGGAGGTGCTTGTTGTGCAGATAAATTTAAGTGTTTGAAAACATCATTAGTGTGTTTGCTAGTCATAGACTAGCTGAGTGTCCAGGAAGTATTAGAGTGGTCAGAACTTGGCCAAAGAGACACAAGGGGCTGGGTTAGAATTTTGATTTGACCACTAAAATGTTAACTAACCTCTCCCAGCCAGTTTCTTCTTTAGTAAAACAGACAAGAAAAGAAGCCCTAGAGGTTTTCTGCCAGGACCAAAAAGTCTTAAAGCTCTGGAAGAGCAGTTATTTGATAGGTATGTTGGACCTATTTTACACTTGACTGTCAGCCTCCTCTTTCGGTCCATCTTTGCTCTCCTCCCAAACACCCTGATTATCCAACCACTTGTTGGAAATGGAAGGAACACAGCATCCTAAAATGGTGTATGCTGTATTTAATTAATTTAATGAGTTGAAAATTGCCCATTTAGCAAATTTAAAAAACATAGCAGCTTGAACAGTATTGAAAACCTGCAGTCCTTCCAGCACTCAGGATACACTAGTGCAGAAGAGACTCTTCAGCACTCAGGGAGGGAACCCTCTGAAGTAATAAGCACCACCTCCCACTGCAGTCCTGCTTTTGATACTGCTTTATGAAGGGCTGCAGGCAGAGTTGGTAGTGTGTGGCCATCACTAAGAAATAAGAGCTTTAATTCTCAAGTGTTCGTTAAAATCCAATGCTTCTGATGAGTGAATGAAAGAGTCTCTTAGTCTGAATAGCACTGTACCTACTTGATAGGAAGAATTGCATTTATTTTTTATTCTATTGCATAGGCCACAGGCAATTTTCATCCATAATAAAATATATAGACATATTTAATTCCTTGTACTTTTACATCTCTTTTTAGACAAAGGTTATTAACCTGGGGTTTATGGATGATTAAAGTGTCTCACAAACTCATTAAAATTAAGAGCAAAGTTTTGTATCTGTCTAGGCTTTTATGAAGAAGTTTTTATGTGATTTTCAAAGGTAGGGAGAGTTTAATCCATCCCCAAATATACACATAATGACAAACTGCTGCTATATAAACCATGTCAGAACCTAGTACTGTATTTCCCTGAAAATAAGACCTAACTAGAAAATAAGCCTTAGCATGATTTTCAGGATGTCTGTAATATAAACCCCATCCCAAGAATGGTCCCTGGATAAAACTGTCAGTCAAATGAACACATTTAGTATGTTCATTGCAACACATGACAGATGTAAATGAATTATAAAATAATATTAATCTTCCTAGTGTAAAACTAAATAATAACTGAAAGAGTAATAAGATCCAACATGTACAATAGATATTGTAATAATGAGAGAGAAAGTGCTCAAAAGGAAAGAACAACTTGTAGGTAAACACAGCCAATTGCATGCATGTTTAAGTGTGCAAGCTAGATAACCATACTGCTAATTCTCTGTTAGTTCATCAAAAAGAACAGTTTGTGCTGTCATTGTTTGTCTGTTCATTTTTTTAAGCTTCAATTTTGTAACTTGAAAAACTACTTCTGAGATAATAATATGTAATATATTAACTAGTGTTGATTTCTTGCTATTATTTTTTTGAAATTCTGTATTACTTTACCTTTTTTCTTTCTGTTTTTAAAAATAATAAAATAATATTAATATAGAATTAAATATAAATACAAAATACTATTAGCAGTGATACTTAAAGTAAGTGATAATATCAATTATACTTAAGTATTTGTAAATACCCAAGCTAGTGCCTCTGGATGAGAGGTAAATGCCTATGTTAACAGATGAACTCCAGACTTATTGCCGAATGACCAATCAGAGTACAGATACAAGCACACAAATAACCTGTTCACCTGATTATAAATGGAAATAGCTGTGCCTAATATGAATCTTTGTAATTCATTTGGAGGAATATGAATTCTTCATATCATGTATTGTAATGATGCATGACAAGCAAACTATATGGACAAGAAGTGCTCATTTAAAGACAGCTCTAGTGCTGGACATGAGAGATTGGGGCCAATAGTTTTCCAGGAAATGGAGTCCCAAGAAATTCAGGCTGTAATTCAGGGTTTGGAGAATTATGACATGCACCAGAAAAAAAATGCCTTGACTGTATCCGAATAAATGTAATTTCTGTACATGAATAAATAAATGTAGATTGTTGTACATGAAAATATAAGACATCCTTTGAAAGTAAGACCTGTTAAGTCTTTTGGCAAAAAACATTACATATGTTTATGTTTAATGATCTACTTGTTTAATGACTGTTTGGACTTAATCACCAAGGTGCACTCTTAAAACCTACTACTCAAACTTAAAACCCACCAGCTGCTCAAAATTATGACCCATCTTTTTTTTTAATTTTTAAATTTTTTTAAAGAGAATAAAACAAAAGAGAACAGAACAATGCAAGCAACACAACACTTCACAACAAGACAACTGGACCCCAACAGTAGCTGCCATAATGTCTCTTTTCTTTGAAATAGTTAAGCATACCTTCACACACAATAATATCAAACATAACAAAATAATATAACACCATTCAAAAGAATGAAGGCATGCAGTGGAAAGGTACCCAGCTATAAAGTAGAATAATCTCAAGGCTCCTGTACCCAGCTATAAAGTAGAATAATCTCAAGGTTCCTATAGGTAAATGGACAATGGCTACTAAACAGGAAAATAACAGGAAATGAACAATGGCTACTAAAATATCTCATTTTCCTCAAAGAATTTATTTTATTATCATACATAATAAAATCAAATAAAACAACAGGATAGAAGCAATCAAAACCAAAGAACAAAAGTATGGTAGGACTTCAAAACAAGATGATAGTAAATCAGCAATGGCTGCCATAAGTTCTTGTTTTCTTCGAAATAGCTTTCATACCATCACACATAATAAAATCACACATAATATAATCAAACAAAACAGAATAAAACCAATATAACAGGAAACCATGATTACCATAAAGCATCCCATTATATTCAAAATAGCTGCCCCTACCATCTGATAGCATAAAATCTAACAAGACAGAACAAAGCCAAAACTAACAAAACTGTGTAAACAATGCAAAAGTTCAAGATAAGAAATTGACAGCAATTTCCACCTTTCCCTCCCAGGTGTTTCCTCCCCTTTGCTCTTACATTAACTATTTTGCTTTTGGATCCCATTAACTTCTTCTGTTTCTTATGCTAGGGTTCGTGCATATGAGTTCGAACTGTTTTGGTCATGAACATGATCTCCAGTTGTGTCCATTTACCTACAGGAGCCTTGAGATTATTTTACTTTATAGCTGGGTACCTTTCCACTGCATGAATATACCATATCTTTCTTATCCATTCTGCAGTTGATGGGCAAGTTACTCTTTGCTTTTTATTCTGGTCACATGGAATAATTAATTGTTTTCTCTCTTTTGATTTTCATCTATGAGTTTCCTTTCCAGTTAAATGTGTTTCTTGTATACAGTATATCGATGGATCTTGTTTCTTGATCCACTCTCCCTGTGTTTCTTTTTATTGCTGACCTGAGGCCATCTACATTAATGGTTACAACTGGCATGCATTGGTCTGTCTCTGCCATGCTATCCTCTTGCTGTTGGCCATCCACTTTTCCCCTTCATTCAATTACCTGTCTTGTTTGGTGATCCTCCTCTGCTGCTATTCCTGGAACCATGGTCATCTTTATCTCTCTCTAGAATATTCTTTAGCACTCTCTGTAGGGTTGGTTTGGTAGTCATGAAATCCTTCAGTTGTTCTTTCTCATGGAGGTATCTGCTTTTTCCATTGACTTTGCAAGATAGTTTTTGCTGGGTAGATCAATCTAGGTTGGAAGTTGTTTCAGGGTTTGAAACACTCCAAATTCTTCTTCACTTGATGGTTTGTGTTGACAAGTCTGCTGTGATTCTGATTGGTTTTCCTTTATAGGAGATCTATCTCTTTTCTCTAACAGCTTTTAATATTCTGTTCTTGTGCTGGATTTCTGGGATCTTGATTATTATATGCTTGGGTGTAGATTTACTTTGGTTATGGCTAGTTGGAGTCCTATATGCCTCACTTATCTGCATGCCAGATCCATTTCCCATGTTTGGGAAGTATTCTTCTATTACTTCTGTGAATATCCTTTTAATTTCATTTGTGTTCACCCCTGCTTCTTCATTGACTGAGTTGTTATATGCTGATTCCGTGTTACTTTTAAGAGATCTTTCCTTTCACGATCACTAGCTGCAATCCTGTCTTCAAGGTTTGAAAGTCTATCTTCAGTCTCTTTCAAGCAGTTTTGCCAGCTTTTGACTGAATTTTTAATTTCATGCATCTCTTTTTGAATCTATTTCATGCATTGTAATTCCGTTCTACATTCATTCAAGGTTTCCATCATTTTCTTATGCTCCTCTTTATTGTCTCTGTCTTCTTTAGATCTGCTGAACAATTCTTTTAGTCTGCGATTTCTTCTTTTACCTGAGACATTATTTCTGATTCGACTGCTTTCACAATCTCATGAAGTTGTTTCCTTACTTCAGTTGCTATCCTCCCAAAGATTTCAGGTGTGTAACTTCCATTTTCTTCCATGACTGTATCTCCCAGACTTATTGTGTGTGGGTTAGAAGTCTGAGTTTGCCTTTTGCTCCTTCATCTTGACATTCTCCTGGGTTCCTCCCAACAAGCTGGTAGTGGGGTCCCAGAGACTTTGCACATTGGCTGCCTCTAGGCAGTGTAGGGAGATGGGACAGGCACTTGGGTTTCTCTAATTCCAGATTTACAGGGAGGTAGCAGGGTATGGAGCGGGCTTCTCCAGAGCTATGCAGCTCCACTGGGGCTTTGCTGATGATCAGGGGTGCGTGTAGGTGGGGCTTCTTCTCTCAGCCTATGTGTCTGCACTGGGACTCCCGCGACGGTGGCAGACACACAGGGGTGTGTTTGTCTGATTCTAGTAGTGGATGATGGCTGTCTGTGGGAACCAAGGGCTATGGATGTACTGGGATTATCTGGCTAGGTGTCCCTTCTCTTGCTGGCTGTCTGTAGGAAGAAGCCTTCCAGTGTCAGCTCCCTGAAGGTGAAAGTGGATCTGATGGTTCTCTCTGCCCACACTAGCCACCTTTAGGATGTGGCCTTTTAGTGGCAGTACACAGCAGGCAGAGGTGGATCTGTCTGTGTCCTTCGGCTTGCACTGGGCTTGCAGAGGAAAGGGCCTTCAGGTGGCAGTGCCAGGCAGGCAGAGGCAGGTCTTTTTCTGGTTCTCTCTGCCTGTGCTGGGCACAGGGAGGAAAGGGCCTTCTAGTGGCAGCGCCCACTAGGAAGAGGCAGATCTCCTGGTTCACTCTGCCAATGCTGGGTATGCAGAGGAAAGGGCCTTCTGGTGGTGGTACCCGGCAGGCGCAGGTGGATCCCTGTCTTTTTTTTTTTTTTTGTACAATTCTGTACATATTGTTTATAGAGCCTCAATGTTCTTTTGTACACTATTCCTTATTTATACAGTACTATAATTTCTGCTGATTGTACTGTACAGTGCAGTACTGTAGTTTTATATTGTCATATATTACAGTACTATATGTAAGAGTTATGCAAACAAAAAGTCATCAAGGTACAGTTTCCTTTTACCATGTCTTTGTTCTGACTATTGTAATCTACATACTATATATAGTACAATTCCTCCTTCAGTGATCAATTCACTTAATGACCTAATTTCAGGAACTGAAGTGGTTTGTTAAATGAGGAACATAAATAATATAACACCCATCTTCTTTTTAGGGAAATATGGTACCTGGTATTCTGTTGGAGTGTTTTTGACAGCTGTGGCTGAGTGGTAGCTCCTATAGAAACTTTCCATTCAATACAAGTTTAGCATCCTTGGTACCTGCCCATTAAATGCCAGTATTATTCTCCAAGTCTTTGAGACAACCATAATTAATCCCCCACTTCTCAAATTCCCATAGAGGGAAGCACTTCTATTGCTTGAGAAGATTTTGGCTTTTCTTTCTTACCAGAAAGATAAGGAAAGTGGACAAGATGCCCTCTAGGGTCCTTTCCTGCTCTATTAAAGTACTTAGTAACACCTTACACATATCACTCTTTCTCCAAGTATCAGGCTTATCCTTATTTAGCCTACAATGCTAACAAATGGCCCCATGAATGTATGTGCCAATCACCATAAAAAGTACAAAATCACAGGTCTTGGTCCTGACTTGGTCCTGTCTGTGGTTAGCTATGCGGTTAGCTTCATGACTTTGCTCAGTCATTAGTCTCCCTGGGCTTTCTCATCCATCAACTGTGAACAGGAGAACTGACTTTGAAGGTCAGTGCCAATTCTGAAATTGGATGATTCCCTGTAATAAAGAGCACAGAGTCTGTGGGATTTCCTGACCTCAAGGAAGCTCCCACAGGTCTCCTCTCTGATTTTATAATAAACCCTTCTTTAGAACAAATGTGTTTTTATAAGGTTAAATAAGACTCAGTGAACCCAGTGTGCCTCTTTGGGCCTCAGTATTAGATGACACTAATCAGATATCTAATAAAGACAGACAAAAAGTCTCATTGGAGGGAATAACCTGTTTGGTCTTACTCATGAGAATCCAGGGGTCTGAATGGCTTTAAATGAAACTATGCATCACTACCTCAGGTATTACCACCCTTATCAGGCCATCTTTAGTCCTGAAGCCAAGAATCTACAACCTAATTTCAATATTTTTCAACTATGATGCTCTAATTTTACCAAAGGCTGTTTTATTATTTCCTGATCTACTAACTCTGTACTGAGCATCTGAGGACTCATTTTGGCCTCCATGGTGATGTCCTTGGTGGGGAATCTGGTACACAGCAGAGTTGGTGTGTGGGCCAGAGAAGGATAAGGTGACTAAAATAAGCTCAGCATTCTTCTGTGGGAGCTGGCTTATAATCTAAATGTAACTTCCAAGCTTTGTCTCCTCTTACTCCTGGAAGAGTCAGAGGACTGGATGGTATGTTGACCCCTCGTGCCCTGAAAATGAGACACTTCCTGTACTCACAAACTACCTGGGCTGTCCTGTGAAGCTAACTGAACCATATTGTTAATTCCTGCTATTTGCTCTCTCTTGTGAGCAGCATTTAATGGACAGGAAAGTTGTTTACAAGTTTTCCCAGAGATTTAACATCATGTAGGAAATTAGTTTCAAGTGATCATATTTAAAATACTGAATTTAAATTTTTGCATTGTGTTATGGTTTATGTTGGGATGCTCCCCCAACCCTCATGCAGACATAGAGGAAGCTTAATCTAGCATCTGTGATTGGTTTGTTGTTTAGCACTGGGATTGGCAGTGTGAGTGCTGCACCTGCCCAGGGGCAGGTAGCCAGCATACTATATAAGAGAAGGAAGGCGGCATGCTTTGTCTCTTTTGCCTTTCACTCTTGTTGCTTGCAGCCACCATGAACATCTGCCCCTCAGCCATGCCAATCTGCCTTGGAGCCAGCTGAGTATGGACTGAAACCTCCAAAAACTGTACGCTAAATAGACCTTTCCTTCCCTAATTTTGGGCATCAAGTATTTTGTCTCAGCAACGATGGAAGAGTAACCAATACATACCAAAAACAAAAGCCTTGTTAATGGGAAAGTTTGTATGCCCTGTAAAAGAGATTTTGGAGATTTTAGTATTTGGAGGTAAAAAAGGTCAATATTTTCTAACATTTCTGTTTTCTAATAGGATGCAGTTCTCCAATTCCCTAGACATTTACTTTCAAAAAGTTCTTAAGCCCTTCCTATTTTCTGGTCTCCTTCCTGTTTCCTGGTTCTTTCCCTTCTATAGAACCACTGTTGGTTGTCTTCCTGAATCAGTGAGCTTCATTTTGCCTGCTTTCTACAATTGTCCCTTTTTGCCCCCCTATAGATGAAAAGGGGTCAAGTGTAATGAGAATGTCATGCAAAGACTGGTTAGATGTTGGGATGACATCTATGTGGATGGTTAGAGCTTGGATACTGATTATCTGAAGTAATTAGGAGTGGTAGAAATCAAAGAGTCACAGAAGGTAGTACCCTAGGATGGTTCAAAGAGCCAAATAGTGATTTTATGAAAAAGATGGCTGGGAGGCTTCAAAACTTCAATAATTTACCAGTAAAACCCTTGGCCAAGCTGTAGCAAAGAGTTAGGGCTGAGATTATGACCCTTTTCTAGACAGAGCTATGTGCTGATTTGGGAAGACTGAAGAAATGAGTGTATGTGTGATGGGAGAGAATATTTTCAAATAGGCAGTCTTGTAAGAAGCAGAGAGAAAACACTGACAGACTGCAACCACAAGATTGTCTCAAGAGGAGAAGACGCTTAGGATGCCAGCTTCTTCTGGGAAAGTAGTCAGAAAACCCCTTCCATGGACCAGGACCAGTAACCTCTGGTTTCCACCCTAATGTTACCAACCAAAAGAGGCAGACAGGGTGGTGGAAGGGATAAAGGATTAAGAGCAAGGTCTCAAGTTCCAGCTGTTTCTGCAGAGTAATTGTGTGGCTTTGGCCAAATCAATGGTAGAAGTTTTAATCTCTTTTTCTCTAAACAAAGGGTCTAAATAGATTTTGATGACCATTATAGTATTTGATGTATTCAAATAATATTTGCTGAATGTTTATTATATGCCAGGTACTTTCAAGGTGCTGGAGATAAACACAAAAGACTAAAATTCCTGTCCTCACCCAGCTTACTTTCCATTGGAAGAAGGCAGACAATAAAGCAAATTGTATTACAGCTTAGAAGATGATCAGTGTTATGGGATGAAAGAGCAGAGTTGGGAAAGGGGGACCTGTAAAGTCAAGGTTGTGGGGGTCAGGCTTGCTGAAAATCTTTGACATCTGATTTTCTTGAATCTCAAAGAATGTTTTCAAAACATCTTTTACATAAGTTAGGAATAACCCTAATTGGCACCCTTTACTATACTGTAGTCTAGCTTATTTCTAAGAGTAGAAGGTAGATCTTACTTTTAGCACAAGGGCCTGGAGTAGGAATGCCTGGTGCTCAGGAGGAGTATATAACACTGAAAAATTCTCAAAATGCTCATTCTGGGGGGCCTTTGGAACTGCTGGATGGAGTTCCCAGAGGGTAAGCAGCTTAGAGACCTACGGCCTAACAGTCCATAACCACTGGCAGCCTCTGAGATCACAGGTCAAAGCTGTGCCTACTCCACATGGCAACTCATAACTTGGTATTGCTGTGAAATGATAACTCAGAAACATTAATAAATGAGCAATAATACATGAGAAATCAGATTAGCAAGGGCTGGAACACAGGCAGAAAGGCCAAGGAGAAATAACTAAGTTCACTTTGGCACACTGTCTTGGACACAGCGCAGTGAACCCATGTAATCTCTAACAGCTCCTGGGGCCAGTGACTCAATGCTCTTTGATGAGCTTATCTAAAGTATCCCCTTGATAGCAGCAGAGGCAGCAGTTTATGGCTGGAGAAGAATGAGGCTCAGGCTCCGGTGATCTTAAATTATTAGCCATTGAAATCAAATCAGCAATAAGAAGAAACTCCTTCCTCCATGAATAAAGTATTCTCATTGTTCTGATACTTATTTATCCATTTTTTTGGAGGTATGTTCCTTCTCCCCTCTCTCCCCTTTTGTGCCCCTACTTTTTTCTTCCTTCTCAGTACAGCTCACTGCGTCCTACCCCCTTTCTCTGAGGAACCAGCTAACATGTTCATTTGAGTTTTGAGATCCAGAAGGAGACAGTTTTTCCTGATTGTGAAGAGGTGAGTGGAAGAAGGGGAGCAAAACTCAGCGCAGGGCACATTATGACAGATAATGCGTGTTGGGCTGTGGACCAGGAGGACAGCACATGATGCACTTGATGGACTTAACAGCTATGGAAACCACTGGGTGGTGGCTCCTGGTGACCATAACGCAAATAATGGTTTTCCTGGCAGACGTTTACTGTGTGAAGCCCCACGAGTTAATTGGCCTAACATCTGATCCTGGAAAAGGTAGTGCTTGGAAAGATCATCTAGACATCAGAACATTTTCCAGGATGTGCATTATCTCATAGCTTTTCACACCCCCGTTTATCATATTATTCCATTCTTCATGGCCTCTTTTCCAGAAATATAGATATCTTATTCTTTAGATTCTGATGTAAAACAAATAACCTCCTTGAAAAAGTACAAATTTTTACAGCAGAGAAGTAGATTTCCTCTCCAGGTGACTTATTTACATGGTTGCTATTTACAATAAAAGAGAAACCTACTGTGTTATTAAATCATCTCACATCATTAGTGACACAGAGCTCTCTAGACCCAGTGTGTAGATTCTGGTAAAATGTTTGCAATATGCACTGACTGCAGCTTTGAAGTGGAGAAACTGCGACTTGAGAATCAGTTTTTTCTCCCCTTTCTTCCTCAACATTCACATCTTAATTGTTTCTACTGTATTCTCTACAATAGTACATCTCAAACTCTCAGGTCCATGTAAAGGAGAGTCTGCTCAGCATGTGAAGGGTGGAGTCTGATCCTGCATAGTTACAAGCTCTTAGGTAAAGCCAAAGCTATCTGGGCAAGGACCACACCTTGAGGAGCGAAGGTCTATACTTCTGTACTCTATCTGTTGATGTGGGCCTGCACCATCTTGCTGGACTTTGGTCAGTCATTAACTTGCCTTTCCTTTCCAAACTCATCCCCCACATAGTCCAAGAAGCCTTTTAAAATATAAGCCTGGCACCATCAATTCTCTTAGCACCACCCAGACAGTGGCTCCATTTTGCTTAGAGATGAAGCCTCAGCTCCTACTGGTGACCTCTGGACTCCTCCATGAACGGGCTCTGCACCTAGCCAGTTTCTTCTGCCACTCCCCATCTGAGGCGTGATGTCCTTAAGTGGTGGCCAGCATCAGATCTTCTCAATGACCCTGGTTTCATCCCCATGTGTAGTCCCCTCTCCTACTGAACAGGACTGATCTGTGTGGCTACTAGGATTTGGTGTGATTTCCCTGATTAGGTCATAAAAAACACTTGGCTTTTGCCTTATCATTTCTTGAATCATTTGCTCTGGGAGAAGCCAGTTGTCAGGTCATGAGAACCCATGCGTGGGCCTATCAAGAGACCCATGTGGTAAGGAACTAAGACCTCCTGCCAATAGCGGCTGAGCGAAGCATTCTAAGCAGATCTTCAGTGCCAAACGTTCACATGGCTGCAGTCCCTGTGGACAGCTTGACTACAGCCACATGAGAGACCCTGAATTAGAAGCTTCCAGCTGTCACTCCTGAATCCCTGGCCCACAGAAATGAGATGACAAATGTTGGTTGCCTTAATCATTGCATTTTGAGAGACATTTTTTTGTGCAGCTATGCATGACCTCTTCTATGTACAGTTTCCCACAGCATGCTGGTTCCTCTTCTGGGAATATCCTTCATTTTGGTAATTCCCATTCACCCTCTGAGAGGCAGCGTCCTAGCTCCTTCCTCCAGGAAGTCCTTCTGGACCTCTACCTTTAAGATTAGGCCATATGTCTCTTTTCCAGGCAGAGATGATGCCCTTGGCATGTCTTTATCCCTGTATTTATTATAATGCCCAGATAGCATCTATATGCTTAGTGCTAGTCCCAGTGCCTGGCACATAGCAGACACTTATTACATGCTTGGTGAAGAATGAATGAAGAAATGAATGAAGTCAGCTTTCCTGGAATCATGACTCCACAGCAACTCATCTCTTAATTTTGGACATTCCCCAAACACCTGCCACTGCTTGCTTGACCGAACGTCTCCCATGGGAAAGTTAAACTCAATCCATGGGCTGCTTCACTTCTAGTTTTTGGTCACAGCACTCATTCACTGACTGACTGCAGTGGTTTTTAATCAGGAGAGCATACCAGA
This sequence comes from Hydrochoerus hydrochaeris, assembly GCA_004027455.1. Taxonomy (NCBI): domain Eukaryota; kingdom Metazoa; phylum Chordata; class Mammalia; order Rodentia; family Hydrochaeridae; genus Hydrochoerus; species Hydrochoerus hydrochaeris. The sequence goes on from PVLA01002844.1 coordinate 174,828, forward strand.
ATCACCTGTGGAAATTTTAAAAATGTATTCCTATTCCAGTTTTGCCTCCAGAGTCATGAGGGAAGCTCCAGACATACATATTTTAAACATCTCCATGGGTTACTTTGCATACTTAAGTTATATTCATTGCTTTCTTAATCTATGCCCAAAAAGAATAAGAGGTTTTCCAGAATACACAATTACTAAAACAAAACTAAACCTCAAAATTCTTAAATGGGGAAGTAAATTAAAAGAACAAGTGATGATAAGGCTAGGTGGCAAAACATACCAGAGAATCTAGGCTAAGAAAACTGAAAATGAACATACTTGTCTTTCTTTTCTTTTCTTTTCTTTTCTTTCTTTCTTTTTTTTTTTTTTTTGAGACAGAGTCTGGGTATAGAGTACAGGCTGGCCTTGAACTTGCTTGTGTAGCCCAGGCTGGCCTCAAACTCATGGCAATCCTTCTGCCTCAGCCTCCTAAGTGCTGGAATTATAGATGTGCACACACCGTGCCTAGCTATATCAATATTTTAAAGAGCTTCCTTGGAGCTAAGGAAAGACAGATCTGAATGGATTACATGATCCTCATTATTTGAAGGAGGCAGCAAATACATTGATCAGTAAAGATAGTATTTGCCCTAGTAATGAAGTTTAAGGGGGAAATATAGTCAGTCTATAGAGCTTTATATAAGAGGCATAATGAATGGTGTGTTTGATGCTTTTATTTTAAAGAAAAGGTGCAAGAATGCTTCACATACAGCCAAAAGCATAACATTCAATTCTAGTTTCATGAAGATGTTTCCGTGGTGAGTTAAATTATAAAGCATGTAGTTTCCCTGCTACCTATACTAATATAAAAGAACTCTAGGACCTGGAGGGAAAACAGCTTGAACCTTCCTTTCATTTTCAATGGTCTCAGAAAGGCTTTTTACAGTAGCTCAACAACAGACACCTTAGCACTCCACTTCCTTACCTCACAGGCCAAAAACCTGAGATATTCTTTCACTGCACCTTTGCTGGCCTAGGATGGCAGGTAGAGATGGAAACTTGGAGGTATGGATTAAATGCCAAGGACACTTCTCCATGAAGGCCTCCACAGACAGGGCTCAGAGTTGGTGTAGTACAGCTTTAGCAAATCATGGAAAGGTATGTTTCCAGAGCTACCATGGAGAGTGAGGCACGTACCATAGTTTATAGTCATCACTGCAACCCAGAGAAGACTTCCTGTCCACCAACAGGCTGTGCACTCAAGAACAAGATTTTGAATGAAATATTCCATAATTTCATGGTAGAATATCAAACCTCAAAGACATACAGAATGTTAGAAGCAGTAACCAAGAGCTGTCTGGAAAGACCATTTTAATTTTTAAATTTTAAAAATACTCTGTAATCCCAAGCTTTCCTGCTGAGAAAATAAAAATTGCAACTTCAGAGAATGAATTTCTAACCACAGATAAAAACTACAAGTGTGGTTCCTGCTCATGAACAACCTAGACAAAAGAATGTGGGTGTCTAAGGTAACTATTACTAACTGTGAAAGAAGCAGGAAAGATAGCTTTCTTTGGGTGAATCAGTATTTCTCAAAAGTTTCTCAAGTATATCAAAAGGATCTTGGAAGTATGTGAAGTCTAAGAATTTTTAACTCCATATCTCTGATACTCTTTAAGTCAACAACAAGATAGACGGCAATTGAAGGCTGACTATTCCATGGGAAGACCAAAGAACTGCTCTGAAATAGCTTGCCTCAGTCTTGAGAGATGAAAGGAAGGAAATCCTATCTAAATTTGGAGATGACTTTAGTTACCCATTTCTTCCCCTCTCTCAGAGCTGTGTGATCTGGAGGAAGATGCTTGAGACACTGACTACTCCACTCTGCTGGAACGCAGTCTGCAAATTTTCATTATACACATCGAGGACTATGTCCTTCTCAATCTTCTTTTGTTAACTTTGGGTCATTCATTTAGTTTAAAGCCCATTCTTCCTGGGGTTGGAATGGATGATAAAAATTCAAACACAAATGTTATGGCTTAGATCTAAAATTTCCCCCTGAAGTCTTGTGCATTTGGAAAGTAATTAGAACTTAGAGAACTGGACGTGATGCTGGGTGGTGGGGTCTAGTCACAGGAGGCAGGTGGTCAATGGGGCTGTAACCTGGAAGGGTGTATTCTTGTCTGTGGCTCTTCCCTTCTCTCTCTCCTTCCTGGTTGCCAGGAGTCGGCAGCATTCCTTTGCCAGCCCCTCCCGCCATGCAGTTTCTGCCTTGGCGATAGCTCACCACAGACTGAAACCATGAGCCATATATACTTCTCCTCCTGTAAACTGAGGGTGTTGTGTATTATATTGGGAAAGTGACTAAGACACCAAGCCAACAAATTCAACTTTCTAGGATCATTAGAATTTCTGTGTATTACCACTCCAAATGCTTTCTAGTAAGTCAAGGAGCAAGGATGTAGTGCTCAGGGATTTGGGGAACAAATCTCACTTTATACTTACAAGTCAGATTCTCTAAGCACTGAAATGATTTACTCTACTTCAGCTGTGATTGGGAGAGAATTAAATGCAGTGAACAGTGTCATGCAAAGTATACCAGACTAAATGATATAGCTTTCAAAGGTAGCAAACATCCAAGCAATAACCTAGTTTCAGATGGCATAAATGCTCTTTATTACTTACTTGCTTAGTGGAGTAAATAGAATTTACTGAATTTTTCACCTGTTACTCTAATTCCTTCATCTACCATCATCTATTTTGTTTATTTTTTCCAATATAATAAAAATGCTTCTAATTTCACCACACAGCTGTCTGGAATTTGTGTAATACTTGTGCCCTCTTCTTTACCTAGGGCATTGTCAACAGGATGATCGCAAAGAAACAAAGTAACTGGCATGCAAATGTTTGTAAGCCATTGTGCATGACCTGTAGCAGCAAGAGCTCCCAGAACCAAAAAAGGCTTAAGCATTTCATGAGAAGGTGCTACTTTCATCTCATTAGCAGGGTATTCAGGACACAAGTTCATATTACAACCATAAACCAAGAATGTGTTTTTAAGAGATTTGGAAAAAAAGATATTTGGCAGAAAAGTGATTGAAATTGGCATTTTTTGGGGTGAAGATTTCTATAAAACAGTCCCTTTAAATGACAGGAGCATCCTAGTCTGCAAACTCCTTGAAGGCAGCAACTGTATCTTCTCATGTAACCCCAGCCCGCAGAGGGGTTTCTTTCGCACACAGTGGAGCTTAGTACAAAGCTGATGAATTGAATTCTTAAGAATCTGTAAGTTTTATACACTCCCATTTCTAATGGCAGTTAATGACCCAGGGGAGCGAGATCCTCTCCCTGTATCTCGGTTGGTGGGCTCACAGTAACCTAAAATAGTGAAGATTCAAGCTCAATGCTGCCTCTTTTCCATTTTTGTTTGAACAGTCTTTTCACGTTACTATAGTAACGCCTGCTACTAGAATGCTTAGTAAATGAAAGTGGGAAGGAGGAAGAGATCATGAGATTGATGCAGTTCATAGAAAAATACGCCCAAAGGGCAAACTCTTTAGTAATCTGCAAAGCTTGTGCATGTCCCATTTTATAATAAATGCATTTAAATAAAACATGACAGTATATAGAATGGATACAATATGTCAAAACAGAGATCCATTGAGCCCAAGAAACTGTATTAAGTCTGAGATTATAAGTAAGTGAATATTTTAAGACATTTGAAAAAAAATACCAGAGGGAATTGAGTCCATAAATAAGAGACTTTCTCATTTTAGCACATAAGGTAACAGCAGCAGAGTTCTAAAGATGAGAGCAGAAGTTCACACTGGTGGCTGGATATTAACTTGGGACGTGACCTGAATGGGGAAGTATCTCGGTCACTGTGGTTATGAGGGGCAGAGATAACTTAACAAAACAAAGATGTGTGTTTGTAGGACTTGCCCTCTGATATGTGCAGCTTCAAGGCCTCGTATGATCAAAACTACACTTTAAAACAGAGGCATGACAAGGGTGTGAAACAGCTGATGCTCGAACCACCAGCTCTGTTCTGTGCTGACTAACTCAAGAAGAACCCAAGTGGGGAAGGCATCTGCCTGGCTGAAGCAGGTGTTGTAACCCCACCGGGCACCTTTTATCCTGCAAATAATTCGGTGTAAGGACATCTGAAGAGAGCTGCTGAGAGTTTCTTGACTTATGGGTTCATTAAAGTGTTTGGGCTTCCAACCTTCATCAAAATTTACTGGAATTAACAGCCTCTTAAAAATGAAGTATACAGTGATAAATTAATGCAGTTTGGATCTTGGGAGACAGAGAGAAATAGAGCATTGTAGACACACTTTATATTCCTTCACAGAGAGAATAGTTTCTGCCTTTGGGTCCTAGTTAGTCCTGGGAGTGAGCAGGTGAGAAAAGGTGAGTGAGTGCAGGACGGGACAACTGCTGATGCTTAGCCATGGAGAATGAGCACGTCTGCTTTCTGTTCAGAAACACATTAAGGAAATGGTCTAAAGAATTCCTGTGTAGGAAGACCACAGCTACCTGAGAAATTATGTGGCTATTATATCTATTAACTGACTTGGAGTCCATAGAGGTCTCAACCCAATGATGTGGCTTTGAGGTAGGTTGTCTGTGAATATTCCTGTGATGACACAGAATGAGTATCCCAGATAGAATTCAAATCCATCTTTTTATATTCACAACACTTAGCCATGTCTAGCAGATATTACATATTGGACAAATGCATGAGTGAAAGAATGAAATTGCTATCACTTTCAAACAGAACCCCAATTTTTTCCTTTCCTCCTGGTCTCTGGATATCCATTGGTTTCAACTATCTCTAGGACTAGAGATGCTGCTCTTATTGCCAGCAGCAGGGATGTCACCAAGTGTCCACTTATTTCTATCTTTGTAAGTTTCAGTATGGAAAAGCAGCATGAAAAGTTAGGGGGAAATTCAGAGCTACAACCTTTCTGGTTAGGTCATCTTTTACCCTATGGACTATGAGGATCGATTGAACTTGACTTCCTCACACTGTCATCCAACCCACGAACATGCCCTTTTGCCTTTACTTACAAGATGCTTCCTGCTACTCTACACCATCTCCGTGAGTAGCACCCTAATCCAAGCTATCACTCATTTCCTACCTGGTGACCCTGACTCTACTCTTTAACCAGTTCTCAACAAAGCAGCCAGCTATCATCTTAAAACATGAAGAATATTATACTACTTCTAGATTTAGACTTCTCCAATGGCTACTCATTTACTTATACTTAGAAGCCAAACTTCTTCTTGCTCACCCACTGCACCCCCATCTCTTTCCATTGGTTTTGTTACTAACTATATTTTAGCCACAAATAGTGCTCTTTCTGTTTGTCAACAATTTCAAGCACATCATACCGCAATGCCTTTGCCTCTTCAGTCCTTCTGCCTAGAAAATACTTTCCTACCTATCTTGGCAGAATAGACTTCCTCTTGCAGTCACAGAGTCAGATTTAAACCTTATGTCACCTACTCTGAGATGCCCTTCTGACCACATAATTGAACATTACTAGTGAAATGCTATTTTTAGCATAGCAGAGTTCTCATTTCAATTTTGTAAAAATTTATTATTGTTTGGGCTTCACACAATAGAGCTACAAGCTCCATTAAGGCAGACAATTTATTTATTTTAGTACTAATTAAAATGATGCCTGTACACACAGTAGGTGTCCAAGTAGTACTGTTGCTGCTAAAAAATAAAAATCATAAACTCTAGATTCAGACACTTCCAAAAGGTTTACTCCCCACGACTGCATGAGGCTTTGTGGGGACATCTAGGTACAAACCATAACAGTATGATTCTTACAAACAGACAGGCCTCAGAAAGATGGGTCTAGCAAGAATTTAAGCCTTAAAATGGCCCAGAAGGTCCAGGAGGGAGTTCCTGGCTTGGCACAGAACAAGTAGACTCCCATAGAAGACTCTCCAGGCTCCTGTATAAATATAAATATAGCCTAGTAAAAGATCTGTAGAGCACAGAGTCACAGAGTCAGAACTGATATTGTGGGGACAAGGGGTTGATGAGGCTCCTGCTTGATGCAGAGGCAGCCACATGGTGTTAAGTGTCTTTGCCTAGCTCCTAGCTTGGTTCATAAATCTGTATTCAGTAAAATATTCTTTTGTACATAAATCTACTCACTTGTGACTATTTGGGTTTTTGGGTTTTGCTTTTTATTTTTCATGGGATTAAGGGTGTGAGAGCCATACCCACCCTATGGTGGTAGCCTGCATACAATACAAGGGACAGAATGACCTCTCTCTCCCTCTCTCTCTCTCTCTCTCTCTCTCTCTCTCTCTCTCTCTCTCTCTCTCTCTCTAATGCTTGATTTAACCACCTTCTAAAAGCTCCACCTCTGATCACATGAGCCTTTAGGGGGATGCTGTAGATCTAAAACATAACAGTAACTTATTATTTTCCCTAACAGTTAATAGAAAATAACAGACAGGACTCTGGGCTTGAAGTCAGAGGCCAGGTATTAAAATCCTACTTCTGTTACTTATTTGTAGTCAGTTTAACCTGAGAATATTATTTAACCTCACTGACCCTAATTTTTCCATGTATTATTATTCCATTGTAGGAATAGCACCAGGTCTAACATGAACATGTGAAAGCACTGGGGTTTGCATTTTTAAAGTACTCTAAATCTGGGCCAAGGATTAGGGCATGACTAGCACTTATGCCCTTGTCCACTGCTGCACGGTGGACATGTGATAGGCTTCCCCATGGCTTCCTCTGCTGACTCCCAAAGTATTTACAGGGATGAGAGAGATTCTCCCAGCACTCTGTAGAAGTTGTTTGACAATATCAAAGACACAACTCTCACAAAGGACAGGATGACACCAAAATACAGTTCTCATAAAGCAAAGGATGGCATCTCGCCACAGGCTATAGAAGTATTAGAAGCAACATGAACTACTCAGAACAGGCTTATCAAAGTACAAAGCCAGACAGATGACAACAGAGGTATGCATGACTTTGATTCAGTAGCAGTAGTATATTAAGTGCCAAGAAGTTTGCAATGGTGATTTCCAGTAATGTTAGTGGGTTTGTCATCATCATATATTAAAAAGCTGCCCCCAAAAACCAGTTTTAAGCTATAGTAAAAGCCAAGGAAGACTCAAGGATTACTACTGTGCATGGGCCTAAAGACTTAAAATTATTATCTTCAAATCATACACAAGAACATGATCAGTATTATGTATCGATTTTTTTCTTATCTCAATCTTACATTTGTTTTTCTAGATTTCTGTCAAGCTACTTGGAGGCAGAGATCAACAGATTATTTCCAAATACTAATGAAGATTCTCTCTTGAGCACATTCACAGGATTCAAGATGGGATCATTTGGTCACTTTAAGGCTCTCACTTATGACTGAGGGAGCTCCCTGTTCCAGAGGTGCTCCCTAAACAAGCCCTGATACTACAAAGAGGCTGACTCCAAATTATTAGGTAACTGCTGGAAAATAATCAGTTTCCACTACAAAAGCGGGGCCAGTGGTGGGTATGGAAGGTGGGGTGGGTGGTCACAGGCAGTGTGGCCTCCAGATACAGTCATGCCTGGCTGCACTGGCTCCTTCACAAACAGCCCCACTGAATCTCCTAAAGAGAAGCCTATTTCTTGTGTACTTAATGGGGGAGGAAGCAAATCAAAACCCCTTGGTTAGTCAAATGTGAAGCCAGGCACAAAGCTAAGGAATGCCATGCTCTTCTATATTGTATGGCCCCCAACAAGTTTGCATATTGACCTCTTCAGTGCAGTGTATTAGATCTAGTACTCCTAGGAAGGTTTGGGGAAAGGAAAGGGGATCTAATCCTTAGATATTCTCATGGGCAGCTCTAGACCTCAAGGCTGCAGTTTGGGCACAAGACTCACTAGAGCACCACCTGAATCTCCGACTGAATCACCATTGAGTCTGTTTGCCCTCACAGTTTCTCATTCAGTCTAGTAGGAAATACAAATACCAAGTTTGTATTTCCTACTAGACAGCTATGTAAATAGCAGAATCCTTATTTATTTAGCATTTGTTAAGTGCCAGGTTGGACTCAGAGTTTCTGCTTAGTAATGTCACTTAATCCTCTCCCTCCCACCTGAGTAGGTTGTAATTTTTCCCTCTGGACAGAGGAGGAAAGCTGAGGCAGCTAGTAAATGGCAGGACCAATGTCTGAATCTGAGAATGTTTGAGCTCAGATGACAAACACTTGTCATTTTTTATACAATTAACAAGCATCTCGTGTTAACTAAAATAAACTGAATCCTAGTTTTAAAATATAGACAGCAAAATTAAAGGTCAATTATCTTAGAAGAGTATTAGTTGGCTTGGTTCCTTGCTTCCTCTAATCATATACAGTATCAGTAATAGGTAAACAGCTACAGAATAGTGATTTTGATAGAAAATTTTCCAAAAAATTCTTTTGTAAACTGCAGTGACTGCTTTTGATCACCAGCAATGTCAACCCTTGTGATCTAAAGAGCAGACAAAAGAATTCCATAAACACAGCTAATTAATAATTCAGCACTTCATATTTACTTATAACTCAAAAGACAATGGAAAAGGCAAAATCAAAAACTTTTTCCAGAACCAAGTCTACAGCTGCATAAAAGTTCTGCTTCCTTTTATTTTTTTCAGCTACACTAATAATCATTTAATCCTAATTAATTTAACTAATATGGCTTAAACAAAACCATATTTTTAAATGTTATATCTAAAAAAGCAAGATGTCATTCCAAAATAAAACAGAAGCCCTACTTCTCCTCAAAAAGGGTTTCCCTGCACAATGCTTTGCCCTTTGTTCATGGTTCCCACAGACATTTTACAATCTCCCCACAGCTCCTGTCTCCCAATACCTCCCTTCCTCCCATGGTGGAGAGTATGTTTTGCTTCATCCAAAGGCTTGGGGATGAGGAGCAGCAGGAGGTGGTGGAGATGCTCGCTGAGCTAGATGCCCCCCAGAGGTGCAGGAACTGAGAGAAGAAGGCAGACATCACCTCAGAGATCAGCAGGTGAGACACATACTTGAGGATTTTCTGGACTTCTACCATTCTACTCTATGCAGAAAGACTGTATTGAAAGACCATAGCGGGGCTGCAAAGCCAGCTCCTTTTGACTGGGCCCACCATACGGCCTTCTAAATGTTCTGGAGCATCACTCTGTGTGCTTTCCTGCCTTCCCCAAACGTCCTATTTGTAGCATGCTGGGGACAACTGTGATGTTATCTTTGTTTGGACTGAACTTCATTCCTCACAGTTCTGGAGCCTGGGAGTCCAAGATCAGGGCCCCAGCAGACATAGTGTGGTGAGGACCCATTTCCTAATTACTGGAGTCCTGTCTTGCTGTGTCCTCAAATGGTAGAAGGGCTGAGGAAGCTCCCTTTAATAAGAGCATTACTCCCACTCGTAAGGGCTCTGCCCTCACAGTCTAATAACCTTTCAAGGGCTCCACTTCCTGATATCATCATTACCTTGACGGTTAGAATTTTAATAGATGAATCCTGGGGGAGACACAAGCATTTGGTCTACAGTAGGTATGAGGATATCTTTGCCATGGAAACACAGGGTATCTGAATCCTATCATCCTTCCCACAAGGTACCCGAGGAAGAGAAATGAAGCAGCTACAACCAGACCACTTCACAGTGGTGGATCCTTTCCTCTAGTAGATGACCAGGCTTCTTAAGACAGAGCTCAGTGCAATGCACTCAGCATATAGGCCACTGCCTGAAAGAACAGTCCCTGTCCTTGTCTCCTGCACCACAGGGTACTGGCTGGAGTTTACAACTAGGTAACAGCTTTGTACCCAGTTTAGATATACAAACCATCTCTCCTAGAGACTTTTGCCCTTCCACTTGCCTCTTTGCTCAGTAAGAGCTCTCAAACTGGGAGCCGGGAGAGGCAACTGGGTTGCTAACTTTACCTTAATTTGCCAATTCAAGAAACCATCGAAGAGAGGAATGGTTGATTCATGGGTCCAGCAGAAAAATAGTATTTCCTTAGATTTGTTTCAAGAGGCACAAGTTTCAAGAAGTGGTATTATTACCACATCAGATTCCACTGTGCCAAACTTCTGGACATGTGCAATGCTTAAAATATACAACCCTGTATTGCTTTCCTAAGAATTATTAATAATACAACTGTAACTACTCAGAGACTGGCTATAAACTGTCAGAGACAGAATGAGAATATAATTTGTCTACAGCAACAGAGATGAATAAATTTGTAAATTCTTTGTCATGGCTCCTCATCTCTGAAACTCTTGGATTAGTTATGAGTATATAGTTAATTCTTCAATACTGCCATAAGCACCTCATTATTCATTGTGACCGTGACATCTTGGGTCATAAAAGAGGTACCGTTATATAACCCTGGAGCTCTATAGTAGTCTCAGGTTATGAATATTAAGATATAAGCTTCAAATGAGATGGTATCTATAAAGATCTCCTGTTGCCTTTACCCAAAAAAATACACTAGAAGCAGACACAGTGTGTCTTTGCAGGTATTTTGAAACAGGGAGGGGTCAGTGCAGCCCTGTGTGCTTTGCATTTTTCCGATGCACCATCCCTCCTCTACAACGATGGCCATCAGCAGGATGGACCCTTAAGTTTCCCCGTTGGGTATTATTCTTCTTTGGCTGTTGCATGAAGGTTAATAGCAACTTTCCCAAGTGAATTGTAGACCACATAACTGGTTAGGTTGGTTGATCTACATTTATTGTGCTTACTGATATTAAGATTTTTTTCTGCCTGGTCCTATTTATCCAATTTCCCCATGCCTATTTTTTTTTCAACTTAATTGCTTTTCTTAGGACTGAATTTTTTCTTATTTCTACAGTTCTTTTCTCATGGATTGGAAGTTACGAACTTTATTTCTATTATTTTAGTGGTTCCCTCAAAATTTTCCCATGCATATCAAAACTTCATCATGTTAATAAATGAATTAATGAATTTAATTAATGAATTTTCCATCTCTTCAAATGATGTAAGAAACTATACAAATGAAACAAGAAACAGTCCAACTTTGATGCTCTTACTGTCTAGTGGTATACTTCTTAAGTCTTCCATTACACAAACATTACTAATTAGACTTTTATTTTGTTTTGTTTTCAGATAGGGTCTCACTATGTAGTCAGGCTGGCCTTGAACTCACTATTGGAGTCCAAACTGGCCTTGCTCTCAAGGCGATCCTCCTGCCTCAGCCTCCTGAGTGCAGGGGTTACAGGTGTGTGCCACCACTCCTGGCTCAAACTAGATTTGCATTATTTAATACAGAAAACATGTGACTTCTACATTTGCCAATTTCTTTTGTTATTCCTTCTTATACTTATGGCCTTCCTTCTGGAAATTTTTTTTCTTCTTCCTGAAATACATCATTTAGAAATCCTGTAAATGAGGGTCCATCTGTAAAAATGTTGTGTTTAAAAAAATCTGAAAATGCTTATTTTCCCTCATGCTTTAAAGATTAATTTCTGGCTTCTTAATCCCAAGTTGGTAGTTATTTTTCTATCAGCACTTTAGAGACATGATTTTACTGTCTTCTGGATCTCATGGTGTCTGGAGAGAAATAAACCATCAGTTTAAATGTTATTCCTTTACAATGAATCCTTCTTTCTGGATTTAAGCCCATCTGCTTATGTGCAGTTTCACTATTCAGACAGCAAGATGGAGAGTTCTTGTTATTTATTTTTCTTACAACTCATGGTACTCTTACAATCTCAGTATTTGTATATCCTAGAAACATATCCTAGAAAACTTTCTAAGTCATTATATTTTCAAATATTTCTTCTCTTTCACTACCTCCATTCATTCCTTCTTAAGCCCTCGGTTATTATCCTACCAGGCTTTCTCACGGCATCTTCCAGGTCTTAACCTGTCAGTTATTTGTACTTTCTTATTTCTGTGTAGTATATTTCAAGTAAATTCTTAAGCTCTTTTTAAGACACAGCTTTAAAAACCAATTCTTTAAAACCAATTCTTTAAAAAATATTAAATTTACCATATAATTCACCCATTGTGTTTTAAATTCTAATGATAATATGTTTTTAATTTTGTAAATTCTATCTGGTTCTCTTTATAAATCTAGCTAGTCAATTTTACTGGTTTATAATTTCATTCTCCCTCCACCCATTTCCATCTTTTCCTGGTTTGGATATCTTTACATAATGTGATGAACTGGGGGTTTTTGAAATGGTTAGAGCAATATTTCTAGTTCCAAGTGCTCACTAAGAACCCTGCCAGACTCTATAAAAAGGTAAAATCCATGTTCTCTTCTCTCCAACCTGGCCAGGCCATGGTGCTTTCTTTGATTCATGGAATGTTGCAGAAGTGGTGATGCATGACTCGAATGCTGGGTTAGAGAGGTCTCACAGTTTCTGCCCGGCTCTCTCTGCAGCCACCATGTTATAATGAAATGAAAGGTGGTAAGGCCAGCTAAGGTCCTGTTCACAGCCAGCTTTTACCATTAGAACTCTGAGTATTGAGCATTTAGAGTACTGCAGCAGCCAGCTGTTATATTAGCCTGCAAGCCATGCAGCTGAGGACCCAGAAAACATGAGCAGAGATAGATCATTCTTCCTCTACTCAGAGTTCCTGACCCACAGAATCCAATAAGCAGGATAAATGGTTATTTTTTATAATTCAGTTCTAGGGTAACTTATTAAACACCAATAGATTATGAAAGCACCAATTAGTTCATAGTTGTTATCTGGTAATTTTAACAGCTGAAATTCTTCGTAATCTCAACCATCAATCTCTTTCTTTCCTTTTTGTTGACTTTTGTTAACTACAGCTGGTTTCCTTATATATTTGGTAATTTTTTATGGAGAGTTCATATTTGGCTGAAGCTCATCTACGGATATCCTGAGGCTGCTTGCCTCTTGGAAAGGTCTTGGAAGTCAGGGAAGCTACTTTTATCTTTATCTCTTCTTAGAGTTACACATATTGCATATGTAACAGAAATTTGAAACCCTACTACAAGGGTATAGGCCTATAGCTGCCAATTATCAAGGGAGGTATTAATTTCTTTTCCCACTAAAAGCCATGAGAGTCACAAATAGGTTTGTGTACTGGCTGCCTTAGTTACATGTGACTTTTTCCCAGCACATTCATTCGTTGCACAAATATTTCTCAAATACTTCTTATATGTTCCTGCAGTGGATATGAAATGTGTTCCTTGACATCATATGTTTAGAACCCTCGGTGGTGACTGAGAAAGGTTTATAATTTAGTCTTTAAAATCATCTTTCTAGGAGCTGGGGGTTTAGCTCAGCGGCACAAGCACTTGCCTGGCAAGAGCAAGGTCTTGAGTTCAAGACAAAAAAAGTACAAACAAAAAATCATCTTTGTAATGAACACCTTTTGGAATTAACCAGAACCTCTCTAAGAACAAACCTATTTTTCCTTTTTCCTTTTCTTTAAAACTCATAATGACTGTAATTGCATAACCTGCACAGAAGGTACTCAGAGCATTTTTGAAGATGATTAATAAACAACTAATAATAACCTGGTAAATAATGAAAACAGTTGAAGTTAACTACTAGCAATAAGAGATCTATTGACAGATTGGAATTCAAAACACTCACTGGAAGTAGTAATGTTTTAATTTTCTGTATAAATCTAATCACATTTGAAGAGTTAAAGAATTTAATAATTATTAATAAGCAATAATACCTGGAATAGGCTAACTGAAAAAACCTCATGCTGTCTCTATGTATGCTTCTTCTTAGGCAGCTTTTCTTTTGGGGGGGTTCTTTTTGAGACAGGGTCTCACTGTGCAATTCAGGCTGGCTCTGAGCTCACTCTTTAGCCCAGGCTGGTCTGGAAGTTGCAACAATCCTTCTGCTTCAGTTTCCCGAGTGTTAGGATTACAGCCAGCACCACAATGTCTGGCTCATTTTGTTTTGTTCTGTATGATTGTACTATGCAGATCTGAGAACAATCAGGGGCAATTTTTACTAAGGTCAAATATCCACCCATTTTAAAATTCTAGAATCAGAGATTATTAGTAGGAACAACTTTTTAGATGATTTAAAGTCCTTTTCATAAGAATAGAAACCGAGACTCTTTATAAATGGGTAAACCAAGGCTCAGGGAAATAAAATGATAAGCAAGTTATTAGCAGGGCAAGAATTAGAATCCAGCATTCCTGAGTCTCAGATAAATGTTTGTCACAGACTGTTTCTCTTGTTTTATATGATATTTCTTGGGCAAAATGATAACTCTTGCAATAAATTTCTCTATATTTTAAATTTCTTTCAACACTGTAGACAGGAACAGATGTCAGAGATCTTCTGGTCTAAGCTTACCATTTTATAAATCAGTGATCTGAGGTTCAGAGGTTTGCCATCTATTCCTCATGGTATTTAGTTCTCAAAATGTCACAATTCCATCACCCATCAACTTCTTTTGTTTCTGAACTTTTCATCACACTCTCAACTCTCTTCCTCTTGGTCTTTTGTTCCACTTCTTCATAGAAATAGGAAATAACTGCTTATGAAACAAGATTGACTCACATGGTGTTTTTCCAGAAAAATATGATCAGAATTCACACCAACAAAATCTAAAGATAGGTAATCATCTGGATGGAATTATAGTTCCAGGATCATCAATTGTTTAAAATGCTAATTTTTTCCTAATTGTGCCATTCTTAGACTTTTTGTAAGTTCCTCTACAGATGAGACACATAGCCCCAGGAAGTAAGTAATCATTACCACTGTCTGAGATGTAAATTGTGTCTCTACAATTGTGGTAATAAGTATGAATAACTCTAGACCATGTCCTGTTTTGTTTCATCTCATATATGCAGATACTTTCAGCTCTTTTCATACTGTTGTAATAGAGTGGAAATGAATTATACTTTTATCTTTTGGCCTTTTCAAACTATGAACAGCCATATTTACCTTATGAACCTATCAAAACTTGATATTAGGGTGGTTGTGGTCACTTACATGTTCAAGGGCATACACATCAATAGATGTGGTGATAATGGAGCAGAGTATAACAGAACTCCATAAAAGAAAATCAGTAATTAGACAGCTGTAGGAGCTCCAGGGCAGCAGTGGTTACAACTAGTTTTGTCTGAAAAGCCTGCCCATCACCTATATTTGACTGTGTTTGGAAAAGTCCAGTGCTGGACAGGCTGTCTTATTTCATGAGTTACCCTTCTACCTGGAGCTTAACTTCTTACTTTCAAGAACAGACATTTTTTTTTAACCCAAGGTTGATGTTTCTCTCCTATGGTGCATTTGCCCTTGGTGGTGATTACCCAGCTGTAGATATTTCCTGGTTATCATCATCTAGATGGGGCCATGTAACTAGATCTACCTAGTAAGCACAAATTTGTGCATAACTTCTAAACAGATGCATATATACATGCAATATCCCTTTCCTTCTGTGATGATCTTGGAGGCCAGCAATGAATATGATAGGATAACAAGATGGAAGAAGTTTGGATTCCTGACCATATCTTGGAGGAAAGTAAGCCAATAAGAAACATCTACTTTAGAATTTGTTCGGTTGTTTTTATTTTTTGAGGCAGGGTTGCATTGTGTGGTTCAATCTGGCCCCAAACTCATGGCAATCTTCCTGCCTTAGCCTCTGGAGCGCTGGGATTATAGGTGTGCACCACCACGCCCAGCTACTTTAGAATTTAAATTATGAACAAACCTTTGTTATGTAAAGTGTCAGTGAGCTTGGGGTTGTCTGTTTCAATTTATGGCCTATATTAACTATAACAATAAATATGTATTAACTGGTTATATGAAAGTCTTTTAAAAGAGACCCTTGAAGAACAACACCTCTCATTCAATATACTTTTTGAAATTTCAGCTAGAACAACTAGGCAAGAGAAAATATAAAAGAGATACAAATAGGAAAGGAAGAAGTCAAATTATCTTTGTTCTCAGATGGTACTATCCTACACATAGAAGCCCTAAGGGGCTTTTAGAACTGACAAATGAATTCAATACTCTAACAGGAGATAAAATCAACGTTAAAATTAATTACTATTATCACTAATGGATTAGCAAAGAAAATCAGGGAAACAAGTCCATTCACATAGCTTCAAAAAAAAAAATCTACGGATCAATCAGTCCAAGAAGATGAAAGACCTACACAATCAAAATTTCAGAACACTGAGAAAAAAAAAACCAAAGAAGATGATAGGAGACTAAAAGATATGTAATGTGAATGGGTTGGCAGAATTAACACGTATTGTTAAAATGGCCATATTACCAAAAGCAATGCAACCCCTCAACAACATACCAATGATATTCTTCACAAAACTAGAAACAACAATCCTAAAGTTCATATGGAAATAAGACCCAGAATAGCCAAAACAATCTTAAGCAAAAAGAGCAAGGCTGGAGGCATCACAATATCCAATTTCAAATTGTATTGCAAAACCAGTATGGTATTGGTTGTACTAATGGCACAGAATAGAGGACACAAACTCATGCAGTAGAGTGAATTTTAACAAAGGAGACAGAAATACATGTTAGAGGAAAGACAGTGTTTTTAACAAACGGTGTTTGGAAAGCTGGACATCCACTTGTGCAAGACTGAAACCAGATTCATGTCTCTCACCCTATACAGCAAAGACCTAGTTATAAGACTTGAAACTTTAAAACTGCTGAAAGAATACATATGGGAAACACTGGAAACCGTTAGGGCACAGGCAAACTTTCTGAATATGATTTCAATAGCACAGGAAATAATAGCAAGAATCAACAAATGGGATTATATCAAATAGATAAGGTTTTACATAGTAAGGGAAACAACTACCAGAGTGAAGAGACAGTCTGCAGAATGGGACTGACAGAGGGTTAACATCTAGGATACATAAAGATCTAAAACAAACAAAACCAAACTAAAAAAAAAAATAACCCATATAGCAAATGGCCCAATCAGTGAATGGGCAAATGAGTTGAACAGACATTTATCAAAATAAGTACATGTGGCCAGTAAGTATATGAAAAAATGTTAAACATCTTTAGCCATTAGGGAGATGCAAAAGCTATATTGAGATTCCATATCACCCAACTTAGAGTTATTATTAAGAGTACAAAAAAAAAAGTAATAAATTCTGGTAAGGATGTTGGGGGAGAATAAGTCATTCTACGTGGTTAGTGGGAGTGTAAATTAGTGTCATAGAGTCACCTATGGAAAACATTAGAGGTGCTCAAAAAACCCCAAAATATAAAGAAGAAGCAAAGTAAAAGATAATAAAAAGTAGGGACATAGTTATTTTTTTTTAAATGGGAAAAGATCAAACAAACACACGAGGGAAACAAAGGGGACAAAAAAAGAATTGCCATGTGTTATGTACATGTACCCATTCCCTGCAAGAAATATTATATAATGCAAATAGGTACTATTTGAAAATCTGAAAAAAAAGCCCTAAAATACAGTTAACATTGGATCTGGTTATGCCACTCCAGTATATACTGGAAGCAATTAAAGTCAATATACTATAGAGACTATGTTTAGTGCAGTATAATTTATTTTAGCCAAGATGTGGAACCAGCCTAGGTACCCATCAATGGATGAATAAATAAGGAAAATGTGTTTGTGTGTCTTCTATTCTGTATCATTAGCACATACCTAAATATACATATAATGATACAATAAAGTATTATACATAGATAAAGAAGGTCAAATTCTGCCATTTGCAACCTTCCTCTGCCACGCTGCCCTGCCTTAGAGCCAGCTGACTACAGAATAAAATCTTTATAAATTGTGAGCCAAAATAAATCCTTCCTCCTTTAAATTGTGGGGTCATGTATTGTGTCTCAGTGATGAGGAAAGTAACTAAAATGGAAATAGATAGGAGCTAAATGTATGCATTGAAAAATGTGAAACTATTGAGTATGGGGCAAGAGGGTGATGGGAGTGAAAATGACCAAAGTATTTTGTATGAATTTACCATTAATTTGTATAACCAATTGAAAAGAGTAAAGAATATAATGAGAAAAAAAGAGAAGAGAATCTATCTTTCTGCATTATATTCTCTGCAGTGATTTCATAGAAAGTGCTTATTAAATGCCCATAAAAATTTGCTTTGGAATAGGACAGATTTTTAATGCAGTCCTTCCCTGGGTATTTAAGATTTGATTTGTTTGCTTGATTTTAAAAGGACACTCTCAACCAAGATCTAGCACAGTGCCAAGAACATACAGGCACTCAAAGACTTGCTGAATGAAAGAAATCAATGTTTAGTTCTTTCTGTTCATCTCAGTGACCCTGTGGGTTACAGAATGGCAGGTTATGAACTGGCTGAGATCCTGCAAGCTCTATGTTCACTAGGCAGCTCAGAAGGATCACACAACTCAAAGACTGGATCGCAAATTAAGTAACACAAAGAAGCAGACAAAATTCAAGCGATGTTCCTGAGATACACTGTATGATTTTTAGCTCAGTGGCAAACAGTTCTTTTAAAGATGACAGCAAAATGGAGAAAATGAGAAAAAAAAAAAGAAAATTAAGAGTTGAGAAGATGGAAAAAATTTAAAGAATCCTTACTTTTATAGCTTAAAATCATAATAATGCTTTAAAGTCACTATATTTGCTATTCAGTACAACTCACTGAATAAAAGTGTACTTTTATTCAGTTAATCAGGTTGAAAATATGCAGCTATATCATGTGGATTTTAAATCCACTGCATGATCCCACTGATTAACTAAGATGGTGGCCCAAGTGAACTTGCTAACACTGAGAACAAAATATCATGTAGAATACTCTTGACTAGAAGTACACCAGAGACCTATAGTACCAAATTGTTGGGTATTTCTTCACACTTCAAAGAAGGATAATTTTTGAAGCTTGGAAACTATATATAATCGAGGAGCACTTGGGAACCACATACCTTACTCTCAGCTCATGCCAACAGCAGCGCAGGTCCTGTGCTGAGCCAGGGGGACCCAAGAACCATGACCCTCTCCAAGGCCCTGGGTTCTCCACAGCACAGGAAAATAGGTGACAGCCAGCCAACAGAATGACTGATTAAAGAAGAGACCCACACACAGGAGGTGAGTTTCACTTGATCACTGAAGTGATACCCACCACAGAGACCAGGTAAGAGAGAGTCTTGGGAAAAACAAGCTTAGAGAGGATGGAAGCAAAACAGGCCTCTCCTGAGATGCGCTGGGAGAAATGGGTTCAGACCAGTAGATCATGGACCCATATTCTGCTATGAGGCTAGGATTGGTGGGAGTAATCATCAAAGGGAGCAGTCCTGAAAAAGAAGAAGGTGTTTAGTCAAATGGCATGTTTGAGTTCCTGCACTGCTGCCTACATCCAAAAAAAAAAAAAAAAAGTGGTCTGAATTACTATAGGATAATATAAAGGTGACCTAGTTATCTTCATTAAAAATTAGTCTCTTTTGATTTGGTTAAAAGCTATTTATAAGTGATTCCCACCAGTTGTCAAAATTCAGTTGAAATTTGATGCCATTGTTATCACTGAATTTACTATTCAAGCCAAGGTAACATACTTGTTGTTGGCAATTGGTTTTCTCTTTATTCTGATACCTAGATAGCCTGGGGGTCATAAGCAATATTGTTGCTCCAAAAGAACAGGGCATCAGGCCAAAGAATGTGCAAACCCAGAACAGAAACCAAAGAAACAGAAACATTAACAGACAAAGGCAACAAAATACCTCCCAAAACCCTCAACTCCCTCAATACCCATTCTGGGGCATTGTGAAGGAGGAAATCATAAACTACAGAGCAGACAGGTCTGAAAGTGTAACTATGGAGTTAAAATAGTCAATATGGTATTTGTTGAATACATTTTGCTAATGACACTAGTGAAACTGATGATCAGTGAGTCTAGAGAAGACACTACAAAACAACTAGTGAATAAAAGAAAGAGAAACCATGAATGTCCAGCATAGAAAGGAGTGGGAGTTCACAAGAAAGTTCCAAATGAAAATACAGCAAATTAAAAGCATGATAAACAATATGGGTATGTGAAGACAGTGTTACACCTAAAGCATAGGACTGTACTCAATGATTAATTAATGAGACACACCTTATAAAGAACAAGGAAATATGAAAATGGACTCAATAGCTTCTAAAGTACTCAAAGAGGACTAATGCTCAATGCCGCTAGTCATTTGAGAAATGCAAATTTTAAATAATACTGAGACTTCATTTCACTTCAGAAAAAATCGCTATCATCAAGAAAACAGACAATAACAAATGCTGGTGGGGCTGTGAGGAAAAAGAACCTTTCTCTACTGTTGGTGGGAATGTAAACAGGTACAAGTAATATGGAAATCAGTATGGAGAGTCTTCAAAAAACTAAAACTAGAGGTTCCATTTGACCTATCTATTCCCCTTTTTGGTGTTTTCCCAAAACAGTTAAAAACATCATACTATGGAAATATGTGCACACCCATATGGCAGGTACAATTTGTAATAGCTACATGATGGAAAGAGCTTAGATACCCATCAACAGATGAATAAAGAAACTGGTTTTTATATACAATGGAGTACTACTCTGCCATAAAAAGGATAAATAAGACATTTTTAGGCAAATGTAAGCACTGTGAAACCATACTTTTTAGAGAAACAAACTGGATGCACATGTGTAAATATCACATTGTGTCTCTTGTGTGAGAAACCAAAAGTATAAATAAGGACCAAAATGGATGATAGATGTTGGAAAATAAGAAGAAAATATTCAAATGGGAAGAAGAACAAGAAAGAGGGGAGAAGAAAAAGAAGAAAAAAAGAATGGAAGGAAAAATTGGAAACAAAGCTTCTGTAAATAAGGAGGGGAAGAGGGGTTGAAGGGTGGAGAGGAGAAAGGAAAAAAGAATCAAGACATATTATGTATAGGTACAAATTCCCTATGATGAATGTGATCATTATGAATATTAAAAGAGTATCAATAAAATTAATTTTTAAAAAAGTATTTGGAAAATCAGAGCATAGCATAAAGGACATGAAACCCTGTTTACACAAGTAATAACAGAAAAATTTCCTGACATACAGATAAGTAAAGCATATAAAACCCTGAATAGCCACAAACAGGGAAAAAAGCACTCCATGCCACACAAGGGTTAAAATAAGGGAACTACAACACAAGAACACAATCTTAAAGTCTAGAGAAAAGAAAAAAACATCTATAAAGGAAGGCCCATCAGAATTACAAAAGATTTTCAACATGAACCTTCAAGGCAAGGAGAGCATATAATGAATATTTCAAGCTCTTAAACAACTCCCAACCTAGACTGTTACAGCCTACAAAATTATCTTTCAAAATTGATAGAAGATGCTGCCATGAGGAAGAAAACCTAAAGCAATTCATGACCACCTAACTAACACTCTAAAAAATTCTCAAGTATATCTCAGACAATGATGTTAACAATGCCAAAATGTTCAACAAAATCAGTGGATCATGTCAGGCTAGCAATTAAGAGAGGAAGAAACCAAAACAGTAACAGGAAAACAATCAATGACAGGAATAACTCAGATTCTATCATTTATGACTATTGTGGTAGACTGACAGCTGGTGGCCAACTTGTAGCACCCAGCTGAACTGAATCAGTGTAGTGCTGGGTGTGGAGGGCCCGCCAGAGGATTGTTGTCAACAACATATACAGGAGAAATGGAGAGGAAAGAGTGATGCTGTTGGTTCTCCTGAAGGAGCCTGTAGCACTGGCTTTCCTGAAATGAAACGCAGGAGTCCACAGCTGGCGCTCAGGGCAGAAACGAAGTGTGGCTGGGAGTGAGGTGTCGTCAGCTGGCAGCTCTCACACGACAGTGTCCAAGAAGCAAAGGGCTCAAGAAGCCGAGGGATTGCTGAGGGTGAGAAGGGCACAGGCAGTCAGTGCGGATTCTTGGGACAGGGCGCCCCGGGGGCGCTGTCCACGGTCCTGGAGGAGGTGGCCTAGAGGACCTCAGCTGGTTTACTCCCTGGCTGCAGGCTGTTCAGCTCCAGGGCCTGATTCTTCCCAGGGTTCCATGGAGACCTGAATGCACCTTTGGAAGGTCCCTGTGATTTCCTCAAAAGTGCTGCCTTGGGTCTCAGGGACTTTGAAGTAGGTGAGCAGCAGGAAGATAATACAGAAGATGAGAAGATGATAAAAGCTTGAACTCCTAAAGAGCCAAGGGGAAGAGCAGTCCAACCAAAATGTTGGCGGTCCTCTTAGTACAACCAGTCACAGCCATGGCGGCCGTGTGGGAGGAGTCAGGAGACGCGACCTGGTTTGATCTCAAGATCGTAGCAATGCAGATGTATGTGTCCTTGAGTAACAGACGTCACGATGATGATAAAACCAACAGCCAGGCCGCTGAGGCCATCGTGTGCAACTGCCTCCTCACTCTTTCCACCAGAAACACGGAAACCACAGTTGAGACGGTGTTAACTACGCCCACCTGGACCCCCATATCCTTGAGGATTCCCGCTGAATACAGAACAGGGCAGACAAGCTGGGGGATGAAAGTCACCTTGCTGGAGCTCTTCAGATTCCTGTTTTTTAAGTCTTGCCGTGTCCTCTTGTTAAAAGTTAATGGGAAGCAAGGACTGTGATGGTTATACATCTTCTAATATGCTTTTAATGTAGCTTTAGATATGTTTGCAATCAGTTTCATTAGTCCAAAGTATTGTGTTTTAACCTTGAATTTTTGTCACTCTTTGAATATTTTGCCTTTAGTGCAGAAACGACTGTAATAAGAATTGTATATATGTAATTGTTGTATTAACATAAGTCTGAATAAACCACAAATCTGCCACTAGTGACTGGTTTAAGGAATTGTGTGTGGTTTCCAAGTTGACCGAGGTGGATTGTGGTACATTGACAACTAGTGGTCTACTTGTAACACTCAGCTGAACTGCATCAGTGTGGTGCTGAGTATGGAGGGCCTACCTGAGGAGTGTTGCCAACAACATAAAAAGAAGAAATGAAGAGGCAGAGGTGATGCTGTTGGTTCTCCTGGAGGAGCTTGTCACATTGGGTCTCCTGGTACGAACTTGGCTGTTCTCATTGTCAAAGGAGATCAGGACCTTGTTTTCACTGAGGACAGCTGTGGTACTTTTCCTTACCTTGACTGCTTCCTGGCTCCAGTGTAGACCCCTCAGCCTGCTGACACAGATCCTTCATC
This sequence comes from Hydrochoerus hydrochaeris, assembly GCA_004027455.1. NCBI lineage: Eukaryota > Metazoa > Chordata > Mammalia > Rodentia > Hydrochaeridae > Hydrochoerus > Hydrochoerus hydrochaeris. The sequence continues at coordinate 197,929 of PVLA01002844.1, forward strand.
CTGTTGGCACAGACTTTCTTTTCACCAATGACCTTTGAGCCTTCCCGCACAGATCCATGAAACAGGCTTGCACAAGACATTGTTGTGGGTTCTAGGCTTCCAGCTGGACTTGTAGGAGCATTGTCATGGGCTCTAGGTCTTCAGCTGGATTTGTGAAGGACATTGCCATGGGATTTAGGGCTTCAGCTGGATTCTTTGGGTCTCTAATGTTTGGACAGATTTCCTGCACTCTTTTGTATCTGATTCTTTGGGTGACTAGTATAAAATAATACTGTAAGTTATGTGTCCTGTATTGTTTTCCTTGCAAACCCAGACTACAACTATTGATATAAATGAGCTCAATTTGCCAATCAAAAGATACAGATTAGCAGAATGAAACAAGAAACAAAATTCAATAGTATGCTATATGCAAGAAACACTTCTCTCTCTCTCTCTCTCTCGACTTAAAGAATGGAAAAAATATTTCATGTGAGAGGAACATGAAAACAAGAAGATTAGCTATCCTATTTTCAGAAAAAGAGGACTTCAAGCCAAAGGTGATCACAAGTGGGAAAGAAGATTACTTGTTTGTTAATGGAACTACTCAACAGGGAAAGATAACAGTTATAAACGTATATATACACCAAACTATGGTACAGCCAACTTCATAAAAAAAAACTCTAATAGACATAAAAGAAAAACATCATAGAATAACAGTAGGAGATTTCAATATCAGCTAAACAAAACAATCAAACCTTTGAACAAATGTACTTAATAGATACATATAGAATGTTTCAGCCAACAATAACAGAATAAATAGTTTTTCAATGGCATATGGTACTTTCTCCAAAGAAGATCACATACTGGCTATAAAATATGCCTATGTAAATGCAAAAGAATTAAATTTTTACAATACACATTAGATTATGGTGCAATGAAACTAGAAATAGCAAAAAACAAAACAAAAAAACAAAACAATAAAACCACAGAAATTATGCAAACACATGGAAACTAAACAACACATACTTATGAATAAGCAATGGGCCACAGAGGAAATTAAACAAGAAACAAGACAGTTTCTAGAATTAGGTGATAATACCAGTGCAACATACCAGAACTTAGGTGACACAATGAAAGCAGTCCCATGAGGGAAGTTTCCAGCTATCAATGTCTACATCAGAAAAACTGTGTAAGCCCAAAGAAATAACCTAATGACACATACCAAGGTCTTAGAGAAACAAGAACAATCCACACCCAGAGCTTGTATAAGGAAGAAAGTTATAAAAATCAGAGCATAAATTAATGAAATGAAGATCAACCTCTTCCCCTAAACCAACCAACCAACTGCAAAGAATGAATCAAAGAACTGGTGTTTTAAAGTAATAGATAAAATACACAAGCCTTCAGCCAATCTTACAAAAAAAAAAAAAGAAAACACATAAATTAATGAAGTTAGAAATGAAAAATGTAAAATCACATGAATACTACCAAATTCCAGAAAATTATTAGCAACTGCTTCCCAAACACATATTCCAAACAATTGGAGAGTCTGAAAGAAAGGAAAATATTCCTAGATAACATATGAATTACCAACACTGAACCAAGAAGACTTAAACATCTTAACCCAATAATGAAATTGAAGCAGTAAAACAAACAAACATGCAAACTACCAACTAACAAAAGCCCAGCACCTGATGGAGTCATAGCCAAATTCTACTTACTAGGTGTTCTGGGAAGATCAAACATCAATACTCCTCAGACTTTCTTGATGAAACTGAGAGAGAAGGAGTGCTTTGACAATCATTCTTGGAAGCTAAAATTATCCAGACCTCCAAACCAGACAAAAATCCAGCCAAAAAAGAGAACTACAGGCCAGTTTTTCTAATAAACATAGATGCAAAAATCCTTAACAAGATGCCAGCTAACAGAATGCAGTAAGTTATCAAAAGGATCATACACCATGATGAGGTGGGCTTCATCCCAGGGATACAAAGATGGTTCAACATACAAAAATCAATAAATGTAATTCATTACATACACAGAAGCAAGGACAAAAATCACAAAGATTCAGGAAAGGCCTCTGACAAAAATCTAACCTATATTCATTGTAAAAAAAAATTTCAGAAGGAAACAGGTATAGAAAGTCTTTATATGAACACAGTAAAAGCCATTTAACCTATTCTCAACACCATATTAAAGGGGGAAACTGAAAACCTTTCCTCTAAAATCAGGAACAAGACAAGGGTGTCCACTTTTATCATTCCTGTTCAACAATCCTTGAAACCTTAAACAGATCAAACAAGAGAAGGAAACGAAAGGGATCTGTATAGGATAGGATGAAGTCAAAGTATCATTGTATGTAGATAATAAGATCTTTTACTTACAAGACTCAAAAAACTGCTAGAATCACTAATAAAACTGAGAAATGTAGGAGGATACAAAATAAACACACAAATAGCATTTCTATAAACTAATGAGCTCACTGAAAGAGTAATTAAGAAAATAATACCATTCACAAAACATTAAAAAAATTAAATACGGTGGTACTTTGGCTTAGAAACTTAATTTGTTTTACAATATTGGGGAAGATAGTTTTATTTGTGTTTGTGTGGGGAAGATGGCCATGGCTGTGTTTGTAAACTAATGCAGAATTTGCAAATGGAAGCAAAATTTTGCTGAATGGTTTTGTTTGCAAACCGAATTGTTTGCAAACAGAAGTTTTCATGAACTAAAGTATTACTGTACTTGGGTATTAACATAACGAAAGAAGTGAAAGACAAACAAAATCACATCACTGCAAAAAAGGAAACTGAGGAAAGGCAGAATGAATATAATAATCAAAATGCCTATACAGTGGCACCTTGGTTTACGTTAATTTGTTTTATGGTTTGGGAGAACATGGCTGTGTTTGTGTTGGTGTGGCAAAGATAGCCAAGGTTGTGTTTGTCACCTGACATAGAGTTTGTGAATGAAAGCAAAATTTTGCCGAACACTTTGTGAACCAAATTGTTTGGGAACTGAATCGAATTTCTTCTAAAATTGACTTACAGATTTAATGCAATCTCAATCAAAACACCAACATCGTTTCTCATAGAGCTAGAGAAAACAAGCCTAAAATTTATCTAGAATCAGTAGAGACACTGAGTAGGAGAAGACGACTTAGGTAACCAAAGCAAAGTGAGTTGCATAATAACCCCAGACTTGAAGGTATATTATAAAACTACAGTGATTAAAACAGCATGGTACTGGCATAAAAAGACATGTGGATCAATGAAACAGAATAAAAGCAGAAAGACTACCAGGTACATACAGTTACCTACTTTCAAAAATGAGCCAAAAAACATAAACTGGCGAAGAGAAAGCCTCTTTAACAAATGGTGCTGGGAAAACAGAATATCCATACACAGAAGACTGAGTCTAAACCTATATATTTCACCAAGTAGTAAACTAAAATCAAAATGGATAAAAGATTTAAGTATTAAAACAGAAACAATCTGCTGAAAGCTAAAATAGGTACAATTTTTGAAGATACAGGTATAAGAGTGGACTTTCTGAAAAGAATCCCAATGATGGAAGGAACAATACTGAGACTCAACAAATGTGATCATATCTAATTAAAAAGCTTCTGTGCAGCAAAGGAAACAGGCAGTGGAGAGAAGAAAACATCTTCAGAATGAGAACAAAATTTTCCAGCTATCTCACAGATAGGGGACTAAAATAAAAAATATATCAAGAATTAAAAATAAAACTAGAGCCCCATGTAAATGATCCAGTGAAGAATGGACAGCCGAAGTGAATAGATACTTCTCAGAAGAAGTATAAATGACCAATAAATACATGAAAAATGTTTATCATAGCTGGCCAGTGGATAAATTAAAATTACACTGAGCTACCATTCTACACCAGAAAAAAATAGCTATCATCAAAAAAACTTAATAATACCAGTGTTGAGAGGATGTGGGGGAAAAGGACCTCTTATGCATTATTGGTAAGAATTTAAACTAGTAAAACCATTATGGAAATCAACACAGAGATGCCTCCAAAAATTAAAAATAGAGATTTCATTTGACCCCACTATTTCCCTTCTAGGTGTCTTCCCCAAAGAGTCAAAATCCTGATATTACAGGGATATATGTATTTTCTGCTTATAGCTGTGCAATTTATAGTGGGTAGATCTTGAAAACAGCATACTGTACATGTCCATCAATGGATGAATGGATAAGGAAAATGTGGTGTTTATATGCAATGGAGTGCCACACTGCCATAAAGAAAGATGAACTTGAGGCATTTGTAGGTAGATGGATATACCTTGAAAACATGTTAAGTGAAAGAAGTCAGATTCACAAGCTGGCATATTGTATGCTTTCTCTTAAATGAGAAACACACACACACACACACACAGAGAGAGAGAGAGACAGCGAAACAGAAGAGACAAATAGAAACTAGGGAGAAATTCAATATTTCCCCAAATTACATATTCCATCATTTTACAAATAATTCATATATATACTAATTTTTTTTTAACTTTATTTAGTTCACTAAAAAGAATGTTTTGTGTTATTATCTGTTTCTTTTTGGTAAGAATTTTTTTGGTTTGTGTTTTGTATTCTAAGTAGCAATTTTGAAGATGATGATATAAATTATTAACTATTGTTATCCTCTTATTTTGGTACAAATTTCTGGTTTTCTATAAAATAAAAAATATATACTACTATATTTTTCATAAGCTAAAATTTCCATTTTTTATTAAAAATTGCTACTCTATGTATGATAAACATGTCACCATATTATTCAAAGAGTTGAAAAGTTCTTTGTCTGTTAAAGAAAATTTACTCACTAGAAAAGTTAATTTACACCTAGGGGGCCAGGTTCATGCTCAGATAAACTCATGCCTGAAACATCACCAGCTGGGGAACCATGATGATCAGGGTTATCCTACAAGGTATCTGAGCAACCCTGGCAACAACTGAAAACTCAATATTCAACATCGCTACTGTCGGAGATTCTAGTGAACATGAAGATCCATCATTAAGGTCTGGCTGCTTCCTTGATCCTCCTTTTCCCTGGTAAAAATAATTTAGTACAATGGTCAGATTCATCACTGACTTTTAGACTCAGCAAATGTAACAAACCTTGGTATTCACCTGGTAGTCTGATGTTCATTTGATTTGCTTCAGGCTTTTTACTGTCTTTCATTTCTTAGGACATCTTTGATATCCTCTTGCTGAAATTCATCTCAACAGTTCCATTATGCAGTTGGCTAAGAGGACCTCAGTAATTAAAGGGATTTTGTGAGATATTTGCAATTTGCAAAACCATTGAGACTTTTCAGACAACTATATCATGGGCTTTTGAGGACTTCTCTATTTCAGAAATTGTATCAAATAGCAAATAGAAAAGAGAGCATTCAAACTGTCCTCATGGCTATAATGTCTAACTATGGGACTGAGAGAGACTCAAAAAATTCCCTGTTTTCTGAACTCTAATTTTCTTTTCTTTTTCGTCCTCTTTCTCTTACCTCCCTAATCTTTTACTTCCTTGATCTAATTTCCTAATCTCTTCACAACAACTCTGGAGTCAACCATGATCCTTTTTTTGATTCTTTATTTTCCCTTTCTGTATTCCTTATTATTTACATTGGGACCCTAGACTCCTTCAAGATGGCTTCAAAAAATCTTTTCCTTTCTCTTCATTGAACCATGTCACCTTTTTCCTGGATGAGCAAAATAAAAATAAAACAAAACAACAATATGACCCAAAACAGATTCTTCACTAGTCTTATAGCTATAATTTTTATTTTTTTCTCTTGAAGTACTGTAAATGCTATGGAAAATGTGAACTCTGTTGGACAGACCTGGGAGTAGGGCATGGTGACCCTTCAGCAATGAACTCCTGACATTGGGAAGGAGAGCCAAGAAAGTGCAAGGGGTAGGGCTACAGGAAACTACTGGCTTCTGACAGTGTAACTGTTGATAACTTAGTAAGTTCAACTCATGACATCTAAAGGGGTGTGAAATAAACCTCAATCAGGGAAGGTAACCAGAGTCTGAGCTTAGGCAAAACCCAAAGATTCAAGCACAAGTGTGCTCCTCTGTGGTTAGTTCTGGGTGAGGACCCACCTTCGGTGCTTCAGAACTTACAAAAATAGAATTCAGTGCCCCTGGGAAAGACACTGGCAGGGATTCACAGGCAACCCTAAGGTAAACTTACAGTATAGTTCTAAGGTTCACAGAAAGCTAGAGGGCCACATGGAGAAACCACGGCGGAAGTCTAATGTAGTCCTTAAATACACTGTACTTTTACCCCAGTGAGGACCTCAGAGACAGCAGAGGGTGTGTGCGGAGGGATCACTGCTGTAGGACCTGGAGTGGCAGTGCAAGGCCAGTTTACAACCTGTCTACTCGGAGTGGTCCCACTCTAGCTTCTTTTTTCTTTTTACAACCCCTTCAAAAGCTTCCCTATAATTAACCATGGCCTGATAGAAACAGCTGAAGGACTAGTATTCTCTGTCCTTCGCTGGGCTAATGTGCCCCCGGTGATTTGCCATGTTTATTTACTTCCTCACTGTCTTGTCACCCTGACACACAGTGAAGCTGCCCTGTTATTGGCTCATTAACGTCATCTTGAATGAGGTTAAGTTCCGTGACTAGAGTATCAGTCAACACGAACTGCTGACCTTTGACTCTACACGGTGAAGAGATGGCAGCCACACATGCTTCCTGTGTGGCCTTCTCCACTCGACCCTCCCAGGCCCAGCAGGTACCCAGAATAAGCTGGGTCAAGAGGAGGACCACCAGCAACCCGCATCAGCTCTGCGCATCTGGTAGCCTCTTCAGCACCCATGCAAATGTAGGGGCCTTCAATCAGGAGCAGGAGTAGATACAGCCTCTTAGGGCTCGCTGAAGACTAATTTAATTCAGTTTAACATCTAATTAAGTGGATGTTATGTTGGGAGCCAAATTTCCTTTCTTATTCTTTTTCACAGTTGCTATAATAATCTAAGACTTCTAAAAATATAGCTATATGGATGACACCACCAGAGCTTGCCAACCAAAAAATAATGAAGCTTATTGAGCTACAGGCTCTCCAGCTTATAAAAGGAATGGCCTAATGCCTTTGGGTTGCAACACTGCTTTCCCAGATAATTATTTGGGAAATATAAAGAGTAAAAAGCCTGAAGCAAATCAAATGAACATCAGACTACCAGGTGAATATCTGACTTGAGAGCCAATAACTCTATCCTTCTACTGTTTTATTTTTTTCAACAGAGTAGGGATGGGGCAAAAAAAAAAATAGAATGACTAAAGCTACTAAAAGAAGACAATGCATGATGGAAGCAGAGGCTGGAGGAGGGTACTGGATGAAGTTGCAAAAACTCCAGGGAGAAACTGATGGCACAAGTGTTTGGAGGGGGCCAGGTGATCTTCCACGTGCAAGGGCTGTGAGTTGGGTAAGCAGGGGAGGTTGAAGGCCTTTGGGAAAGGTGTTGAACTTAAGAGTAAGAAGACTTAGACCCACTTCCTTGTTCTAGGATCCTGGGGATGAGACATATTGTTGGGGTTTGCTTTTCTGTAGCCCCAGGGGTATCATGGCAAAGTTTTGAAAAAGCACGTTACAGGGCTGTGTAATGTTCAGGTCTATTTTTTTAAAGGAGATTTCTATTGATGAGTTATTAATTTTAATTTCATGAGTTTTATTACATTAAACAATGTATACTTAGCAGGAAAATATCAATAAAATATTAAATTTTTAATATGCAATGAATGTGTAGAATAAACATCAACATTTTCAAAATCAACTGTTTACCTGCTTACAAGATCTAAAAAAATAACAGCAGAAATAAACTCCTATATGAATATAATGAAAATACAAAGGAAACTCTACCATGGAAATAACCTCTGTTTCAATTTTCACATCCAAGGCAGTCTTCACACATGACAACGGCATATTTCACACAGGAATCTTGCCTGTACCGACAGCCCTTGGCTTAGCTTTCCTTCTCTGTTTGGCAGAGCATACTTGTCACTTCTCTAGTCTTCATCTTTTGACAGGAGCTTATTATATTTAATACAAGGTTTACTTGGCAGGAAAATGAAATATCAATAAAATAAAATATCAAATATATATTGGGTGTTTAAACATCAATATTTTCTACATCAACTGTTTTGCTTAGTCTAAAAACTAACAGCAGAAATAAATTCTGATGTGAATTACAATGAAAATGCAAATAAAATTCTCCCAGAAAAATAATGGTTACTTCATTGATCACACCTAAGTCAGTCTTCACCCAGGAAAACAGCATGCTCCATACACAAGACTCGCTTACACGGTTTGCCTATGTGTATGTATTGTTGTCCTGTCTTCTTTGCTAGGACACCCTTGGCATCGCTCTGGTCTCCATGTTTTCTTAGGAATTTTCGGTGATGTTTCAATTGTCTGTTCATCAGTCTGCTCCAGAATTCCTTTGCAGAATTTTTTGGGTTGTCCTTCCTTTGTTGTAATTAATCATTCATCAATTCCAGTTCCAAACCTCTAAGAAAATTTTTCTGTGATATTTTGTGCTTGTTATTTTCTTAATAAACTATGACATTATTAATGGCTCACATATTTAGGATCAAGTAAAAAACAACCATTGGCCAATGATTTGTGCTTTGAGTGACTTCATAGCTGAGTCATCGACAACACCTACTCTGCTTTTGCTTTGTTGTAAAATGTGATCATTTCTGGCTCCCTTTGTCTTGAGGAGTCACTGTCAATCTTTGTTTGTAGACAGAATCTATGTAGTCTAAGCTATCCCTGAACTCACGAAGTAGCACAGGCTGACCTTTAATGTATAGGACCCTCCAGCCTCAGCCTCCCAACCCAGGCTATCAATCTTATCATCATGGTATAATGCTGACAGTATCAATATGTCTTTGTTTTTCTTTGCTATAATGTAGTCCAAGCTAGCCTGGAACTCACTTTGTAGCACAGGCTGACCTTGAATTTACAGGATCCTCCTGCCTCAGCCTCTAAGTGCCAGGATTACAGACAGGTACCACCATGCCTGGCCTCACTATCAAATTTGTCATTGTGGTGTAATATTGATAGTATTGATATTACTTTGTTTTATTTTGCCATATAGAAGGTTATGTCTTCCTGAAATCCAAAGATTGCACTATACATTTCTCTATTGCAACTTGCAACATTTTTTCGGGAATCTTGGCTTTGTTTTTGCAATAGTTCTGTGCTGATCAAGTGGTGTTCTCTCAGCAAATGTAACATTAACAAGTAACTAGGGCTGGGGATTTAGCTCAGCAGCACAGGTGCCTGCCTTGCAAGCATGTGGTCGTGAGTTTGATCCCAGGTACTGATTAAAAAAAAAAAGGTTAAAAACAACAACAACAAAAAACAAGTAACTAAGTGACCCAATTGTTGAATGTAACATTTGGGTGACATTTTGAAATAGGTACAGCAAGTCTGACCACAAAGCCATAGAGTTTATTACTGTACAAGTAAAGACCTTGTGGCTAAATTCCAGAATAAATTTCTAAATTCAAGGTGTAAAATGTCTTGGCATCTACAGGGTATATATTTTTATACCATATGTAGAAGGTTTATTTGGCATATGTTACTGAAACCTTCAACAATCATGAAATGATGCAAGTTGTTTGTCAGTTATCATGGATTTGGACAGTGTATAAAATGCTTGACAGTGTGAAGCAACGCTTTCAAGAAATGAGTTAACAGCAGCCAAATTGTTGAATTGTTTTCTTTTTTGGTGGGTCTCTTTGTCATCAAAACATAGGCAATTTTAAAGGAAACCAAATTTTAAGTGTCATTGTTATTCTAAAAATCTCAATGCCACTTCTCCATAAATCCCTTAGACTGATGATTAGAATGATAAAGTCATTGCTAAGAAAGCTTTTAGTTCAGATGGAAAAGTATCACGATAAATATATTTTTTAACATTACTACTGATGCATCAAGTATGTTTTCTTGTATTTCACTGTTTATTTCAAAACATCTTGCAGCCTATCATGTCTTACAAACAATTTCCAAACTTAAATCATAGTGTTCCCATTCCAACCAATAGGTTTCATCCATGGCAAGAACCTAATAACATTTTCTGACCTAGTTCTAACATTGGTCTTCATTCTGTGTCTCTCTGTCGTATCTCTATTTGTCATATGTTGCTACCTTCTTTGGATGACATGCTTCAAGTCAACATTGGTGCCAAGTCACCTGATGACTCACTTTCAACCTCTTCCCAAAGTTGTAAGAGTGAACTTTCATGTGATACTGTACTGAACTGGGCTAATTCTACAAGAAAAATCAAAAGAAAATATTTAATAAAATGAATTATAAATACACAAAAATGTAACATGGCACATCATGGAGGTAAAACTCATGCATCTGCACTTTGGCACAGGTGCACATACCTCGCTGTTTGGCATATCAAGTGGTTGAACACAGATTGCTACCTGAGATGCAAGCTGGTGAGCATTATGCTGAAGTACACTTTCCTTAGAAAAATATGGTATGGGTGACTGCGACCCAGTATGAGGGACTGAGTTAACAATAACACGGTGTCAAAGTGATGCTTATCACCTGTGCCGTCAGGAGGAGTCAACAGCATACAGGATGGGAAATAACTTTATAAAGTACAATTGTCATGTTGATTGTTGGGAAGGATGCTCGCCTTTCTCTAAGTCTGGAGCCAATTAAAACATACACAGAGGAATCATATAGTGTATCAAAACGGTATCTTTATTATAAGTTAGGTGTAAGAGCACAGTTTGACCTATGGTACTGTGGCTTAGGTCTGGGCGTCATCCCCAAAGCCTCAGACAATCGTAAGTGGGGCTTTTGGGAGGTTCTTAGATATGGGAGCATGATTCTCCTCAGTTGACTCATATCAGTGGACTCATCCCCATGGCTTCATAGCTAAACATGACATTGGGAGGGGAAGCCTGGCCACAGGAGGTGGGTCACTGCGGGAATGTCCTGGAAGGGTCTATTTCCCTCCTCCTCTCTGGATCCCTCTCTTTGCTTCCTGCCATGCCACTCTGCCTTGAAATCTCTACAAACTTTACAAACTGTGAACCAAAACTTTTCTCCTTTCAGTTGTAGGTGTTGGGTATTGTGTCAGGTATTTAGATGAGAAATGAAGACAGGTGACTTACTATATCCTAAAACATACTATTTTTTTTTCCATATTCTGTACCGTTTCTCATGATTATACTATCAGATTCTGGAGAGCATGTATGTATGTATCTTGAAAGTTTTCTACAGAACCATACATGCATCTCCTGCTCTGTCTGATAAAGGGATCTTTTTTTTTTTTTTTTTTTTTATCATCGGTACCACAGATCGAACTCACGACCTTGTGCTTGCAAGGCAGACTCTTATGCCACTGAGCTAAATCCCCAGCCCTGATAAACGGATCTTAGAAGCCTCTCTCCTTACACTCTTGGAAGCAGAGCTCATGTCTTCTCATTCCTGGCATAGAGCTGGGCACATAGCAGGCTCTTGGCCAGGGATTTAGCTTGGCAGTGTGAGGTGGTAAGTTTGATCCCTGGGAAAAAACAAACAAACAAACAAACAACAACAACAAAAACCATAGCAGGCTCTTTTCAAAAGTGTGTTGAACAACAACAAAAATGGAAAGATACCAAATGGCCTGGTGCCACCCAGGGATTCAAAGTGGGGTCATCTTTTTTTCTTAAGAGTTTGATCATTTGGGAAAGGGTTCTACCCGCACATTATTGTAACTGAAGGTTTTAATGCAGTAAATTTCCCCTTGACAAATTCCACTTTTGTCTATTTGTCAGGCTTCTTAGCTATCTGAACATCTGTCTGCTAGACATCTCAATTAGAGTTACTACTAATGGCCTTAGCAGAGAAGCTGTCACTTGCTAATTAACTTAGAGCCATGACAGAAGACTGTGACATCTGATATTTCAGAACACAGTCTTGACCCTCATTCTCTCAAGGGACACATGCATCATGGAACAATTGTTTTGGAGCCGCTGGTAGGATCAGCTCACAGCACGACAACCAGGATGAGACTTCTGAAGGAGTGAGGATTTCAAGGCCTTTTTCAAGAATGCTCTTCCTTTACTCTGGGAGTTGGGAGTGATGTCAGCAAACCAGTCTTCCTGGGCAGATAAGCTCTTGCAGCCTGGGTGAATGAGTAGGTGGGTGTGCGAGCTAGGGCAGGGCTGTCGTCAGGGGAGGGAGGTATTCTGCTCCATGTGATTCTGTTTGCTAAGCCCTGGGCAGAGCTTCCGGGGTTGCCCGCCTATGAGCACCATGTTTTGTACTTAGCCCTAGACTCTGTGATCTCTGTAGGCACTATGAGAACTGATCCCACCCCCTTTTTCCTAGAATATAACATAAAAATCTTAGTTCTCAGGATCATAAAAGGATCCTCCATCTCCACTCATAACATGATGGCTAAGAAGTTGATGGGCTACAGGTGTGGCCATCGACTCCTAGTTCATGGCCCAGGTATCCTGCCTCTGTGGGCTCCACATGCCAGGCTCTGTCCCACAGGGCTGTTCAGGGCAGGGGGCTCAGTAACCTCAAGGCTAAAAGGTTGGTGCAACTGGCGGACCACTGGCCACTGGGGCACCGTGCACTTGAAATGCTGCTAGCATGACCGAGGAACTCGATTTTAAATCTGACTCCTTTTTAACCAAATTAAATTTAAGAAACTCCTAATTCAGTTAAAAGAAAAAAAATTTAAGAACCTAAGTCTACTTTTCCAACAGTGACTTTAAGAAATCTGAATATCAATCAAATATTTCCGACAAGGATTTAGTATATAAATTGAGATGGGCTGTGCCGATATGATATAATATTCCGAAGGCCTCATCTGAACATGAAGCAAAATAACTCACTAATCACTTTTATATTGATTACATATTAAAGCATTTTGGATTCCCTGGGCTAAGTAGAATGAGTTATCTAAATTTATTTCACCCAATTCTTTGTACTTTTTTCAACGTGGGTATTAGAAAATTTAAAATTACCCATATGACTTGAGTTGTATTTCTTCCCAACGATGGTTCTAATTCTTCCTAGTAGAGTCTCACCTGTCAATGTGGACCACAATCTTCCCTCACTTCCCCTGTCTAGTTAATCCCATTTTAACATCATGTTTGTTGCTGGGCACTTTGTGTGTGTGGTACCGGGACTGAACCTAGGGCCTTTGCACTGAACTGCATCATCAGCCCTCTCTTTCTTTCTCTCTTTCCTTTTTTTTTCAATTTTTGACATGAGGTCTCACTGAATCACTAAGTTGCCCAAGCTGGGCTCAAATTTAAGATACTCCTGCTTTTGCCTCTCAGAGTGCTGAGGTTAAAAGCATGTACCTATGAACATTTTTGCAGTGTGCTGGCTCTTAGCTGACACTGCCCAGGGACATGTGGGTGATAAACAAAGAAAATGCCAAGAAAAACATCAGATAACCCTGCGTACTATGCAGACTTTACACTAGGGAGATGTGACACAGAGAGTGGGTGGTGCGCAGTGCTGGTGGGAGAACTGCAGGGAGGAGGCTGTGAGGCTGTGACCTGAACAGCGGGGCCGGGCTTGCCCCGCTGGGAGGAACCACTGGCCAGAGGAAGAAGAGACTGAAGTGCTTCAGAAAAAAAAAAAAGAAACAAAGAAAAAAGCAACTAACGGAGTGCAAGCTTGAAGGGCAGCTGGAAAGGACATGGGGCAGGGAGGTGGACTGACGGGATGGCACATGTGTTTAAGCCTCTCACTGACCAGCTGGCCTTGGACCTTAGCCACACGCCTCACCTACGCAGGATGGTGTGCACTTCTTCATCTGCTACATGCAGTGGCAGTTAGTGAAGGAGCCTCCTTTCGGCTCTGCACGTATATGATTTTAGGATCTATCCATACAGTCTAAGGAATAAAAATCCTGTTCCGTAAAAGGAAAGAAAGAGGAAACGTGGAAACGTCCTGCCCTTTGATCTTTTTTATGATTTAGCAACTGTTTACCTGGTGCTTCTTTTTCCTCCTTCTATCTTCCCTTTTTTATTAAGAAAATGAAAGTTGCTTGACATCTAGATAATCCATTCTCATATACTGAGGAGTAATCTTCTGAATTTTCAATTATACACTTAAGAACTTTTTATCTACAAGTAGACCACAAGAACTTATAGATATCCTGCTCAAAGATCACTCCCTTTTCTTTTAGTTCTATTGCAATTCTCTTGGAAGCAAATAATTTCTAGTTTTCAGAACTTTCTATTTTTGAAACCTCCATTGACTGGGAGAAATGTGAATTCTGAGATTGGTAATGATTATGCCAAAGTTTCTTCTATAGGAAGATACTACCAACAAGATTATGTCTATTGGAACTACTTCTACAAGGAAAGAATAAAATACTTGGCCACAATAATTTTTCACTGTAACTCAGTAATGCACAAGAGAAGCTATGGAACTATATCCAGGGATAATTTCAACTACATAGCTAACCAAGAGGCAAATGACATACAGCTTAGTAATCAGCCCTTCCCAGGCACTGCTAGATTCTGATGGAACCTCTAGCCTGAGTCCTTCAAAGGAGAACTGAAATTCATAGTGGAGAAGAGCAAGAATATGAATTTGTAATATTATACATGATAACGAGGGCAAGACCCTGGTAATGGAGACAAGACACTTTTCTTTACATTCAAAGAAGTGGAAGGAAGATAGCTTGAAGGAGGAGGGGATTAGTAGTAAGAGGAGAGCAATGGCCTAGCATGTATGGTATTGTTCCCTATGTTTTGCATGTGTCAAATGTATTAAATGTGTTAGCGTAGAAGTCGCTAAGTGTCTAAGTGGTGTCCAGCACACCCTCAGGTTCCACAGACCATGACTAATAGGTCCACAGCATGACACCCTCACTACCCACTCATTTATAGGGCAAGTCCATGATGCAACTGGTCCTCTTACCAGAGTTCACGAAAGACACAGCCAGAGCCCGTCTCTGTGGAGTTTCACTTAGCACCTCATCCTTGCTGGGCCTCCTGCCCTTTCCAAGCTCACATCTGCTTCCCCCTATAGGTTATTCCTGGGAACACTTCCAGGTAAGTCACTTCACAGTCCTTGTCTCTGGACTCAGATCTGCTTCTAGGGAGCTACCCAAACCATGAAACTTGCCAAAAGAGAAATGGATATCCCGACAACATCAGATAAATTTCTGATTGAAATGTGGGATATTTTTCCCTATAAAGGTTCTACAACTGGGTTATTTATTTTTTATTATTTAGCTCAATTATTTTTTACTTCTACAGGTCAAAAGAACTATAACATACCAATAAAATAATGGATTGTATTTGAGCCTCCTTTTCTTGTTCAGGGAATTCTCCTACATCGTGGTGAGAGCTACTTAGATGTAACTCCAAACGTTCAGACAAAAAATCTGCCTGTCTACTTCAGCTTCCTTTCAAGGTGGCACTCCCTTAGTCTAGAGAGTTGTCCATGACCTCAGACCAGCAGCTGGAACCTTAATAATTACCACATCTGTGCACGTGCCTCACCCTAGAGGCCCAAGCCCTCTCCTGTCATTAATCTCCTGCTGTAATCAGGGAAACACGGCATGGTTCCTGGTGTATGACACTCCCCTTATTTCTCTGCCCATTGGGGAAAGGGCTCTCACATCTGTCTAACTCATCAAAGCATTTCAAAGTGAACTGCTTTATGTTTTCATCTCAGAGCTATCTGAAGCTGTCTTTTTAGTCACTATTTGTAATGGTTGATACATTGTGTCAACTTGAGAAGTCTAGAAGCTTAACTAAGTAACTTAGTTCTACAGCCCAATGTGCAGAGGACATGCCCTAACTGCTCTAGGATGTTATTCATTGTATCAACTTGAGCAGTTTAGAAGTTTAATCAAGTCACTCAGCAGGGGTTCAGAGTCCTTAATTGTTAATTGGTAAGCATCCTGAGCTCATGCAAGGGAGGCCACAGAAACACTGTGAGTGTTACACCCACCTGAGGGCAGGGACCTTGCAAACAACATAGAGAAGGACAAGAGGCTTGTTTCCCTCCTGTTTGCTTTTGCTGCTTGTGCTGCCTTCTGCTACTATGAACTGATGCCCCTCTATCATGCCACCCTGCTTTGAAGCCAGCTGATTATGGACTGAAACCTCTACAAACTGTGAGCTAAATAAACCTTTCCTTCCTTCATTTTGGGCATGAGGTATTTTGTCTCAGCAATGAGAGAAAGGTAACCACACAGAATTTGTAACCAGGAGTGAGGTCGTTGCTGTGAATTATACCTGACCATGTGGTTCAACAGCCTTTGGACATGGCTTATGGGAAAAATTTCTAAAGATCTAGAGATGTTGCCTGAAAGAGTAGCAGTGGAATACCTTAGGTTGTTTTGTATGGAAGATTCTGAACTGAGCTCACAATGCCAGAAAATGGATAAAGACAAGGCCTGGGAGGTTTCTTCTGAGAAGGATTGCAGACAATACATGTTATGGTTTGACAGAAATTCTGTCTACATTTTGCTTGAGTCCAGAGATTTTGCCTGACACTAAGACTAGGGGCAATAAAGTAACTTGGCAGAAGAAATTTCAAGGCAGTCAAATGTTAAGGTGGTGCCATGGCTATTGTTGAGGATTTTTTTTTTTTTTTTGGACAGGTTTATGTTGAGAATCAAGAGCAAAGAGACCAGAAAGATGGTTTGAAACGTTGTGAGTTTGGCCAGAAAGGAAGCTCCAGTAAAGTTGTGGATTGCAAAGATAGAGCTGAGGAGATCTCAGTTGCTCAGAAGGAATGGGAGGATATTAAAAATGGCCTGAGGGCATCATAAGAAGTAGCAAGTTTCCACACTTTGTAGCCTCAAAACTGCAAAAGCGAAAGACTCGGCTTTGAGGAAAAAGCTGCAGAGTGCCATGTTCCAGAATGGTAGTGGCTGTACCATGTTCCAGAATAGAGGCAGCATAGAGAATCTGCTTCTCAGAATTGGATTCAGAGTGCCCATTGAGCAAGGCATTTCAAAGTGAACTGCTACAAGTTTTTCATCTCAGAGGTTCCTGAGGATTTTTCCTTAGTTGCCGTTTTATTAGCAACATCCACACCTGCAGGACAGAGCCTGTTCTTCACCCTGGGTGAAGAACATCATGTGACTTTGAGAGAACATCTCAGAGAATCCTAAAAGCACTTATATTCGGTATTAACAAGACTTAGTGACACAGGACAGGGGCTTCTCATTCTTGTTTCTTCTCATCAAAAATGGCACAGGACTGGCACCATTGACAAGAACAGAAAATAGATCCTGTGCACTAGTTATCTGTGGGCAGAACTATTCCTGTACTGCGGCTCACCACCAGTGTGAATCCCATGTCCTCTGAAGCTTGTATCCTGACAGCAGTCAGTTCCCAAAGACCATTCCTGGGAGCTTTTAGAACAGCTCAAGTCATTGGTTTTAAAAATACTTAGCGACCTATCCCTGCCAGCCCTCTCTTGCCCTCACTTTATGGCCAAACTTTTCCAAGAAGCTGAACAACCTTACTGGTTTTCATTTCCTCATATTCTACCTACACTTGAACTTTACCCAATCATTCACTGAGCACCGACTCCAAACTGGGAACTATGCCAAGTGCTTGATTTAATATCTCTATGAAGGACAGAAATATAATAGTGCAGTCAGGCAGCTGGTGGTCTCCTCAAAGCTGTGTCCACATGTTAGTCCTCAAACCTGTGAAGGTGATATAATTTGGGAAAGAATTTTTTAATACCCAATTAAACTAAGAATGTTGAGATGAGATTACACTGGATTACCCAAGGGAGCTTTAAATTGAATGACAAATGTCCTTGTAAGAGACGGACATGCAAAAAAGGAAGTGGTCATGTCAATATGGAGGCCAAGAATTCTGCAGCTACAAAAAAAGGGATGCTTAGAGCCTTCAGAAAAGAGGAGACAAAGGAAGGATTTTCCCTTAAAAGGGTGGTTAATCTTTCATTACTTTGATTTGGCCTCTGGGCTCTAGAACTGAGAGAAAAAAGCTACATGGTTTGTGGTATAGTAATATGAGGTCCATTCATATCTGTTAAAGTTTGTAACTCAAATGTTCATAATTCGAGGACTTCTATAGTTTGCTACAGCAGCCACAGGAAAGCAATACACATGCTCATGTTAGGAAAGGGGAACCAATGAAGATGACAGAGAAGAATCAGTAGCAAGGCCAACTACAGCTCGTAGGGCTCCCTGGGTCGTCTTCTGGTACAGCCAGAGCAAAGGCAAGATATTCACCTGCAGTTAGGACCCTAGCAGCACATAAAAGATTCCTCACTGCGAGGAGGGAGGTTCAAAAAATTCTGTAGGTAGGAGCAGTGAAAAGAACAAGCCAGAACATGGGTACTATCCAAAGAAAGGGAAGGGAATGAGCAGGGCAAAAGAAAATAAATTAAGATACTGCAAGGGCACCAACTCCTGGTTTTGATGCTTCATCTGTTGGAGCCTCAATGCTGTCTGGTTTCCACCACATTTGTAAAGGCAATGAATAAACTTTTCAGAAAACTTTTAGAGATAATCTAATACAAAGGTAAAACAGAGCTGCTGAAAAAAATTCTTTTCACTTTAAAAAATTCTGTTCAACTTTCTTTTATTCAAAGAGTCTCCCAGAATTTTACCAGATCCTGTCAGGTAAGATAATACACTGTTAAGAATAGCACAATTAGTGAACATTATGTGTATTAATGTGCTTTCTAACTGAACTGGCATCTTGGTAAGGACATTTAGATAGATTACTGTTCACTAGTTTTTCTTATTTTAAAAATAAGAGAGGCGAGGTGGCGCACACTCGGAATACCGGTTCTCAGGAGGCTACAGAGGATCGTTGTGAGTTCAAGGCCAGCCCTGGCTACATACTGAGTTCAAGGCCATTCTGAGCTGCATAGTGAGAGTTGCCCTCAAACAAACAACAAGACTTGCTATGCAGGAAGTGTTGGCACGTGCCTGTAAACCTCAGCACTTGGGTGGCAGAAGCAGGAGGATCCCTTCCGAGTGTGAGGCCAGCCTGGGTTATTCCGGAGGCCCAAAACCAAACAAATAAGAGTTACTACCAAAACAAGAAATAAGTTAAAGACAAAAGAACAATCCATATCTGAAAGGCATTTTATACATAAAATGTTTTTATACCCTTCTTATTTAACTCTCACAGTTCTCGTGGTAGATATTATTCTCATATGCGTGTGATAGTTGAGGAAGAAGAGACAGCTCTGGCAGTAAAACTTGTCTGCAAAGTCACATAACAAGTAAGAGAAGGAAGGAGACCTCAAAGGACTCCTTTAAATCCAAGATTTACGTTCCCTCCCACCATATGTTTCAGCAAAACTACCTTCACACAGAAAATTGGATTTACTCATTAAGAGTTGTCATTTAGATCTGGGTATGTGAATAGCTCCCTTCAGTGTGAGCGTGATGTCCCTCATCACCATCTCCTGCCAACCATGCAATGCAATGTACTCAAAGTCACAAAATTGAGTTTTTTAAAAATATGTCATTCTTCAGTCTTTACTGGCATTACTTACAATGAGAATGTCTTATTAAAGCTTTGTTAATCTGCAAGAGGACTGCTGACTTATGCAAGTTCAAAATGGCAACCTATACTGTAAAAGCATTAAATCAACATGAGATCTTTAGGGACTAAATTTTGCCTAAATTTCCTAGGCTATGGTCACATTTCAGAGTGTTACCTCCTCAGGTCTTCTGCATGAATGACTCTAGAGAACATCTGTAAATCTTTTCATAATGGGGAAAAATCTAGCCTTCAGTTTTTGTTCTGAAGAAAACCAAAACAAAATTCTACACACAAAAAAATCTTACTTAGCATGAAGTGAGGAAAAAATAATCATATAAAAATCAAGTCCTAAAAGGCAGTGACCAGGGCTAATGGTTAGTCTTGTCTTTTCCCTCTGCTTTGGAACTGCAGCCTGTCCCCTCTGTGTCCTCATTCTCAAAACAGTGACAACTAACTCACCTGTGTGAGTTGGTAGAGTAAGAGGAAAGTGAAGCTCTAACAGTTCTTAATTCCACCACACTCGTGAATGATTCTGCTGCCTTCTCCCCCAATACCTTCTCTCCTCCCTAACCAACCCTGTGTTTGCTCCTGGACCTACCTCTCCACCTTGCAGCCCATGATGCAGGGAGGCTGAAAGCAGCCCTTGTTCCAGGACAGCCTTTCACAAGACTAAGACAATCATTCTGAAAGTGTAGTCTCTGGACCACAGTTTAGCATCACTGGAAACCTAGAAATATAAATTCCTAGCCTCACACCAGACCCACTGTATCAGAAACTCGGTGTGGACCCAGGAGTCAACATTTGAAGAAGCCCTCCAGGTGATTCTACTGCATGCTAAAGGTTTAGCACAGATTTAAGCCAGCAGTTCTCAGCTCCAGTTGCACATCGTAATTACCAGACGCCCTGGCCTCATGCCCAAAGATTGTTTTAATTGACTGGGGTGGAAAGAGGGGAAAGGGATTTATTTAAAGCTTGTCAGGTGATTCTGATTTACAGCAAGGTTTGAGAAATGCTCATCAAAGCCAATCAGATTAATTCAGTCTAATACACCATGAAAAGGACATTTCCAAAATACCAATGGATGACCAATGTGTCATCACTATTATTATGGGCTGTTGAATTGGTCTTTGCTACTAGGTGGACCATGCTCTCTAAAGCAACGAGTCTTTAGTGGCCTCAGGAGAGATAAATTTGCAAAGGATGCAGAGGGTCAGTGCAACAGTATGGAAAGAGAGGAAAATTATTTGAAAAGGCTAGGATTTGGATCAAGCAGTCTTGACCCAGAAATTAAAGCCTTGGCCAAAGCTGCCACATCTGTCTTCTCCAAGGAAGTTGCAACCAAACTGAGTAAAAGGCAAAAGATGATAACTCAAATGAGGAATGTGTCTCATCACTAGTTCAGGCTGAAGAAGTTCTCCCAAGAGTCAGGCAAACCAAAGAACAGACACAGAACTGTGGACTGGGTTAAACATCTTTTATTCAGCTGCTTAGCTGAGTCCATCTGTTTAGCCTTGCTTGTGGCCCCACCCTCTAGCCACTGGTGGCAGTGTGCAGGCCTCAGTGTGCCCATGATCACAGCAGTGCTTGGCCACTTGGTCTCCTTGCTGGCAGAAG
The DNA here is from genome assembly GCA_004027455.1 of Hydrochoerus hydrochaeris. Classification (NCBI taxonomy): domain Eukaryota; kingdom Metazoa; phylum Chordata; class Mammalia; order Rodentia; family Hydrochaeridae; genus Hydrochoerus; species Hydrochoerus hydrochaeris. The sequence goes on from PVLA01002844.1 coordinate 219,036, forward strand.
TCCTCAGCTGTTTAGTCTACACTTACACCCAATACACAATAGTGGCCATGTGCCAGCAAGGACCTTGGTTGTGTAAGTTATTTACAAGGGCTGGCATTGACCGTGGCTGTATCAGTTATTTACATTGAGATCCATGAGCTGTGCCTACATTGAAATCTTCGGACTTGGCCTTAATGTCCACCCAAAAAATCATCCCTCCACAGCCTGAACCACAGTGAAGCCATCTTAAACTTTCTCATCTCTCTGTACAGTAGATGATCACATGAAGAAACGTGAAGCTGCGATACCTCCTCATCCTTGGAAATGCCCTTCTACCCAAAGAATGACAGTATTTTATGAATGCCTGTATCTAAAAAGATACACATTTCTGGAGTCAACATTTATTTGGCCCTAAATACAATTTATATCAATTGCTCATATTTAATCTTAAGGAAAACTTTCACTTATCAGGAGAAATAAACCAGGGAGACAGACTATAGGAGCCAGCCTCCATTAATGATGGCTAGCTCCTCTGATCTGTCTTCAGCTTCCAAAAGGAAGTCTTTATTTCAGGAGGCCCACCTGAGGTGGGAGTTGGGGACACAAATGGATTTGCTGAGTCTTGGTCCTCATGGAGAATTTAGTGGCAGAGATTCAGGAACTATATCACCCATCCAGCCATGATCCAACCACCAATTGTGTATTTTATCCATGCACGTGTTTCCATATTATAAGTGTGCCCAGTAGCATGTGATAATCTAAGCAACACTTTTCTTTCTTATAAGTTTATAAAATAACAGAGTATCTTACTGACATAGAAGATAAGGGTGGGGCAAACCAGTTGAGCAAGTGGTTATGACCTGTTAATCACAGAGAAGCAAGATACATGTTCAGAGTACAGTTTCTAAGCCATGTACCTGTGGCCAATAAGAAAGTGCTATCTTTAGTTCTTCTGGCATGAAAGCAAGCAGATTTTTGATAGGATGACCTTGAACTGTTGTCAGGCTAAAGAATGAGAAATACAAAACTCCCACCATTGACCCTGAGCTTCAGTGTTCAGTATTCAGTGGCCCATGTTCTTACTCTGCATAGTGTTCCTCTCTTCCTTCCTTTAATAAATGTGAACTCCTGCTGCCTTTTTCTATTCTTTATTTAGGAAACCAAAAGCCTGGAAAGGACACCTGGACACCAGAATGGCATCTTCAATTTGATGGAACATGGTCCATTACATCAAACATTTATTGAATCCTGTTGTGAGTCAAGCTCTAGATTGGACCGGAGACAGAGGAATAGATGATGAAATGAGTCCCCATGCCTCCATGTGTATAGTATAAAACCTGAGGACAAGAAAGCATACACACACTGACTCAGAGCTAAATATTTCATGAGGGGATTTAGTGCCAGCTGTGAAGGCTGGAACACATGTGGCTATCCACTAGGTGGTGTGTGTGTGTGTGTGTGTGTGTGTGATATAAAATGAGGAAGTGATGAGAGGGAGCTAGAAAGGCAGTAGGCGGAACAAACTGTTAATTTAAATGCAGAGCAAAGGAAATTTTAAACATTTTCTTTATGTCCCTGGTTTTCGAATATTTCATGACCCTTTCATATTCTTAAATTTTGAGGACTTCAAAAAGCCTTTGTCATTTGGATCATAAATCTAGGAAACAAAAAACAAAAATAGTATTGCATTAAAAATAAAAACAATAACAATATATGTTAATAACATGTTTTTCATGAAAAAAATCCATAATTTTCTGATAAAAATGAATGGAATGCCAGTTACGATGGTGCTGTATACCTTCATCTCAGCTACCTGGCAGGCTGAGGAAGAAGGATCACAAGTTTGAAGCTAGACTGGAAAACTCAGGGAGACCCTGTTTAAAAAGCACGTTAAAGTGGGGTGCTGGAGACAATGCTCAATGGGACAGCATTTGCTTAGCATTTTTGAAGCCCTAAAGTTCAATTCCCAGTACTGAAAAAAAAAAAAATGGCACTGTTTTACAATTTTGTAAATCTCTTTAATATGTGGCCTATGAAAAGGCAGCTGGTTCTTATACCAGCTGTTACATTCAGTCTGTTATGATATTTTTTGGCTGAACTATGTAAAACAAATTAGGCATCATAAAGATGAGTAGTAGTTGGAAAAGGAAGGGATTCAGACTTGCTGAAAAGGTCTCAGGGACCCTCATTGGTCCTTGGACCTTATCATGAAGAACCGCAGTTTTCAATAATGCAAAACTACTGAAAGAGCATTAATAGTGGGCAGCAGTTAATTTTGCAACAATTTGAGGATGAATTAGAAGGAGGGGGCCTGAGACCAGAACAACAAACAGGGAAGAACACAGGAAGCCCTGTCCAAAGCAGAGATAATTGGGAGCAGAAAACTGAATGGATTCACATGTTAGAGGCAGCAAGAACCGATATGGAAATGTACACAGGATGGGGCAGAAAACAAGAGTTGAGGTATTTGGGGTTGGGAAATCCACATAAATGGGGATGAGACAAGAGTCACGATGATGATGATGATGATGATGATGATGGTGATGGTGGTGATTTCTGGTGCTAGACAGACAAAGAGGAAAAAAATGAGCCGAAAGAAAGAAAAGATCTGGCGTTCAGACCCATGACTCAGGGAGAACCAGACAAATGGATGGGCCTTGCGAAGATGGCCTATTTAAACCACTGTATATGAGACTGTTTAAAATTATACAAAATAGCATTTGCTTTAAAAAGGTAAAATTAATCTCTTTAAAAATGCAAATATCTCCGAGAGTTAGGAAGGGAGGAGCTCCTTAACTCTTCCTAATCAGCACACCTTGGCATTAATTAGTCCAGTCAAATTGCCTTCCATAGCAGTCAGGCAGCACAAGAGAACTGCAGATCATGGACTGTAGTAGGAGAACTGGCCTGGTACCACGGTGAGGACCTTGGGTCTCCCAAGGGATAAGAAAAGCAAGGAGGAAAAGAGAAGATATTAATCCCTGTGGAAGATATTATGACAGGGATCTTTCCAGTTTAAAAAGTGGCTGAAAGGAAGAACAAAGCTGCTAGATAGCTGGTGGGCAAGAAAGAGTAGTGTAGGGCAGGGTGTGGTGATGCACACCTATAATCCCAGCACTCAGGAGGCTGAGACGGGAGGACTATCCCAAGTTCAAGGCCAGCCTGGACTACACAGCTGAGACCCTGTCTCAAAAGAAAAAAAAAACTAAAAAGAAAGGACAGTATTCAAAAGATACCAGTGACAGCTTTCCCACTTTAACATACTGATGATGGAACCATGATTCATATGTCTTAATGCTGGGCAGCTCTGAACATGGTGGTGCATGCATGATTGTAACACTGGATGGCATGAGGTAGTCATGCATGGACTACTGGTGGTTCAAGTTGGTGGGAATATTTTAAAATATTTTCAATGGCTTCTGCTCAGTTCCAGAGTTTGGTGAGAAACAGAGTGTGTCATCAGAAAGCAGGTTCCAAAGTGGAAATGAGCTCTACTTCCAATCAGTTTCTCTTTAAGCCTACAAGAGTCTACAGAGGTGGGCAAGACGGGTGCATTTGTGTGCATGTGGTATGCATAATTCAAATCTAAGATGGAGACACAATCTCTATGCTTCAGGTAACAGTAACACAGAAGCAGAGGTATACTTTTCTCTCTAATTCTACAAAGTAGGAGTCCAAATCCACACCAGGAGATTTTTTTCTCCTCCTCCACTTCCTCCTCCTTTTCCTGTGTGAGACAAGGACCTGCAGGCAGTTCTCTGGTTGAACAGAGGGTTGTTTTGCATGGTCAACAGAGAACAATATACACAGCGCACGCATGAGTGAACAAGTAGGATACATTCATAATAACAATATAATTAAGAAATTCAAACGTCTGGGTGTCGAGCAAACATTTAAATTACTAAATGTTATTATTCCCCTAACTCTAAGAAGTCAACTCTGATTTGAATTAACATTGGTATACAAAGACTTCACATTTTCATAAGATTGTAATTATTATCTTAGTTTTAACAATGAAATAAAACATTTCCATACATAGCGCACCCATGCAAAGTCAAAGCCTGCTTACTTGCGACCCAGACTCAGTGCCTTCTGGAGAGTGACATGTTCTTACAGGTTTGCAGTGATGTACCTTTCCATTGCTACTTTTTCTGAACAAAACTGTGGTGTGGTTTGGGAAAGGCAACCCAGATCATGTTGATTCCCACCTCTGTAATGTGCAGTCAATAACAATTAATGCCCCACTTGCCTTATTAGATTGTTGTGGGGATCACAGGATGGGAACATGCTTTGTGACCCAGATCCCTTATAATTGTTATACGATACCCCCAGTGAGGCTGCACTCATTGCTCTGAATGGGAAGGGAACTGGCACTTAGTGTAGGCCTTGTAACATGCTCTGTGTCTCTCCCAGTACCACCATAAAATGGTCAAACCATGTTCCATTTTATACCAGAGGTTCCCTAAGGTTAACTACCTCACTTAAAGAAAGCTACCTACAATGTTGGTAGGGTTAGTATTTCAGATCTGGGTTCTTGGTTTGAAACCCAGGTTATTAGCAGTAGCTTCACACTGAATTGATTATATGGTTCTTGAAACAAAAAATGAATGACAGCATTTTGTTTTTAAGTTTTTCATAAAAGTTCTTATATCTCCAGGCTTCAGTTGTTCCAAGGAATCATACAAAATGTCTTAAACTTCCCCATAGGGTTGAAGCTGGTGGTATGAAACGCTCAAAACTACGGAGTGCAGCCCACAAAATAAAAACAATGGCAGAGAGAATCAGTTCTAATAAAGTTGTTTTTATTCAGCACTGGGATTAAACCCAATAAAAATAAAATATTAAAATCCCAATTGCCCTTGTGTGCCAAAGACTATATCCTTCAGTCCCGAGTTGACATATAATGACTACTAACTGTGACGCTGATCCAGAGATGGGCTAGTTTTGTGTGTGTGTGTGTGTGTGTTTCATCTAACAACAATAAGAGAACATAAAATTTACTGAATATGGGTTATAGCCACCCCTACCAGCCACAGGTGGGGCCACAGAGTTGATTTTTCCTGTATGTGCTGGGGACACCCTGACAGGAAGGAAAAATGGCATGTAGGCAAGGGTCCCAGAGGCCTGGATGTGGACTGCCGCTCCATCCCTTCCTGCATGGGAACCCGTGGCCAGCTTAACTAATTCATCTGAAACATTTCTTCACCTGAAGCGGGAAGCATTGGAACAAATGAGATGACTCATGGAAACTGATCAGCCAGAACCTCTGAGCACAGCAGGTGCTCAAGAGAAAGTGGTTTCTGTGTCTACCCTGACTACTCACAAACCAGTAGATTTTTTTTCTGAGCAAACAGATACTTCCTGTGGTAGACTGAAGTTAATTACAAATTATTACTACTCCTCCCATTGAGACGTGGAGCTTAATTCTTTTTCCTCTGAGGCAGGGTTGACTTCAGCAAATTCCTTGGTCAGTACAATGTGGTATACATGAGTTATTGCTATGGTTTGGCCATGATTTGAGTTTCAATTCCTACTGTGAGGGGAGGATGAGAATTTAATGTTGGTGTGAGGTTTGCAGGTAAAACTTCTGAAAAATGACTCAGATTGGATGAATCCATTAGGATGGAGACCCCCTGATTGAATGCTAACAACTCTATAGGAAGAGGGAAAGAGACCACACGTACGCACACATGCTCCTTGTCTCTTCCAACATGGTGCTGTGTGTTATCTTGGGACTCTGCCAGCATGAGAGGCATCCCCAGATGTGGTGCTACCCCTTGTATCTCCGTAACAGTAAGCCCACATAGACCTCTTTATAAAGGCGGACTGCCCCCAGCGTTTTGTTATAGTGATAAAAAGCTCACTGATACACTGTTGTGGGACCTTCAACCTAGCCTCATGGCGGCAGGCTCTCACGTAAGAAGCCTGGCTGCCTGGAGGTCAGCACTCTGTGTGGAAGCCGACACTTTCACAAGCGGGCCTTGGGAAGAGACACGCTGGGGCAGCCCCCATGGCTCTAGCTGCTGGAGCCACTCCAGCCCAGGTCCCAGATACTGTGGGGCAGAGACAGGGGTGTCTGCCAAGCCCTGCCCAGGTTGCAGATTCCTGAGCATAGTGAACAGCTGTTACTGCCTAAGCCATGCAATTTTAGAGCATAGTAAGACAATGAATAACCAGAATAGTCAGGTGATTTTTTACCCCCTAAATTAAAAAACTGGTTTGCTGAGTTACCTTTAATAGCATATTATATTTCTGTTGGTTCATTAGTTTTCAAGTCTATTTTGGACATGACAAAAACCATTGTATTGTGGCCAATGTTAATGTAATATAAATAATAACCGGCTACCCATGAAGCACGTACTACCTTGTGTATGCCTGCCAGTCCTCGGGGTGGTTTGGTGAGGGTTGCTACTTATCTCCTAACCAGCCAAGAAATACCTACTCTGAGCTGTGTGCCCATCCTAGCAAGCTCTGCGAACAAGGAGGGACTGAAACACAGTTGACGTCTACAGCCGTTTCCAGCACTTCTGATGGCTGAATTCCCTTCCACTTTTATAGCTGTTCAGTTTAGAAGATGGACCGTGCCACGGGATCAAACTTGTCTCTGAACTGTACGGTAACTTACCCAGTGCTTTTCAAATAGTACACGACCTCAAAACATTATACACGCTCTGGGGTACACAATCAGCGTAGGCGAACTCAAGAAACGGTGCTGCCTCCCAAATCTTCTGTGCTGTTTTCTTGGTTCTCTTACTACAGAGCCCGCCTGCCCTACTACATGCATGTGTGAAATCCTGTTTATTCTTCAAATGCCCCCTCTCCCATCAAGGCAGAGTTAATCATTCCTTGACCAAACTGCTTTTTTCAATCTGTAAAGCTTTTTCACTAACAAACAAGCTTATCACAAAAAAAGGCAACAAACATAGAGCCCTATCCAGCACAAGGAAAAAGAACATAAGAGTGTTCTCACAACTCTTGGCAACTTTCCACTGGGCTGAAATAGCCTGACTCGATCTATGTTTCAGGGATTAGAATTCAGCAGAGGAAATGAGTCAGTTAAAACTCTCCATCAAAAAGCTGTCTGTAAAGTGCTTTGAGCCAGGGGTGCAGTAACACAACCGGAATTACTACACTGAAAGGGCTGATTGGATGGTCATTTGCACATCAATCTATTTTCATTTTATTTTCTTTGTAAAAGTTAACAAGGTGTTGCTTACTGTAAGAAAGACAGCTCTCCATTTACCTTAGCAGGTATACAAACACAACTGCGGCTTTCCAACTCCACAGCTTTGGTTTGACCTGGAATGCCAGGTTCCTACTGTTCCAAGTGGGTCAACAGGCACATCAAGCCCATCAATCAGTGTAGTGGGTTTTAAATCTGTCCGGTGACAATTCCAATCCTGAAGGCCTTATAGGCAATCGATGGCCACTGGTGCTTTGTGGCACAATCTTGTACATGTTAGCAACATGCAGAAAGTCAAAACCTTTCATTATTTTACCACAAAACAAAGAAATCACACTTTAACTATTCATGATTTGAGAATCAAGAAAAACTGTGTACACGATTTCAAGCCATAGGTTACATAGTCCCTGAATGATAACAGGTTTTATGTAAGAAAATGCAATGTTCAGTTTCTTCTCCATGGGTAACCTATGGAAGTTTGTACGGGAAGATCTTGTCTGTATTCTACTACAAAACCAAGAGCAAGAACATTTTTGACACGCATTTTCAAATTAGCTATGCTTAACATATCATGATAGAATTATTACAGTGGGGTCTGTATTATAACTGATGACCAACATGTTAGAATGACTTAATGCTTGGTACTCTATCCAGACGAAGCAGAGGGAAAATTTATTGTTCTTTTTTATTGACCCGACTCTGGGGTATGTTTTTGGCACTTAGCAAGCAGTAACACTGGTGTATTCTAAGAAAGAAGATACGTTCCGAACTTACTTAACAGTTGGCAATAGAGGGCCTGTAAACTTCTCTTCATGGTATCATCTGGTCCTGCTTATCCTCCAGTTTATTCATGATTCTGTCTAAGAAAACAGGAGAAGAAAACTGTTACCTCCAGGGAACAGAATTTAGTATCAGAAAGATCTCTACTCAGTATAGCTTGTTTGTAAAGCTTATAATACTTTCATTTGGGACAGGAAAATCTTGAGATAGACACACCACGAACTATTTAATCTAGAATGTTCTACAAGGTAAAATTACCACTGATCTATAGGTTACACCCTGAAACCATACGCTGCTCTGAGGGAAACTCATATGCACAACTAGACTTCTCTATCCCTTCACAATCTCTGGGCTTAAAAGGAAAAACACATTTCTTTTCTAATCTGATTCCTGCAAAGGTGGTCACAAAAAACAAACAAAAAACTCCCAAACTAACCTGAAAGCTTGAAAACTGTATTATTTAAAGTAACTTTTTATTGTTTTTTTAATTATAAAACATATATTTAGTATGGAATATTTAGAAAACACTGACAGAAAACACATGTAAGAATAAAAAAAAAGTACAAGGTACCTATTATCTGACAATAGGAGGCAGTGAATGCTCAGATTTCAGGGTACATCTCTCTAGTTCTGGGAATGTGGTTTGTGTAATTTTGGTCTGCGTCATTTTATGTATTGTACATTTTTAGTGTTTCTCTCTACAAGCAAAAACATCTTTCTGTGTTGTTACTGTACTTTTACTAACCTTATTTTAAATGTCAAACCATTTAAGTCCCTAGAAATGGAAATACAAGGAAACAATTTACATCTTTTGAGATAACTATACTGCCAAATTTCCCACATCAATAGACTGTATATTAGAATAAATATTTAGATTACATTCTACTGAATGATGGAAAATTAAAATTTCTTTTCATCTTTGCCAAGCAAATAGGTAAATATTGCATCTCATTTAATTTATACTTTATATATTTATCAATTATGCTAAAAATTAATATTCTTTGATCATTCTCTACTGATATGCAGGTTTTCTTATGACAGAAGTGGAACTGATTTATCTTTAAAATTTTTATTGAAGGGCTGGGAATATAGCTCAGTGGCACAGCGCCTGCTTGGCAAATGCAAGATCCTGAGTTCAAATCCCAGTACCAATAATAATAATAATTTTTATTGAAGTATAATTCACATATCACAAAATTTAATCTTTTACATTTACAACTGACTGGGTGATAGTATATGCAAGTTGTTCAACCATATCACTGCTTAATACTAGAACATTTTCATCACTCTTTAAAGAAACTTCCATGTAATTTAATAGTCATTCTCCCCTTTCCCTGGCAATCATTAATTTAATGCCTTTTCTCTATGAATTTGATAATTCTGGGTAGTTTATACAGACACAATTATTGTGGTGTCTAGTACTGTTTATAAACTTTGCATAACGTTTTCAAGGTTCATCCATGTATAACATGTTTGGTTTAATTTTTTTTTTTGTAAGTATGCTACATACTCTGCCCGCCTCATATCTCTTTATCTCTTTTATGGCTAGAAATGTCTTCCTTAAAGTATCTGTTATATTTTCTTTTGGTATTACTTTCACTTATTACATTCTAAATGCTTTTATATTGTTAGGCCTATTCCTGGACTTTGCGTTATGGTTTATTTCTGATTGCTCATTCCTCCACTAGAATAGTAAATCTTTATATAAAACCCTTCACAGAGTTAGTTTTCCATTCTTCTTTTTAGTTTGAGTTTATATTTTATTGCAAATTAACTTTTAAGATCATTTTATTATGTTACAGAAAAAATCATTGTGACTATAGTTGGAATTATATTTTTTTTCTTGGGAAAGACTTTATCTTTTCAAAATCCAAATAGGATTAAAGAGATAAATACTTTAAAGTGGGTTGCTTAGAATATCAGAGGATTTTCTTTCAGGAAGTGAGAACTGCTCTTTCTTGGGAGGGAATAGGGTCACAATAGCTCCATTACTTTTTTTTTTTAATTGAGCAAATTAAAGCCCCCTCCCATGAATAAAGTAAGAAAGAGAGAGTTAAATTGCTTAGTTTTAAAACAATAGGAGGATTTAGTTTCCAAAGACTACAGTTTAAGAAAGTGAGTGCATTAGTCACTTTCCATGTCTGGGACAAAATACCCAAAACCCATAGTTTAAAGGAGAAGAGGCTTATTTTGGCTCATGGTTTTCGGAGGAGTCAGTCCATGGCTGGATGTCTTCAAGGCAGAAATGGCGTGGCAGGAGAGCAGGATGGGGGAAGCTGCTCATCTCACAGCAACCAGGAAGCAGAGACAGTGGAGGAGCTGGGGAGGGAGATACACCCTCCAAGGGCACATCCCCTGTGACACCTCTACCAACAGCACAGTTAACTATGAACTCATTAATAGATCAGTGATGACCATAGTATCCTCATGCCCCAATCATGTTCCAAAAGCCCTACCTCTAATTACATGAGACCTGGGGGGACATTTTAGGTCTAAACCATAACTGAGGGGTAAGTCTCAAAATTAGAGAGACTGATATGATAAACAGGAGATGACAAGAGACAAGAACAGGTGATTCAGAAAGGTGATAGCAGCTGAGATGTAAAAATAAGGACAAAGTAAGACATCCCCCACAAGAGATGACCTAGGAACTTTAATTCTTTCCTGTATCTTATTTTATGTAATTTGTACTTACATACTGCATCTCTTCTCAGTCTCCACTATGACTGACCATTCACTATTGATAGTCTCAAAATCCCAATGATTGTCTTATACAAAATACCTATGTATTAGTAGTACTTGACTGGGTCATTGAAAGAGAAAGATACATATTAAAAACCAAGGGAGAACCTTAGAAACAGTGGCCCAACCAGTCATAAGCAATGATTAATACATATCTACAGAGGGCTTGGGATAAGGTAAGCATTCAATAAACATGTAGTAAGTAAGTGGTGAATAAATTAATAAGTAAATGATCAAGTAATGACACAGGGCATAATCAAGGACCACATAATGGTGGGGAAAAGAATTTTGGGCCCTTACCTGCTCATCATTAAAAGCATATGTGCTTTCTCCTGGGATGGTCAGGGACTTAAAAAGCATTTTTGCTATGATCTTTCCCTCGAGCCTATGTGTACCCAATAGGTAACTAAAAGCAGATCAAAGTTTGAATTTTTAAATATCCTTTGTTACAGTAAATCATGGGTCAAATTTCTTCTCAGCTTTGCATAAGGGTATATTGTTCATTTAGTGTTTTTCTAGGACCTGGCAAGACAGGGTTGATTAGACCCGAATTTACAGGATCTCATTCCCTTTCAAGACTGACTACACCAAGAGAAGAGGTTTACAAGGACAGTCAGCTATACCCAGAAGTCTCCAGCCACTGTCCTGTGATCCGCCCTCCCCCCCATTTCAGGAAAGAGGGAGCTCACATGACTGAGACCACCACACACAATCCTTTCCTGGGGATGAAGCCAGCCCTCAGTTATAAAGATCCCTGAACTATGACACCAGCGTGGAGATAATGATCAACTGGATTCCAGCCTATCAGCTCGGCCTGAAATGCTGGCCTCAGCCTTTGTAGATGGGCCATTCTGAATCCCTGTATCAGGGTGTGCCCCCACCAGCTACTAAGCTCAAGTCCTTTCCTACTATTCCTCTAATTGGTTTTTCCTTACCAATTAAAACTTCTTTTCCTGTAAAATTGTGCTTTCTTTACAATTTCCCTGTTTACTAAAGCAAGGACTCACAGATAACCAGATAGAGTAATAAAAGCACAAAGCAATAACTGTTGTTTACTTTGTTGAAGGGGAACATGAACCCCTCAATCATCTGTGGAAATGATTAGAAGTTGTTGAAAAAGTGGTAGACTTCCCACCATAGATGCAGATTAGCCATTTTACTCAGCTGCCAAAGAAACATTTGAGCCTGTAAATCTGGAAAATTTAGGATCATTGGAATTACTCATGGCTACCCCACTAGAAGCATAGACACTCCTACACTTGGACCCCTTGAAACCACAGTTTACATGGTACAATCAAAATATATGATACATGTTTAAGTTTTAAAAATGTATTACATTAAAACACATCACCACATTGTTATTACCCTCTCCCCCATAATTTTCCTTGCTTTGAACTTATCCCATTGTTCTTAGCACTTTTTTGGCAACAGTTCTGAAAGTCCTCTTTCATGATGGTTTTTGGGAGGCTATGATCAAAATTATGGTGAATGCTGCTACTGAGCCCCATCCAATGAAAAGGCAGGCTTAAAAAATATTACAATGTGCCCTTATCTACCTTATTTGCTGGACCTGGCATTATACAAATGCTGGTACTTCTTCCAAGTCAAAATGACCATGAAAGATAAATGCTTAGAATTGATTCAGGACATCAAAGCAGTCACAACAGTGCAGCTAAAGACACTCATAACAGAAAATTTCCAGAATTGTTTCAGGAAGTGACAAGAATAAAAAGCTTCATTACAGCAAGGAAACCACCAACAGATTGGAGAAAACATACAGAATGGGGAAACAATTTTGCTAGCCACTCCTCAGACAAAGGAATAATATCTAGAATATATAAAGAACTCAAAAAATTAGATCCCCTGAATTTAAAGATCTAATTAAAAATGGGCATCTGAAATGAATAGACACTTCTAAGATCAAGAAATAAAAATGGCCAATAAATACATGGAATACTTAGTATAGAATAAATGGATCACCTAACAAAGTACTCAGAACATTCCAATCAGCAGAAGCAGAACACACTTTGGAGGGAGATAATGAAGATGGGACCTAGAGACTCACAGAGTTACAACCCAGCACGCCCACCCTCCTTTTTAATTTTAATTTTAATTTTGAGATGAGGTTTTGGTAATTTGTTAAGTTTCCCAGGCTTGACTTGGGCTTGAGATCCACTTAGTCTAAACTAAAAAGTAATTTGCTAATGTTTCTTTATTGACAAGAGTGTTAGGATTATAGCCATGACCCTCTGAAGTTTGATAATCTCCCCCTGATTTGTCCCGGAGAAAGTTCACATGTGCACAAGAAGAATGTGTATTCTGTATGCATGGAAATTTCTTCAGCATAAATCAGAGATTAGGCTACAAATCAAGTGTGAACAATTTTACAAGACTGAACTCACATCAAGGATATTGTCTGGCCTTAGTGATATTAAACTAGGAATCAATAACAAAAGGAATTTTAGGAAGTCTACAAGTACATGGAAATTAAACAATATGCATCAGAACAATGAATCAAGGAAGTTAAAAGAGAAATAAAAAAGTTGCTTGAGAAAAAGGAAAATGTACATATGATATACCAAAACATATGAGATAAAGCAAAATTATTAGAAGGGAAATTTAGATAGATTCCAGATGACTGAATTATTACTCAGCACTCACCTCCTCTTCCACAAAGAAGCAACAGAAGTAGCAGGTAGATAGCTGTATTTCCAGGCAAGTAACCAAGGAAAAGCACTAGAAATCAACAAGAGAGAGACTGGAATATCTTGTAAGATTTAGAGACCTGTTCATCAGCCTAGCAAGAGATAAAAAGTTCTATAATATCTGAAATCCCACCTCCACAGCCTGAGAAGGCGTTTCTCCTTTGTAGGGACGAGGGCGAAACAGACATTCCATTATACTTTATCAGTATGAATGCTAGCAATCCTAGCTGCTGGAAAGCTTTCCAATCCTATCAGACTTGCAGCATTCTTAGATAAGTAAACTAAAATCTGCACAGTAGCAAACCAAAGTCAGAAAACAACTGGTTTACTAAGGTCACTCCATAAAAATGGCAAAGATAATCTGATCCATCAGATGAACAAATCTCAACATAGGACACAAAAAATATGAAAACACAAGGTAATATGACACCTCCAAATGAATGCAAGTCCCCAGAATTGGGTGAGACACTTGATGAAGAATTTACAAGAACAATTATAAAAAAGCTCAATGAGATCCAAGAGAATAAAGATAACAGTTAACACTATTATTATCATTATTATTATTTTTTTTCAGGATCAGGGATAGAATGCAAGGCCTCACATGTGGTAGACGAGTTCTACCACTGAGTTTTATCCCTAACCACCCCCCCAAAATAGTTAGATGAAAGTAGGAAGATAATGCAGGGTATGAATGAGAAACTCCACAAAGAAATATTCTGAAAACAAACCAAACAAAAATCTTAGAAATGAAGAGCTCAAAAAGTGAAATGAAAAATACATTTGAAAATCCTCACTATCAGACTAGATCAAGTAGAAGTAAGAATATCTGAACTTGAAAGCTTGTCTTTTGAAATATCCCAGTCATATGATCATATGAGAGGAAGGAGAAAGGGGCCAGGGGTACAGCAGAGAGGGGAGAGCGGAGAGGGCAGAGGGTAAAGGAGAAAGATATAAAGACTTACAGAACATCATTAAATGAACAAACGTCCCTATTTTCAGAATATCTAAAAGTGAAGGGAAAAAAGTTAAGGGAATAGAAAAGTCAATGAAATAATATCAGATGAATTAACTAATCTTGGGAAAGATACAGACATTCATATGTAGGAGGCTTATAAGACCCCAAATAAACATGAACAGAAAAGGTATTCCACCATGGCACATCAAAACCAAACTGTCAAACTGGTAAAATACATGACCAATAAAAATTTTAAACTCTGCAAAGGAAAAGTGTCCAGCCAAATTTTCTGTAAAGTATCCTTGGTTAGACTGACTACATATTTTTCATCAGAAACTCTATAAATCAGGAGAGAATAAAAAGACATATTTTATGTCTTTAGAAAAAAAATGACTGTCAAGCAATAATACTACCATTAAAGGTATTATTCAGAATTAAAGTATTTTCAAGACAGACAAAAACGGAGGAACTCATGATCACCAAATTTGTCTCACAAAATTTGTCTCAGTACCTGAGATTCTTATACTCAGAAGTAAAAGAAAGATAACTATCACCATGAAAGCATATAAAAGTATAAATCCCAATAGAAGAGAGATACCCAAAAAAGAAATGGAAAAAAATCAAATATTATCAATATAGTAAACCATCAAACCACAATGATGAACAAGAAAGGAAGAACAAAAAATATTCAACCACAAAAAATCATTAAATGACTGGATTAACTTCTTACCTGTCAATAATAACCTTGAATACAAACAGACTGAATTCTCTAATTGACTGATACAGGTTGATTAAATGGATGACGACAAAACAAAAATTCAACTATATGCCTACAAGAAACTTACTTGACTGGTTAAGACATACACACTGAGTAAAGCAAGGATGAAATATGATATTCCAAATAGACAGATATGAAAAGCAAGCAGAAGTAGCTATATTTATGTCTGACAAAGTAGATTTTCAGATAAAAATTGTAAAAAGGGAAGGTCAATATATAATTATCAAGGATAAATTCAACATGCAGCAAGAAGATACAGCGATTCTAAATCTACATTACCTAATGTTGGCTCACCAACTTTGTAAAACAAACACTTCAGATCTAAAGAGAAAGGTAGGCTCCAATAAAGCAGGTGACTTTAACGCTCCACTTTCACCAGGAGGTTATCCAGTACACATGTGTAGAACATTCCATCCAAAAATTGCAGACTACACATTTTTTTCATCTGCACATGGAAATTTCTCTAGAGTAACCCACATATTAAGCCACAAAACAAGCATTAATAAATTCTAAAATTTGAAACCATACCAAGCGGCATTTTCGATCACAGTGCAAAATGACAAGTCAACAATATGGAACTCTCAGAAATTATACAAGTGCAGGAGACAATATAATGCACTTTTGAACAAACCAAGGTCAGACTGAAAACTTGAAGCCTTATTAAAACATATTAAGGGGCAGGGAGTTTAGCTCAGCAGCATAAGCGCTTGCCTGGCAAGCACGAGGTTGTGAGTTCGATCCCTGGTACCGGAAAAAAAAAAAAAAACATATTAAAATAGAAACACAACCTACCAAAATTTGCGGGATGCAGCAAAAGCAGTACTAATAAGGAAGTTTGTAGTTGTAAATGCCTATATAAAAAAGATTTCAAATAAATAATATGAGGATACATCTCATCTCAAGATTTTTTAAAATGCAAGAACCAGCTAGCTACAAAATTAGTAGAAGGAAAAAAGATCAGAGCAGGAAAACAAACAGTTTAAAATACAAAAGATCAAGGAGCTGGTTCTTTAAAAAGATAAATAAAATAGACAAACTTTTAGCTAATTGAGCAATAAAAGAGAAGACCCAAAGAAATGAAATTTGAGAGGAAAAGGGAAACATTCCAACTATAATTCTATAGAAATACAGACAGTCATTAGAGACTGTTATGAAAAATGATAGGATGAAAAATTGGAAAACCTAGAAGCTATAGCCAAAAATTTGGATACATATGACTAATTAAAATAATACAACACTGAGATAAAAAACTGAACAGATCAATAACAAGTAATGAGATTGTATCAGTAATAAAAAGTCCAATACCAGATGTGGCACTGCTGAATTTTTACCAAACTTTAAAAGAACAAATACCAGTTCTGCTCAATCTATTTCATAGGACTGAAAGGGAGAAACACCTTTCAAACTCACTGTATGTTGCTGGTTATCCTATTACCAAAACAGATAAGACGACATAATATACATAAGAAAACTATAGACCAATATCCCTGACAAAGATAGATCCAAAGATTCTTAACACATATGAGATAACATAATTCAACAGCACATCAAAAAGACCACTTACTGTGAACAAGTTGGTTTCACCTCAGTGATGCAAGGATAGTTTAACATATGCATATCAACACATATAATACATTCCATCAAGAGAATGAAGGATAAAAATCATCTCAATAGATACAGAAAAAGCATTCAATAGAAATCAAATTCCTATTATGATAAAAAGTCATGAACAAATTAGGTATAGAAGAAACAGACTTCCATATGATAAAGGCTAATTATGTCAAATCTGTAGCCAAGAACACACTAAATGGGGAAAAGCTGAAAGCATTTCCTCTAAGAACAGAAAGAAGCCAAGTTTTTCTACTCTCATTCTGTTATTCAATATAATACTAGAAGTTTTAAAACAATCACACAAGAAATAGAAATAAAAGTCATTTAAATAAGAAGTCACATTACACCTCTTTTCAGATGATATGATTCACTATAGAGAGAAATTTGAAGACTCCACTAAAAGAAAGATGACTTTAGTAAAGTAGCAGGATACAAAATTAATATCCCCAAATAAGTAACTCTTCTATGCACTGATAGCAAATTTGCTGAGAAAGAATCGTGAAAGGATCCCATTCACAATAGGTATGCACACACAAATACCGAGAAATAAACAACCAAGGAAGAAAAGGACCTCTCAAATGAAAATTACCAAATACTGATGAAAGAAATTGAACAAGATATAAAAAAATGAAAGACCTTCCATGCTCATGGATTGGAATAACTAATATTGTTAAAATGTCATAGCATACAAAAGGATCCACAGATCCCATGTAATCCCCATCAAAGTACAACTGACATTTATCACAGCATTAAAAAAATTTTAAAATTCATATGAAAGCACAAAAGTCATAAATGACCAAAGAACCTTAAGCAAAGAGAACAAAGCTAGAGGATCACAGTACCTGCTTTCAAGACATATTACAGAGCTACAGTAAACCAAATAGGATGGTACTGCCATAAAAAGAGATGTGTCGACCAATGAAGCCCAACAGAGATCCCAGAAATAAACCCATCCCTCTATAGCTAAATAAGGTGGGAAGAGTATGCTTTGCAGAAAGGGCAGCCTCTTCCATAGATAGTGCTGGAAAAACTGGCTAAGTGCATGCCCAATATTTCATCAGACTCATATTGCCTACAAGGTATAAAAATCAACTCAAAATGGGTCAAGGACCTAAACTTTTCACTTGAAATTGTGAAACTGCTTGAACAAAATGTAGGGAAATTACTTAAAGACACTGGTTCAGGCAATGGTTTACTGGTGAGATACTAAAAGCACAGGAAACAAAACAAAAATTGATAAATAGAATTATACCAAAATGAAAAGTTTCTGCACAGTAAAGGAAACAATCAACAGAATGAAGAGACAACCTACAGAATGGAAGAAAATAACTTCCAACTACTCATTTGACAGTAGGTTATTTTCTAGAACATATAAAGAATCCCTCTCCCCCCAAATTTAACAAAAAACAAGTAATCCAACTAAAATCAGAAATGATCTGAGAGACCCTTCTCAAAAGAAGAAAGATACATGGGCAACAACGTACAGAAACATGCTCTCGCTAACCATAAAGGAACTACAAATCAAAACTTCAGTGACGTGCTATCTCAACCCATTTGAATGGGTGCTTTCAAACAACATGACAAATGTAGGCAAGGATATAGAGACAAACAATCACATACGGTAACACCTTGGTTCTACTCATAAACAATTTGGTTTGTAAACAGAAGCCTTTGGCAAAATTTTACTTCCATGGATAAACTCTGCGCTGGGTGACAAACATGACCATGTCCATCTTTCCTGTGATCCTTCCCACTCTGACTTTCTCTAGTCAAGATTTTAGTTGCAGACAGACCTGTGCACACTTGCTGTGAAGGTTTTCTGTGTGCTTTTCAACACAGACAGTACTGCACGGCATTATTTAATCTTTGGAGCAGCAAGGTTCCAAAGAAAGTGCAGAGCAATCGGTCATGAAGGTGACAAAAAGAAAGTGCAGCGTAAGAATGGTAAGAAGGTTTTGAAGAAAATAAAAATTGAATTGAAGAAGGAAACTGTAGAAAAGCATGAGTGTAGCATTTGTGTGAAGGATCTGGCCTCAAGTATAAGATGGTGAAGTTGACAGTCTCACTATTTTGAAGAATAAAGATGCTATCAAAGGATTTGACATGGCAACAGGAGTAAGATGATAACCAAGCAGAGGACACAACGCTGGAAGAGGTAGAAAAAGTTTTGTTAGTTAAATGAGAAACAGTTGGCAGGTGATAGTGAAGCTATGATCTGTGAAAAAGCCAGGAAATTGCACAATGATTTACTGCAAGAAAACTTCTCTGCAAGTGCAACAAATGATGAATTTAAAACTAGCAGAGGGTGGTTTGATCAATTCCACAAGAGAAGTGGCACCCACAGGGTGATAAGACATAGTGAGCCTTCCAGCTTTGACAAGGCAGCTGTAGAAGCCCACAAGAAAAAACTCCGAATCCATGAAAGCAGAGAAGGATGTCAGCTGGGGATTTAGCTCCAGTGGTGTAAGCACCTACCTGGCAAAAGTGAGGTTGTGAGTTCGATCCCCGGCACAAAAAAAAAAAAAAAGAAAGAAAGAAAATAGGAAGGAGAGAAGGATGTCATCATCTTCTGGAAGAAGATGCAAAACAGAACATTTATCTTTCCAGGTGAAAAATCAGGGCACAAGCCCAGGAAGGACAGAAGAACTTTTTGCTGTGTGCAAACACAAGTGTTGATCTAAAGACTAAGGTGCTACTGGTGTACCATTCCTGGACCCCTCGTGCATTCAAGGAAGAGAATGTGAACAAGCTGGACTGCCTGTCATGGGGAGGACCAATGTGAAAGCTTGGGCCACAAGGCAGTGGTTTATGGATGTGGTTGCATGAAGTGTTCACAATCACCATTAGGAAATACCTTTCTGACAGCCAACTATCCTAACGGTGCCTTCTTGTGATGGAAGTTCCCTGGTACCCACCCCCCAGCCTTGGTGGATGATATGGATGCTGTATGACTTCATACAGATCAAGTTCTTCCCGTCTAACATGATGCCTCTTCTGTAGCTCCTGGACTAGCAAACGATGTGCAGCTTCAAGAAGTTTTACACAAAAGCACTCTTCACCCAGGTGTTTCACTGTCACTGAAGAGATGTCCTTGACTCTGAAGAAGTTTTGGAAGAAACATTTCAATGTCCTCTAGCATAGGAACCTCACTGACAAAGCCTGGGAAAATGTAACATAATAGACCTTAAACTCAGTCTAGAGGAAACTTTATATATATATAGTGAAATACTATTCAACCATAAAGAAGGAAATCTTATTATTTTTAGCAAAATGGATGGAACCAGAGGACATATTAAGTGAAATAAGCCAGGCACAGAAAGACAGTGCCACTATTCCCAGAAGAACTGAAAACATCATACCACAGTCATATATGTGCACCCATGTTTATAGCAGCACAATTTGTAATAGTCATATCTTGGAGACAACCTAAATGTCCATCAATTGAGCAATGGATAAAAAAGATGTGGTATTTTTATACAATGGATAAAATATATACTACTCAGCTATAAAGATCACTACTCAATGATCACATTGATATTTATAAATAAATGTTTGTAACTTGAGGCCATACTCATATGTGAAATAAATCAAACTCATGTGAGTAAATACCGTATTGACTCCCCATAATATAAGAAATGGTAGGAGTCTATAAGATACAAAATCCTAAATAAAGACAGTGAAAGGATAAGAACTGCTCAAAAGGAAAAAAAATAATATCTCAGGGAAAAGGAGAAAAAAGAAAAAGGAAGGGAAAAGAAAAAAATATCTAAAATTGTATAAACACACTTAGGATAGCTAAGATGATTGTGCTACAAATTCCATAAATTCTTGGAACGAAACAGTTAACATCCATAGGATTGATACAATTTTGCATGCTAATGTCTGGTGATCTGAGGAACTCTTGAAGAACATTATGTAAAATAACAACACTAGTTATGTTCCCACCACCTTGTTTCAGCTCTTACATTATACAGAAGTGTGTTTTTGTATTTCTGTGTGATTTGTTGGTGATTCTGCTACTTAAAATGGCTCCTAATCATGGAGCTAAGGTGCTGTCTAAAGTTTCTAAGCACAAGAAGGCCGTGACATGCCTTACAGGGAAAATACTGTATGCACGTCGGATAAGCTTTGTTTGGGCATACGCTACAGTGCTGCTGGCTCGGAGTTCAATGTTAATGAATCAACAATGTATTGATCAAGATGTCTTGAAACAGAAGCACACACAAAACAAGGTTATGTATTGATCAGCTGACAAAATTGTGTGAGGCTTATATATTTCTCTCATGAGAAATGGTTCAGTATCAGCTTAGTGGTCATAGTGACTCTATAGCGCAGAATGATCAGGAATAAAGAGAATATACTACATGTGAGTTTTAACATATTTTGCAGACAAAGAATGATGATGACCAGCAATCTAGGTCAGTGGCTGAACCTGGACAAAACAGACCACTGGCTCTCCATCTCTCCACAACAACCTACGCTGCTGGGGAGCCACAGGGAAAACAATGGGGGGCTGGGAGCACATACACTGCATACCTTTGGATCGTGTTGCTTCATGGGGGGGCAGTGACCCATCTCAGGGTAAGGTGAGGAAGGCTGGGGAGGAGCACATCCATTTGTTTTATAGGCGGGGAAACAGACATCAGGACATCAAGGTCTTGGCTCAAGATCAAACTGACCAGCTCTGTGCCCTTGAGCTAGTTCTTGGCTTCTTGGATCCTTGGGTTTGTTCTTTGTAAAAAGGTTAAAAATGGTACTAGATATGCTTGTGGCCAAGATTTAGACAAGACACCCAAAGTCCTCGGCCCGAGCCTGGCGCACAGTAAGTGCTCACGGTGTGTCAGCAACTGTCACCGGGTAGCAGAAGGTAAAGATGCAGCAGTGCAGGCTGGAGCCCGTCTCTTTATCTTGCTCCCCATGAGTCACAAATGAATATAACACTTCTGGGCCATTTCCCAAATGACCCCGTTGGTTAAATATAGTGTCTTATTTAAATTTGATTTATCAATTATTCTTAGGGGTTTCAACTGAACTTTAATCTTTTTTATAATTTATAACTTTGTCTTTCAAGGTTGTCTGAGGTAGTTTACAACTGGATACAACTTTTACAATAGAATTATCAGTGTCAAAGCACAGTAATATCAGAGAGAGAAAAGGAGAGAGGGAGAAAAAGGGAGGGAGAGAAAAATGGAAAAAGGAGAAAGATACACAATTATGTGGGAAAAGGAGGGATTCATTTCATACTAAAAAGAAATGGGATGGTGTTTTCTTTTATGCTTTCTAAAAATGAAGGCAAAAGGACAGCTAGGATCATTTATTTTGGGCTGTATAAGCAGAAATGCATTTTGATTTTGTGCATTAGCACAAAAATTTTGTCACTAATTTCTAACAAAAGATCATTAGATTCTTCAATAATCAATCACATCCTCAGTAGGAAGTGTACAGAACATGAACAGAATATTCTTGTTGTGGCTACTCCTTATCTATCCACGAGAAAAACTAAGGTGAGTAGGTCACATGGTAATTCAGAGAAGGGAGCCCAGTGAAGGGAAGAAGTGGGGAAACCAAAGAACACTACAGTCTAGTAGCACTGCTGTGTGACCTGGTGAGAGTTACTAGATTTCTCAGTTTTCTCACCTATAAGTGGGGATGATACCTAAAACAAGAGGACTGCTAGAACATGAAATGAAGCAAGGCATCTTCAGGTGCCTGGAATACTGTTTCTCTTCCTCTTAGTAGTGTACTGGTATGCTGCTTTTGGTTATTTGAGGGTAGGGAGAACGGAGAAAGTAGAAGGAAAGGACAGTCTGCAGACCACCTCAGGTGTGTCTTGTCCTGGCATAAGCAATGAGTTACTTTGCGAAAACAGAAAGTTTCTTGGACTCATTTCCAGTGGACGTCATACATGAAAGCGGCATGGATTCCCAGGGCAGGGCTCGGTTGTAACAGCATTTTTGGTCACATTCTTTTTATAGAGCTGCTTTATATATGGAACACAGGAATATCTTTCACTTCCATACAGAATGTGTTCTCTTCTTTTTCTTGAAATCTGAGTCCGCCTATCTTTTACACTTTTGAACCAGAAATACTTTACTTTCTCCCAAGCCTATGGTCAGCAATGTAGACACACTTATAGTGACATCCCTTGGTCTCAGTGAGGATTATGGTGAGCTAGAAAGCAAATAGGAATGGAGTTTTTTGTCCTTCCAGTCAACTGTTGGCAAGAAAGCAGATCTTTTTTCTCCCTATTTTCTTAAAGACAGAAAATTCTTTCATGTTTTTCTCTGAAATGTTTAAGAGAGGCAAGATATTTAGACATTCACACAGAACCTCCTCTTTTAAACACAAGCAAAGGGAGCCTGCGCTCTCTGACTTAAAGAGATCTCCTGCCGTAGGACCTGCAGGGCTGCTTTCCCTGCACCCTGAGGGGCAGAGCAGGTACCAGTGGAGTAACAAACAGCTGAAGGAGGAAGCACTGGAGTCCTCGGGCCACCCTGCTCTCACCTTGCCCACTGTACACTTTAAAGGAAAGAGGACTCCGTCAGCATAGCTCTTTTCCTCTGTCCCCTTCCTGTTTCCCTCTCTGAAAGACAGAACCAACAGTAAGTTGTCAGATCCACTGAGGCGCTGAATTCCAAACTGCAAAACCGCTCATCTCCTACTATACAGAACCTATGAAAGGGAATCAATTAATGTGAACTGTGCTGGAGGACTGAGAAGTAATTGCTTCAAGAAGGGGGCTGGAGTCTATTTGCATTGGCTGGGGGAGGGTGCTCTGCTGGCCACAGCCACTGAAGTCAGCAATGGGTAAAAATAGTACCAGGCATTGGAGGCTTATTAGAATGACACAGACCTCCTTCTTCCAGCATTAAAGTGTATTAGGACCATTTATCTCATTTGAGGAGACAGGAAGGTGCTGATGCGAGGTGAAGCACATGCATTATACTTCCTCCTTTATAGTTTTGATGTTACAGGCAGAATACTGAAGTCAGGGAATTAAATGCTATTGTAGAAATGCCAAATACTAAAGAAGTCTGGCTATCATCTTGACTGCAGTGCTTATGGAAAAGATTACTTCTTATCCATAGCAACTTACTCATTTTTCTTTTACAGTGCCTGAAAGATACCTTCAGAAATTGAATTCAGGGACCTAAAAATATGTGTATCTCCTTTAGGTGGTAGGCATTTGTTTTGAAAGTTATGCTGATGTTTTTACAGCAGAAAGAGAAGCAAAGCCCTATGAAACAGGCAAAAATCTTTCCAGAACATTTTAAATATGGAAGGAGTAACCCCATGAGGTGCTCTGAAGCCGCAATACATTTTAGTGTGTGAACTTACTCACAATATCACTCATTGGTCAGTTTTGATTGTGACCCTTAACCTCAGACTCTCTACCCCTCCTTCTTTATCTCCTCCCGGCCCACTTGAGTCCATACATAGAATTCTTTAATTCTCAAACTAGGATGAAGATACTTTCATTTGCGGTCCTACTTAATTTTTCAAAATTCATAATTTTCCTAAAGTGCTTCTACTGGAGAAATAGTCTGTTGAATGTTTACCTGGAAGAAAAGGAGTCTAATAAAATGAAATAAAATGTGACCAATAGTGATACGGATCAATATGAATGGTTATAGTCATCACCTGAAGAATCTGAGGTAAGCTTTGGTCAGACCTGTGCAGAAAAGCTCAGTCTCAAAGTGAAGTTCATGTTTCAGGCATTTCTTATGAGTTTCATTTTTCTGTCTTGTTCTAGGAGGCATGAATAAAGTATTTAACTGCACTTGTGAAGTCTTAAATGGCTTTAAGTGATTAAATTGATAGTTTTTCCTTGCTTTGATACCTGGACCAACTAGAAAAAATATCCAGAAGTATGAAGACCGATAGTTCTTCAAACTAGCTGATTTTTAAAACAGATTCTAGCTCTTTCCAGCAAGAATTTGATTCCCCAAGTTCTGGTGTGGGGCAATTTTGCCATTATTATCAGCCAGCCTCAGAAACCAAAAATGGAATCTAGATTTTGAAGTGAACATCAGAACACAGGAGGATGACACCAATATCCTTGTCACGCCTCATCCAAGAGCAGGAAAACCACACTTGCAGAAGGAAGGAGGGAAGCCTCCAAGTGAGTCGGCTGTGGAGCTGGTGTAGAACCCAGGTACTCGCCC
>PVLA01002845.1:0-243742 GCA_004027455.1 Hydrochoerus hydrochaeris
GGCTTACCTTTATAGGTAAGCTGTTTCTTTTCTCTGATGGCTTTTAATATTCTGTTTTTATATTGAATTTCTGGTATCTTGATTTTTATATGTCTGGTGTAGATCTGTTTTGGTTATAGGTGGCTGGAGTTCTGTATGTCCCACATAACCGAATGTCATTTTCTTTTCCCAGGCTTGGGAAGTTTTCCTTAATTATTTCCGTGAATAGCCTTTGTAATTCGCCTGTATGTATTCCTGCTTCTTCGTTCACATTTCTTATTCTTAAATTGTAGATTCTCTTGTCATCTTCTAGCCTTTGTATTGTTACTGACTGTTTCCTTATTATTTTTAAGAGATCTTTCCTTTCATGATCACACATTGCCAACTTGTCTTCAAGTTTCGATAGTCTATCCTTAGTTTCTTTTAAGGTGTTTTGCCAGCTTTCAATGGAGTTTTCAATTTCCTGGTAGTCTCTTTGAATCTGCTTCATGTATTCTATATTTTCTTTATATTCTTTATTGAATGTTTCTCACCTTTTTTTGTGTTCCTCCCTTCTTCTGTCTGTATCATCCTGACAGATACTTCCTGAGAGCATTTCTTTTATTACTCTACTCATATCTTGCTTTACCTGATTTAATATTTCAGTTTTGAGCTCATCTACAAGGTCCCGAAGCTATCTCTTAATATCCATTGAAGCCATGTCTGATGTATTTGCCGCCCTCAGTCTCCCTTGTTTTTACCTCTCCTGGATCAGGGCTCTCAGGGTTCTGGGCTGGGGGCCTCCTCCTGCCTCTCTCTCCTGTCATGGCCCTGGCTTCCTCCACACAGGTTACAGTGCAGGTCCCAGCCCCCTTCCCTGTTGGCCACATTTCCTCCGAAGCACGCTGGTGAGGGACCTCTGCCCTCTCCTGCCTACTCTTGTCACTGAGGTGTAAGCAGCGGCTGCGTATGCCTGCCCCTCCCCACTGGGTCAACCAAATTTCAGGGGCCTTCACCCAGTTAGTGCGTGCTAGATGCAGGGAATCAATTTGGGATGGCTCATTGTGTCCCAGTCCAAGCAAATCCCACAGATCTGCTGTGGGGAGGGAGGAATCAACTGAAGTCACTGTCGCTCCCAGTTCAGGCTCCTCCTGCCTGGTTCCAACACATCGCCCATTTGGTCATGCCCTTCACGTGGGGGGGGGTCTCATTCTCAGCACGGACCATGGGTTAATGAAGGTCCCTTCACTGGCTCCGCTCTCTGTTGGGCTCACCAACCCCCCACTTCAGCACTGCTGCGCTTCCTGTGAGTGGCGGTGGGAACAAGTTTGGGCAGCTCTGCCAGCCTGCGTGGATTCAAGTGGGTGTAAACTTGGCAGTTCGCCATGAAAATGCTGTGTCCTATAATTTTTAGCTGTTTCGGTTGTAGTCCCGAAGTATTTGACTAGCTTTTTTACATTTTAATTTCTTCCTGTATCAAGAGGATCCATCTCCCTCTGTCTGGGTCTCTCCAGGATGTTTTATTCTGACATATGAGTTGTTTCTCCCCAGGAGGCTCTGTATTTTATTGGTCCCTGATCGGCCATCTTGACTTCTCTCCCTATTTTAACATTTTGAACCTCTTATATTCCCTGTATTTAGTATCCTACACTTTAAAATATTTTACAAACTTTACCATTTGTTTAACATACTCCTCGTAAAATTTCAGAAATGGAGGCCAGATTATGCATTTCCAGAGTTTGGGGCCAGTGCCATTTTCAATTCTTCATTTATAGCTGGCATGAAACCAAATTGGCAGCTTAAATCTCACATCAGTCCAGATGAGTTTCTGGCAAGATACCATCCCAAATGCCTTGTTTGTGTGGGGATAAACAATCTAGGAATCTGCATGGGGAGAAACAATCGTTCTCTGGAAAGAATCTCTTCAGCACCCAAAGCTTGTAACATTTTCTTAGCACTCACAGCCAGGAGGCAAAGCCCATCAGGGAAAGTTTCTCTCTCTCTCTCTCTCTCTAAAGCAAAGGACATAAGCTTGGTCCACCTGATGCCACGGCTCCTCTTTTGGAGTGGTTGGGAATATGTCCTAAGCTATTCAAGTGGTCATGTAGGTGATAACTGACCTTATCCTTGGGACCTGGTGAAGTCTATGGCCTTAAACCAAGAAGGAGTCCACTGGTTTTCTTTTTTCTTTTCCTCTTCTCTTTTCTAAAAAGCCCCACTTTTCTTCTTGTCCCTTCTCTCTCACTGAGGCTCTCATCTGTCAGGAAACTCAAATCCATTAACCTTTTTCTCACATTAGTTACGAGGGAGAGGCAGAGAGTTGCAGGTTGCAGATTAAGAGATCTGGGGACCAAAAGATTTCTCGTGGCTCCAGGGATGACCTGTGTGTCCCACAACATAGAAGGGGCAGGGGAAGTATGTGGCCCCTGTGTTCTCCCAGTGAGTGGGAGAGGCCCATAGACTTGAGCAAAGGGCAACACTCTGCCCATCTGCACTGGCTGCTCTGACCTTCCTGGGTCCTAGAGTCCCCTGGTGAGTCTGCCTATAGGTAATTTTTCCTGGAGTCCTGGGGTTACCTCTCTAATGCTAGCTTGCTTCCTTCCTCCATAGTTCACTTAGTAATGACATTCTTATGATAATTTTGGCCTCACGTCGATCTCTTTTTACCTTTTTTCTCTTCCCCACTTTCAGCTATGGATTGTAGGTATGAGTCAGTTAAGAGCAGCCAGAGTATCTGCCAGTCATGGAACAGACCATTTTAGGCTTCAACGACCCAAGACAACGTCTACAGATCACGCTGGTTCCATGTGTGACTTAACATGCAATATGACAGTTTTGCTCTCACATTTTTGTTCTTCTCAATGCTCTATTCAATGTTCTCATTCTTTACAGGAGGGAAGTTGATAGCAATACCTTGGCCTCTTACTTGAGTAGTTACCTACTTCAGTCTGTCTGGTTTTTTTCTTCACCAGAAGTTGAACTCAGAACCTTGCACTTCCAGGCAGACACTTACACCACTGAGCTATATCCCTGGCCCCTGGTCTGTCCCTTTTTATACTCAAGCCTCCTCCATGTTTTTCCCCAGATGACTTTTCATCTCTAGCTATTCTTAATGAGTCATTTTCTCAGAGCCCTGTTTCTTAAAACTTCAGAGAACCATCCCAATTCACTTTTCCACCATGTCTGTCTGCTGTTTATTCCTAACTGACCTCGTGACTACCAGGAAATCTCGTCCTTACAGATAAGAGCTAAGGTCTTCACTTTCAGGGACAATATGAGCCTCTTCCCCACTCTATGCCTGGCTAGATTACCTCCCTGTTTTTTCTAGCAGAAATTCAGGTCATTGAAACACATACCTGAGAGCCTGAGCACGTAATCCCCACTAGGCAGGCCCTACAACCCGTTTTGGCTGGAAGCTGCGATATGAAGATAGAGACCTCCACTCTCTCCCCTTCCATAAAGAACTATTGGGATGATGTCTCTCTGAGGACAATGAGCAGGAGGTTAGGACAGGGCAAACCAGTGAAGCAACCGCAGCACAAAGAGATGGTCAGTCACGCAGACCCAGGGTACATGCACCAAACACAGAATCTGGAGTGACTACACCGGTCCCAAACCCTATATCTAAGACCATTCTGAAAATGCCATTTTTAATTCTTTACTTAACTTTGGCATGATGCCAAGAGGACTTTTGGTAAGACAGCTTAAATCTCACAACAGGTCAAGTGAGTTTCAGATAGGGCACTGTCCCAAATGCCTCGTTTGAACAGGGAAAAGCAATCTGGGAGTTCCAGATACAAAAGTGCACTTCCATTATTCCTCACAACTGGTGTGATCTGTTCACCAGCCCCTCTCACCTTGTAGAATGTATTTCTTTTCCAACTTCAGTAAACGTAAATCTTCAATACCTTTTCCATGTGTTTTGTCCAATTCTTTGTTCAGAACACCAAGAACGTAGAAAGAATCTCTTATAGACCCAAAAGCCGAGGACAGAACTCAACTCTCACTCAGGCATCCCTGAAGACATGCACACCTAGCGATGAGTGCAAATAAATTGAGGAAATCTGAAAAAAAAAAACTAATAG
This sequence comes from Hydrochoerus hydrochaeris, assembly GCA_004027455.1. Classification (NCBI taxonomy): domain Eukaryota; kingdom Metazoa; phylum Chordata; class Mammalia; order Rodentia; family Hydrochaeridae; genus Hydrochoerus; species Hydrochoerus hydrochaeris. The sequence goes on from PVLA01002845.1 coordinate 4,044, forward strand.
AATGTACTAATGTTGATATCCCAGTTGTGATATCATACTATAGTTGTGCAAGATGTAATCATTAGAGGAAACTAGGTAATGGGTATGTGCATCTCTATCCTTTCTTACCATTTCATGTGACTTCGATCATCTCAAAATTTCTACTAAAATAATAATATGGGCTCTCTGAAGAAAACATTTTAAAAGTAAAGGAAATATGAAGAAAATGAAAATATTTTAATGTTATAACCTGGAAATGAATAACTGCTAAGACTTTGAATGATATTCTTTCAGATTTAAAAATCTGTATTAAAAAATACCATAGTGTCTCAGTTTACAACTTTGATTTGCTCCACAATTCTGATGAAGATGGCCCTACTGTGTTCATGCAGGGAAGATGGCTGTGGTGGTGCCCATCACCTGAGGCAGAGTTCATGAACAGAACCAAAATTTTGCCAAATACTTCCGTTCAGAAACTGAGCTGCCCTCAAACAAAAGTGTTCGTGAACTGATTCATGTATTCATTTGTTGATACTGCATTGCTTAAAAGCTAAGCTGTTTCCACTTTACAGACGGTGAGCAGTTTTCCATATCGTTAGTCTGCCAAAGTGTTTTAATGCATTTTGTTCCTTCACATGAAATAAATTTTAGTACTTTATTTAATATCCTTTTTTGATCTTTTTCCTATTGTGAGAAATTTCCAATGAGTATCATCACAGAAAAACCACTAATCACATGCCTATTTCCCTCAGATAGACATTAAGAAGCATCATTACTTTTCAAAAGGCAAAAGCATTTTTAAGACCTCCGTTGTTCATCACTAAAATGTTCTGAAGAATGACTGAGGCAAAATCCACTTTAGTTACTTTTTGACAGTAACTAAAAGTATCTATGACCCAAGCCATTGCAAATACTGGAGATTATGGTCTTTGAAAAATTGCAAGTTTGATAAGAGACTTACAGTATTTTGTTTTTAAGCTTTGTATTCCTTTAAAACTAACTGAAAACTGTTTTTTGTTTCATTGGTCATTAAGGCTCTTCTTAGGGGTGAGGATATAGCTCAGTGGTGGAGTGCTTGCTTAACCTGTGAGCCCCTAGGCTTGATACCCAGGAAACCATAACAACAGCAACACCACGGCTCTTTCGGAAGTTGACCTTCCATGTCCTTTATCCGCTTTTCTATTTCAGTAAATACCACGTTTTTAATAAATGGACTTTATAAAGTAAAGTTCTTAAACCTCATATATATTATTTCCAGTTCATTATTTTAATATTTTAATGTACAGAAGTTTCATATTTTTGGTACTCAAGTCTATAACATTACTTGCAGCTTTTGTAATGTTTTAGTGTAAATTATAAAAGCATATTTGACAACTTTTCATAATTGCTCAACATTTGTTTAACCACTCTTTAAGTAGGTCAACTTTTCTTTCCAAATGCTGAATGTCAATCTTTTCAGATGCTCATTCCTTGTGTAGTAGGGAATTGCTGTCATTCATTTATTTCTGTTCCACTGTTCCACTGATTGTTGCAACAGTCTCATTTTGTTTCATGGTACTGACTAGTTGCATTATAGATTATAATGCACTGAAATGTAAGCTTCTATTGTGTTATTGTTCCTTTAGATTTTCCTTAGTCTTCTCACCCATATGCTTGACAGACTTGTTTTTTCTAACTTGAGTATCCAACTGAAAGTACACATGGATATGACCTACATTTCTATTTCACCAACTGCTAAATATAACAGGGCCTTTCTAGTGCAGGCTGACTTTGAGCCTGGCACTGTTCCAAGTATTTCATACGCATTGATTCTTATAATACCAGCAGCAGTGCCATAAGGTGGGTGCCTTCACAGTGCAGGCTTTTTAGGAGAGGGAAAAGAAGCACAGAGGAAGGGTAAACTTGCCCAAGGCCACAGGCTCACCGGTGCATGTCACACATTCAATAAACCCACATCATCTGACTCCAGAGATCACTGTTTCTCTAATAACATAGCAAGGGTTTATGTTATTTCGATTTTTTTTTGTTTGAAGCTATGAATGCTAAGTGTAATAAGCCTTCTAGATACTACACCTAGAAACAGTTTATATCAGCTTTGCATATACCTCTGTAATAACGTGCTATTCTCCTCCAAAATGACTGTCTTAATCCATTTTGCATTGCATTGATGAGGCAAACTCTTTTCTAAGGCAAACACTTTGGCTCATGGTTTTAGAAGTCAGTGTCAAAGGACTGCATCTGGCAATGACCTCATTGGCCAAGTCCTCAAGTTAACCAGGGAATCCCATGGCAAACAGCAACGAGCACCTGTGTATGTTCCCAGGTTCTCTACGTCTTCTTAGAAAGCCACCATTATTCAAGCATGGAGGATTCCTCCTGGTGACCTTTCTAAGCCTTATATCCTCCCAAAGGCCACCTCTAAACAATATTGCTTAATGTCCACTCTTTTAATATTTTACAATGGAATTCAATTTAACACATGAACCTTTAAGGACACTCAAGTCATGTCCAAACCTGTGATGAAGAATGGAATTTGATTCAAATTATAAAGTAGCACAAGAGTGTCAAATTCTAAAACAGAGAACAAACAGAGGCAGCAAACTATTCCTAGAAAGGCCCAGGACTAGACAACAGAGAAACTGGTTTGATTGTTGACTGAAGCCTGGCCTTACAAATCCTCCTGATTGCTCTATATCCCTGCATAAAACACCATGGTTACGTATTCATTCCTTCAGTTTAACTCTCCAGAATGTGACTAGGCCTAGTAACAGAGTGCTAATTACTCACATTGTTGTGTGATTTCAATTTCTCCTAACAAAGAAACTAGCCCTACCGTTACAGGTGTTATCAGAGTTGAGCAAGGAGATGGGAAGAGAAGGGGAAATGATTCAGCAGCCTGGAGAGAGGAGGCTGTGAAGAGATGTGTAGGACAGGAGAGACCACCACTGACAAGAGCAGGTAACCAGAGACTGCCACAGGTACTCAGGTCACGGCGGGGGGCAAGAGGGAAGCCTGAGAGGAAAGGGGTGGCAGACGTTTCCCCAGGGTTGGTGCTTGGTGCAGCTGAACGCTCCAGGAGCCCTTTCTTCAGGGGTCAGGGGGCAAGGAAGGAATGTGAAAAGTGCCCACCCTTTGAACCCTACAAGCACTCATGCAAGCCTTGTCTACAGATATGCAAACACAAGGCACACGGCACATGAAAGGAGACAGCCCTTCAGGTTTTCCTCAACTCTTCCAGCTTATGAACCTCTTCAACAAAGTTCTGAGACTATCACAGCCCCACCAACTCTGTAATGGGTCATTGCCATGTAATGCTGACCCTGAATCCCAGTGCCAGAGTGTGTGTCAGCCCCCTTTTATGTGAGCACATCACCTTTTTAATTTTTTTACTTTATTTTAAAGAGAATAAAACAAAACAGAACAAAGTAAATCAGAGTGGAACAACCCAAGCAGCACAGAACTTCAAAACAAGACCACAGGAAATCAACGGTGGCTAACGTAATGTCTTGTTTTCTTCAAAATATTTTTCCATACCTTCACACACAATAAAATCAAACAGAACAAATTAGTACAAAACTAATTAAAATTAAAGCATGAAAACATTATGAGACTTCAAAACAAGACAACAGGAAATCAACCTGATTACCATAATGTCTCATGTTTTCTTCAAAATAGCCACCCAGCCTATCATACATAATATAATAAAACAAAACACAATAGAGCAAAACCAATCAAAACAAAAGAATAAAAGCATTATAGGACTTCAAAACAAGATGATGGGAAATCAACCATGGCTACCATGTCTCTTTTTCTTCAAAATAGCTGTTCATACCATCACACATAATAAAATCAAACAAAACCAAACATAATAAAATAAAGTGAACAAAAAAATGAAAGCATTATAAGACTCCAAAACAAAATAATAGGAAACCAACAATGGTTACCATAATACATCCCGTTATCTTCAAAATAGCTTCCCATACCATCAGACACAGTAAAGTCTAACAAAACAAGACAGAACAAAACCAAACCTAACAAAATTATGAAAATGATAGGCGAGTTCAAGACAGGAAGAAATTAATAGTGGTTACTACCTTCCCCTGCTAGGTGTTACCACCTCTACCACTTTCATAATATCTTTTGTGTTTTTTGGATCCCATTAACTCCTTCTGTTTTTTATGCTAAGGTTCACCCACATGAGTTCAAGCCATGAGCATGATCTATAGTTGCATCTATTTACCTACAAGAGCCTCGAGATTATTCTACTTCACAGCTGGGCAGTTTTCCATTGTGTGAAAATACGGTATCTTTCTTATCCATTCTGCAGTTGATGGGCAAGTTACTCTTGCTTTTTTTCTGGGCTCTTGTTGCATGGAACAATTGTTTTCTCCCTTTGGTTTTCAGTCTATGAATTTCCTTTTGAATTAAATGTGTTTCTTGTATACAGTATATCGAGGGATCTTGTTTCATGATCCACTCTTTTTTTACTGGTGAATTGGGGCTGTCTACATTAATAGTTACAACTGGCATACACTGATTTATCTCTGCCATGCTGTCCTCCTGCTGATCCTCCTCCACTTTTCCCTGCCTGTCCTATTTGACAGTCCTCCTCTGCTGCTGTTCCTGGAACCATGGTCATTTTTCTCCCTCTCTAAAGTGCCTTTCAGTATTCTTTGTAGGTTGGTTTAGTGGTCATGATCTCCTTCAGTTGTCCTTTATCATGGAAGTATCTTATTTTTCCATCAATTTTGAAAGATAGTTTTGAATAATACATCAATCTGGGATGGAAGTTGTTTTCTTTCAGGATTTGAAACAATTCATTCCAAGCTCTTCTTGACTTGATAGTTTGTGTTAACAAGTCTGCCACGATTCTGACTGGTTTTCCTTTATAGGTGATCTGTATCTTTTCTCCAACAGTTTTAATATTCTGTTCTCATGCTGAATTTCTGGGATTTTGATTATATGTCTGTGTGTAGATTTACTTTGGTTAGGGCTAGTTGGAGTTCTATATGCCTTGTTTATCTGTATGTCAGATCCTTTTCCCATGTTTGGGAAGTTCTCTGCTATTGCTTTTGTAAATAGTCCTTTTATTTCATTTGTGCTGATCCCTGCTTCTTCAAATACCTATCCCTCTGGTGCAGCTGTAACAGGGCTTTCCCTATGGCCAGCGGTGCATGGTGCTGGGGCTGCTTCTCTCAGCCTGTGTGCCTACACTAGGATTCCCGTGAAGACAGCGGCAAGCACACAGGGGTATGTTTGTCTGATTCTCCCAGTGGGTGATGTTTGTCCAAAGGAAGCAAGGTGGCTTCCAGGTGCAAGGAATTACCTAGCTGTGTGCCCCTGCTTGCGCTGGCTCTCTGCAGGAAGCAATCCTTCCAATGGCTGAAGCCCACAAGCAGAGGCAGATCTGGCTGGGCCTCTGCTCATGCTGGCTAGCACTTCACCTTTTATGTAAATTGTTACTTGTTGACACCAACACTTCCTTTCTGTTTTATGGGAATGCAAGTGAGATACTTCTGTACTTTTACTGAGAAAACAAACAATGAATACTTATGGCAAAAACTCAATGACATAAAAGAAATGTTGAATTCCCATTACCCTAGTGTATCTCTGTCAGATTTTTAAAAATAGAAACCCACAGATCTGCTATAGACATTTTTACTTAATAGCGCAAACACTTCTTCATGTCAGGGAGACACTGCCTCTTGATAACGAACAGCTCTGTTATATTCTACTGCATTTGCTGTCCTGTAATTTATTCAACAAATCTACTTGATTGCCTTAGGTATTTATTTGTTCTGTTATATATTATTCTTTTACTAGTCGTTGCCCAATATTAGTGTTGTAAAAACGAGGTTAGTGACAGATATGTCACATTTTCCTGCAGATTTTCATAGTTCTACTGCTTGTTTATATTCTTTGCCACATGTTTATGTCTTTTTCAAGAACCTATTAAATTTTATCATTAATCTTTGCCCCATTTCACAATTAGTCAAGCAAAGATGAAAAGGGAGCTCAAAGAGTCTTAATGTTGGGACATCTTTCATTCTCTTGATCTTAATGAAATCTTTTTAAGCATTGCATCAGCCTACGAACACATGAGACTTCTGTATAAAATTAACACCACCACAATTGAGTGAAGTACTATATCTTGTGACTTCTCTGGTGTCAAGTTAGCAGGAAAAGTCAACATTGTTGGCTTGACTTTAGGCTTATCTAGGATCACATGATTTGTGATCACTTAATTATTCCTACAGATCCCTAGGGCAGGGCTCTCAACTCTAGCTGCTCATCAGAATTACTTGAGAAGGAGATGCTGAGACCAACGTCTGCCCTTTGCACTGGACAATGTATAAGGTCAAAGTGTTGAATGTAATCTCTTCTGGGACCACTTAGCTACGTAGACACATACATATACACATACATATACATTTAAACTCCGCCATACTTAATAAATGAGAGGTGAAGATTATGAGAAGCCCAAACAACACCATATGGATAGCACCAAGGCAGAGCTGCTGCCACTACTCAAAGGGTGCAGAGCAAATTCGGATGTGTTACACATTGTACATGAAGGCAGGCTGAGGAGAACTGGGGTGAGAATCAGGCCCTGGTGCCTAGAGGAAGACAAAAAGGAAGGAAGGAAGGAAGGAAGGAAGGAAGGAAGGAAGGAAGGAAGGAAGGAAAAAGGGGGGGAGGAAGAAAAGGGAGCAAGGGAGGGGGATGAGGAAGTGAACAAAGGGAGGGACAAAGAAAGGAAGGAAACAAAGAAGATAAGGAGGAAAAAGAGAGAGCAAGAGAATTGCTGAGGCAGGGGAGGAGGGTCTTCAAAAATCTCCCAAACTTCACAAATATTTGTCTATCCGATTCTGTGGGGTCTGCAGGACATAATTACAAGGTCTGCTGAGGAAGACCTGGATACAGATGGGAACCCTCTATGACTAGAAGTGAGAGCCCCGGCTCCAGAGCAGGGCCCTCAGCTCTACCTGCTCTACCAAACATCCCAAGGCCCAGGCTGCACCCCCATTCAATTAAACCAGAACCTTTGGGGTAGAACCTAGCGTTAGTACTTTAAGCAGCTCTACTGCAGTTCACTATGCAGGGAAGCTGAAAGGCCCTGCTCTGGAGGACATTAGAGTGTTGATTAACCTGCCAAAATCAACCACCTCCAACTCATCACCATCATAATCAGGTGGAAGCCAGGATGGCCCATCCTAAGAACTTACCAATAGCAACACTGCAAAATCTGCCACTGCCACAGCTGAACCAGAGAAAACACCTCATCAATGCAATCCTAATTCTCTTATGCAGTGGAGTTCACTACCTGTGCTGTGAATAGCAATCCTAATTCTCTCTAAACCCCAGAGAAAGCACCTCACCAATGCAATCCTAATTCTCTTATGCAGTGGAGTTCACTAACTGTGCTGTGAATAGCTAGCTTCCTGGTAAGGTGGAAAAAAGCATGTGCTGCAGGGTTCTCACTCTGTCTGTGTGTTCTTGTGTTACAAACTCTGTGTATGCGTGTGTGTGTGTGTGTGTGCTGTGTTTCCATGCTCTTTCTTTTCAAAGCAGTTTTTACTGAATTTTGACAGTAAGAAAACAAGGAGGAAGTGGCAGAGAACTGCCCGCCTTGCCTGTTTCTATTTGTCTTAATTTTTCTAAGGTATCATGTCACTTAATAAACACTTATTACAGGTACTATCTTGCTCAATTTCAACAACTTCATGGGATAGGTACTATTCCCCTTTTATAGGGAGGAAACTGACAAGCATAGTGATTAAACTTGCCAGCAGGGCAACCACTAAAACACGATAGTCCATTTGACTTCAAAGTTTAGGCTCTGAATCACATTTCAGTGCCTCCTAGAGTATTTTTGTGATCAACCATATGCACTTTATCCAATGTTAAGTACCATATGAGTAAAAAACACCATTTGCCTTAAGGAATTCCGTAAATTATCTTTACTCATCAAATCCACCAATATCCCTATGGAGCTCCATAAATGTACAATGGTCAGTATTGCTACGATATGTCCAAATTGGGCACTTAAATGTTTGCTAGCAGATGGATGGGCTGGTGAATGGATGGGTAAACCAGTATGTATGTACATGGATGTGTTAGCTTTGCTAGAACAAAATACCTGAGAAAAACAAGGTAAACAGAGAAAGGTTTATTTTGGCTCATAGTGTCAGTGGGTTCATTACATAGTCAGCCAGTTCTATAGCCGAGGGCTGGAGGTGAGGCAGAGCATCCTGACAGGAGGGTATGACAGAACAAAGCTGCTCAGCCCATGGCAGACAAGCAGCAGAGAACACTGAGAGCCAGGAAAGAAGGACTGGGACCAGAAATGGTCCTCAAGGTCACACCCCATGACCCCTTCCCTTCCTGTGCCCTACCTGCTAAGCTTCCATTATCTCCCAATTATGCTGTCAGATTATGATCTTGCCAATGGATGAATCCATTGATGGCTGAAAAGTTTGAGCCATCATGATCCAAAAACCTTCCAAAAGCCTTATCTGTGAGCACATGAGACTTTGGGGGAACAATTCAGGTCAGTGATTCATTTAACTAGCTTACATTCTCTTCTCTATTAAATTAAGTTCTTTGTGGAGAAGAAATATGTGGTATTCTGGTCACTAAATTATTCTGTCGTTAGGATTTGAAAAAATATAAATTGTATTTCAGTATCTTTCCCTAAAGTGAGGAAGCTGAAGTCTTACCTAAATCCAAGGGAAAGTGATACCAAAAGGTATCTGAAAATTGAGAAATGTAGAAATCAAGAAATTTCTCATGTTCTTATAAAAACAAGCCTACATACATTTCTACACATTGGAAAATATAAATGTTAGATATATTTTCCATTGTGATTTTACTTCTTAATGTTTGTGTGTTAGTTACTTTTTCTCATCACTGAGATAAAATACCAAACACCCAAAGTGGGAGGAAGAGGGTTTATTTGGCTGACAGTTTGTAGAGGCTTCAGTCCACAGTTGGCTGGCTCAAAGGTGGGGTGCCATGGAAGAGGGCATTGCAGAGGAAAAACAGTCCATGCAGACAGAAGGAAACAAGACAGCAAAGTAGTAAAGAAGAGGCAAAAGTTGAGGGCAGCCCTATTCCTTTCCCTTATATTCTATCCAGGTTACATGCCTTTAGGGCCATTCCCAGTATTCACACTCAGGACTATCCCTAATCAACCAATGGACTCATTTAGTAATCACACACCCTTAATCCCAGCATCCCACACTTAATCTCAGCATCACACACCCTAGATCCAGCCATCTCTGAAAATCTCCATCTATAGCTGCATGAGGATCTGGGGAGACATCTGGACATAAAGTTTCAGGGTTATTCTCACTCAACTATGAGAGCTACAAAAATCATAGTATTCTTCGTTTGCAGAAGGGAAAGTGGAATTCTGCTGGTGCTCAAAGGTCCTGTGAAATTTGATAGCTTTCAGGACTGAGAGATGGAACTACGTGATTTCAACCTTCCCAGAGCTAGTTCCAGACCATTACTATTCATTTCATCCTGGCCCAAACATCTTCTCTTTTCAGGCTCAGTGTAGGGAACACACCACACTCCACTCACCTTGGAAAAATAATCTGCAAGTCACGGCTGTGCTTTCTGCTCATATTGACTGAAAGCCCACATGACTGCAGCAGTTCACCTTGTAGACTATGCAGTAGCCAGGCACCGCAGTTCCATGGCCTCTTAACTCCTGACAACCTCTTCCTTTCCTCAGTCACTAAGGGTACTTTTCTCTCCGAGAAACTTAGCGACTCACCTGTCATAGATTTGAACGCCCCGTCTCTCACTCTTCATGTCCTCCCTCCAGCTTATTTGTTTGGCTTCATCACCTATTTCTTTGTCATGTCGCTTTGTTCTCCTTCTCCAAACCAGCTTTGTTTCCTAGGCCTATCATTATATTCATCCTCTTGGAAACATGCTGGGCTTCACTGACTTTTTTTTCATTTCATAGCATATTCAACTTCACCGGAACTAACTCCACCATGTATCACCCTTGCGTCAGTGCCTGAGTCACTGGGTGTTAGCATAACAATCTCTCTACAATTTTGCACTGGTATTGCAATAAAGCGTTAATTACAGAGTTCAGCATGTGGCCTACATGGGCCAGCACTCTTACTTTTGTTCCCTAGAAAGCTTGAATTCCTTTCATCTGTTATTGCTATTTTCCTAGCTAACTCTCAGAAGGCAATCTATGCTAGACATTATAGGATTGTCCTTGTATGTAGAGCCCTGATTTTACTTGACTGACACAGAATCACATTGGGACTAAGCTCAGAGTTCTAACATGTATCAAGTGAACCCTCCGGGGAACACGAGGATGTCCTAAGGGAATGTGAGTAGATACTCAACCCCCCTTCACAAAATTTTGGAAATTCGTCTTAACTGATCCATGAGAAAGTGCCCCTACAGACTTTCTGTTCTTCCTTCCCTTTCACAAGTTCCCTTTTCATTTTACACAACAAACTGAATCATTTCATTCTGAAATCTTATTATGGTACATTGTCTGGTGATGTAAACCTCTGATATACCTAATCCAGGAACATTTATAAGTGAATGGCAGAGAAGCTTTCTTTAATAAAGGCACCATGAACTCATGGTAAGGATTCATATCTTTATAACATTGCCTTAGTTACTTTTCTTGTTGTTGAAACAAAATACCCAGTGCCCAGAGTTATTTAGCTCACAGTTTGTAGAGGTTTCAGTTCATAAGCAGCTGGCTCCAGGCAGGGTAACACATGGCAGAGGGGCAACAGTTCGTGGTAGCAGAAGATAGCAAAAACAACAAAGGACAGAAAAAAGACAAGCCTCTTTCTCTTCCCTATATTGTATGGCATCTACTAGGCTTAAAGTGATGCCAATCCAATCAGTTGACTGATCAGTAATCACTTACCCTTAAGCCAAGCACCCTTAATCCCAGCATTGCACTAAGAATCAATCGCATACTCTAGAAAAAGTCTTACAACATCATGAGGCTTTGGGAGGACATCTAGACAGAAACCATAACAAACATTTTTCCACTAAAAGTAAACCATCACTTAGACAATCCATTGTGCTTACATAAAAATTCTCTCTCCTTAATATCACCTACAAAGCATTGCATTCCTGGTCTTTTGCAGGTGGTCCATTCTCTCCTCATCCCTGTCTCCTTGGCTCACTAAGGCCTGATCACATGAACCTCCTTCAGGGCCAGGGTTGGAGTGATACAGTTCTTTGCCTTTTAGGCTATATTTAAATGTCATTTCCTCCAAAGGGCTTTTCCTGACACCCCAATCCATGTTATACTCAATATTATTGTAATATTTATTACTGGCCATTTGCAATTTACTACTTCTCTGCTATTTCAAACCATGCTTTTATGAACAACTTTTTATATGTGTGCAAAAGTTTCTCCAAGGCAGCATTTCAAACCATACATTCCAATCAGCTAGTGAGTAGTAATATCATTTAAAAAAAATAGATAAAAGAAGTAGAGGATAGAATGGAAAATACTAGAATGTAACATATATAATAAACTTTGTTTATGAAACTTTTATTTCAGGGGCACAGGGGTCAGGGAATGTTGGTTCACAAGGCACAAATGATTTATTTTTGCAGGTAAAAGTTTTTTTAAACTGGTTGAAAAATTTAGGTGTGAGGGAACATGCCTATAATACCAGTACTCAGGAGGCTGAGGCAGGAGGATCAAGAGTTAGAGGCCAGTCTGGGATACATAGCAAGTTCAGAGTCAGCCTGGATGATACAAAAAGACCATGATTCAAAAAAACTCAACAAAAACAAAACAAACAAACAAACAAACAAACAAAACCCACAAAAATAAGTAAGCAAAAATAAAATAACATGATAAAATAAAATAAAAATTATTTGGGAAACTACTATTCCAGTGCATGTTTTAGGAATGAGTATCAGTATTTAGTTGTAGTTTTAAATACAAATATAGAAAAATCAAAAGCTCCAGTGAAGATGCACATAAGCATATGTATTTTGCACTTTGTCCTTGGTTTACTCATGGCATGTACTTTTGTTCACATTAATAGTATCTTTTTTTTAAAAAGGGGGAGGATATTCTTAGAGTAAAACATCTTACAAATATTTCATAAGAATGAATGATTTATGCTGAAATCAGTGCTGTTTAAGCACACAGACTCGGACAGAAACCAGGAGGTCTAAAGTTTCAGTTTGCACTCTCTTTTCATAACTTTCCTCATCACCAATTTACATTATGGCTAGAAATAAATCCTTGATGTTTATTTAAACACTAAAAGTGCAGAACACATTTATTTTATTGTATAAAACTCTACTGGAAAAAGTCCTGGCTGCTTAGGCTAGTAATCCCTGATCCATGGACCAAATGCCATCTTCATGAGCTGTTTTCTATTCTGGGTTTCATTTAGCTCATGGATGCCCTTTAACCTCCCTTCACTGCACAGCAAAGAACCATCACCGGGCCAGAGCAGGCAGCTGCCTCTGTGCAGAACTTGAAGGGAATGGAAGGACAATCTACTCTAAAGCGTCTATCCTACCACTGAGTGATTTCATTGGTAACAGTCAGATGGCCCTTGCTAAAATCCATATTCCTTCCTTAGGAGGAAGTCACATCTCTAGCCATTATCCATTGGCCAGCAAATTGGTTTTTTACATTAGTTTCATTTGGATGGGGGTGTTAAGGATTGAACACATGTCCTCACATATGCTTGGCAAGTTCTCTACTGCCACCCCATCCTACTTTTTGGAGTACTGGGGAACTCAGAGTTTTGCACTGATGTCCCCAGCTCTCTCTCTCTCTCTCTCTCTCTCTCTCTCTCTCTCTCTCTCTCTTTTTAGACAGGGACTCATTAAGTCACTAAGTCATCCAGGCTGGTCTCAAACTTCTGATCTTCCTGCCTCAGCCTCCCAAAGTACCAGGATTGCAAGTGTGTGCCACCATGCCCAACTGAGGCAGGATCAAGGCTTTGAATGAATGGAATGGAAATAATTTAGATCCTAGGGGAGGGGAAGGCAAAAAGAGTTCCTTTAGCGAAGGGCAACCTGAGACTCCACCCCACCCCACGTGGAGAAAGAACTGGAGATGAACGCTCCCTGCTGAGCATTGGTGCACTGCCATCTTGCAAGCATCAGGCAGCATTTTGGCTCCAGCCTAGGACACCTGATTCACATACTTTCCCCACCATGGGGCTTTAAGCATCGCCCTGTGTTGGCATCCAAACCCAGAATCTCAAAAGTCAGTGCTTAGGATGCAGAAGCCGCCCAGCTTTCCATATCCTCACAGTTTATGTGCCGCCCTTTTGTTTCTGTTACAATTATCTTCAGGACTTGCCTGACCCTTCTTTGAGCCAGTTTTGTTTTTTCAGTCAACTCCAAACAGACACTTGTATCCCACTTGAGCAAAACCAGTGCTGCCCTAGAGTCTAAGCCAAGGATGGAAAGAGGAATGCTGCATTTCAGCCTGAGGCCACACGGGGTAGGGGGGAGGAAACACCTTCACCGAGGTCCTGCCTCCAGCTTCGCTTGGTTGTCTGATCTTAGGCAAATCATCTACACTCTCCACATCTCCCTTTTCTTATGTGGAAAACGGAAAAGAATAATGATTCCTACCCCACCGGCCATGCGTAGAGATGGCCAAGATCATGTAGAAAGGGTGGTGCTTTAGGGTACTCTTCTAGTTTATGCTGGAGACAGAGGAGCTATTGTTTAAACATGCAGCCTCATACTGGAAAGCTCCCAACAGCACCAGGTTCACAGAAAGGGGATTACATTACCCATTTAAAGTTTTCCCTTTACATTAAATGACTATCTGCTCTTCATCTTCATCCTGACAGCTACAGATTTCATAGAACAAGCCCCAGACTCCCTCAATCAGAATTTCTGTGGACAGGACCTGGCTTTGTATCAGCAAAACCCCCACAGGGACCTGAGGGACATTGGCCCAGGCTGCCGGCATCTGACCTGCAGACCAGGAATGACCTGGAGTTGGGACTGGACTCTGGGGTGAGCGTTAATATGGTCAAGCTCTGCCGCTGACAGAGACCCATATGGGCGGACTTGCAGTCTGCCTTACACAGGGTGTGCGGACAGGGGTGGAAGAAGACAAAGCAAACTTGCAAGGTCTTCAGCTGGGGACACTCTGAATCACCCTCCAAATGATCAAATTTCAATTTATGTCTCCAATTGTTACCCCTAGATCTCTATAGTGATATAGGAGGACACAAGAGGAAGCTTCAATAGGGCCCATGGAAGGTTAGAGAGTTAGTACAACTTCAGACTTGGGCTTTCAAACTGTGTCCCGAAACATTACCATACCTGGTAGCTGTAAATACATGAATTACAGTGGTGGATACATTTTAAAGCAAAAAGAAACTATAGTTTATGGATACATAAGAGACTCAGATCATAGGTCAAGAAAATGTTTTGCTGTATAATGTCCTATATATAGTTATACACATTTACTTAAAATGTAAAATGAAAGCAATATAGTTTGAAGGAAAAATCACTAACTTCTGTTTAGTATTCTTTCCTCATGCTTCTCTTCTTGGAACATATTTATACACTTCCTTGTGATATCATTGCACATCAAATTGTGTAGTTTCAAGAAGGATCTTAGGACCTCTTCAAGGGAGAGCTTCTCCTGTGCAACTTGACAGAGAATTCTGAATGTAGGTACTCATCAAATACTTTATAAAATACTGAATAAAGTGGGACTTTGTGATTTTTGTTGCATCCAAGATAGGGCTGGTTAGTTTGGAAAGTACCATGCCAGCAACTTTTGTTAGCCTATGACAAAATATCCCCGGGAAGCCCCCAGAATTTCTCTGGCTGCCTCCCAAAGCTGCTCACTGAGGTAAATTCCCACTGCCATTACCTGAGTGACCAATATGTGTGTCAACAGAGGCCAAGTGCATGGGACTCGCTTTCTCTTCTCTTTTCCTTCCCTGCAGCACAGCACAACGTCAGCTGAAAGGTGAATACTTGTTGTTTAGGGCAAATTAAGTTACCTATGGCCACTGTCCCTATTACTTAACCCACAGGGTCAGGTTTGGGAAAATAAGCTGACTGTGTTATAGGATGAGAAAATTCTTGGCTGCATATTTTGCGACCCAACCTGTTTTGAGAATTTTTATTATTTCTGACATTTTTTGACATCCCTAAATTTCTTCTCAGGAGCTTAGTTTCTCTCTTGGAATTTTCTGGCCTTATGATGACTAGAATGCAGCATCAACCATGCCCTTATGGATTCTCATGGTTGTAGGGACTGATGTTAAGGCTCAGTATTCTGTGTGTCTCGATATCTTAGTGGCCTAACTGCAAGATCCCCTCCCTCCTCTGCTCTTGTGGATAAGCTCTCCTGGCCAAACAGCCCTCCTTATCAACGGGAGCAGGCACGGTTCCTGCTTATCCCTCAATAGTGGGTTTCAGTTCCCTGCCAGCTGCAGAAACGTTCAAACAAGCCTATCACATCCTTCTCTGGCTGGGTGGGGGCACCACATCCTCTCCATGCTCCATAGCCTGTTCCCACAGCTCCTGCTCACTCATTCTTTTCACTAAATGCAGCCCCATACGGCCCTGCGTGGCAGGTGGAATCCTCCTCCTCCGGGCTGTGAGCATATGTGACTAATAAACCACTGTGAGGGGAAAAATACCGTTGGCCTATCTATCCAGGTCAGGTGTCAGGTATTCAGCCATCCTCACAATCCTGGAGTTAGACTCCTTCTCTCACCAGCAGGATAAAGAGGACAGTTATGCTGGCACTGGCTCTGAAGCGAGTCCTGCGCCTATCAGTTCTGTGCCTCTTTCCTGATGCTCCTAACTTGGCATCTGTTCCCTGCAGATCACTATCTGTTGCTGTCGCTGCCCCTCCAGGTACTACAAGTGGCATTTCCCACACCTTTCCACCCTGGGCCTCACATTCAGCCACCTGCCCACTCTCAGTCCCTGCAACAACGTAGGAAAGTCCTAAGCAACTGCTTCCAAGTCAGTAAGAAGCACCTGAACATTCACTCTCCAGCAACAATACCCTGTTTCACATTTTATCACACCCGCCCTGCTGTCCTGATGCCTGCCATGTACATTCTGAGAGGACAGGGAGGTTTGACTATGGAGATTCAACAGTCTCCCAAACAGAACAATAGTTACAAATCTTTTCTAAAAATCCACTTCTCTTTACTGTTTCACTTTCTTGCAACAGGTGCACTGGCAGTAGGATAAGTGAGTACCTGGCTGATCTACGGCCTGCAGGTTCTCCAGTGGGCCTTGACATGCTCTCTGGAGCCATCCAAGAGAAGAACACCCCTCTTGCGTTATCTCTGCTGAATTGGGGGGAAATGTCCCTCCCACACTTCAGGATGTAGATCCTCCTTCTACAACTTCATAATCATGACCAGTTTATCTGAAGGTTAGAAAATTAAATTTATGTAGATTAGTCATAAAATATAAGTGAGTTTTCTAATCTTACTCTAGATTAGAGAAATATAGATGATTATTTATCTTCCTTCAGATTAGAGAAAGTCTAAGCTTAAAAGCAAAATTTGAGGCTGTATCAAGGAAAAAGTAATACACTTATCTTGGTAAAAAGGTGGTGTTAAAATGTCCTAAATGAAGTTATAGGTCAAATTGGAGAAAATATGAAATATATATGGCTGTCAAAATATTCAGTCTCACTGTTAAAATATCTCTTACAAAAGGACATAACTATTTCAATGGAAAAGCCATCCGAAGATACACAATTCACAAAAGAGAAATCACACATTAACAATAGAGCTATGCAAGATGTTTTTCCTCTCTAGCAAACAAATGGTGCAAACTGAAGCAAGACTCTGCCACTATTTTCTGCCTAACGACTGTGGGTAGCCTTTCCCTCCCATGAGTGTTGGCACCGTGCAGGGTTCATTCCTCCCATGGGAGACATAAACACCAGATGCCCTCATTCCTGGCCCTGGATGGGGGCTCTCAGATGAGACGCCCTAAGACTGTGTGTCTGAAGCTCGTCAGGCCCAGCAGCCAGGAGAGAGCACAACTCCTCAGGCTACAGCAGCAGCACCCGGTTTCTGGGAGCCAGCAGGGCAGAGCTGCCAGTGTGGTGCCTGATGTCCGGTGCCAGCAGTGACTAGTGCTCATTCAGCCTTGATGGCCGAAGTGTCCTGGCTTGGCAAGATCCACACTGGATCTGGCTGGAGCTCAGACTGCGCAGCCTTCCTGTTCCCAATCACTTTCCAACCCTAAGGCTCAGCCTTTCCTGACATATCTTTGGGCTGCCCAACACCTTGAAATAAGTGCTTGTGATTTCTGTTACTTGATCAATAAAGCAACATAGAGAGAAAGCACCCCAATCCAGTAATTTCATTTCTTGGGTCATACTCTGCATAAATAATTACAAATATGCACATTTAAGTACAAAGGTATTCTTCTAAGCCCTGGTAAAAGTAATATTGGAAACAGTATGACTGTTCTACCGTAGGAAATTGATTAAATGACTTATAATGTGAAATATTACATAGCAATTAAAAATCATGTTCATAAAGAATATTCATAGACACAAAAACATTTACAATGTATATTTTAAAATTATCAATAAGAATCCAATTTCTCACACAAAAGCACAATGTTTAACAGTTGTTTTCTCTTGGATACAGCTTTGTATTGCACTGGTGAGTTTTATGGTCTTTGTGATGTATTATTTTCCATTTATCTAGAATAAATGTGTGTTTTTTACCGATGTTAAAATGCAAAATAATACTAATTAGAAAAAATAGATTTATATGAAATTGTCAAGGGGATTGATTAGTTTCTTATTTATTTGTGTTTGCTTTTTGCATCTTGGTAATAGATCATCAACTGGCAAAGGAAAAGAAGAGGTTTAGCAGGTTTCTGAAGAGATCTATTTATTACCCTATTTCCTGTATTTGTTTTAACAGCTACGTGAAGAACTGCTTGATATGACACTGGGAACAAAATGGTGAGTACATCTGCCTTCCAAAGAGCTAGATTAATAAAACAATGATTTTGCTTAGGAAATTAGTTTTTTTTTAATTAGACTTGAACTCTTTTATTCACCAAGGCAAGAAGTTTGAATAGGGGAAAATTTCAAAGATAGATGTACAAATTGATAGACCCACTCAAGCAAAACAGAGGGAAGCAAACTCTCCAAAACCTAAGGGACACAAACACATCATTCTCCAATGAGCACATTGTTTTTGCCTGAGCTGCTGTTACCCTTAACAACATTCTTCACATTGCCAGAGCATTTTACAGTATCTGAAATACTTGTACTTCCTCATACATTATTATTAGGCTCACTCTGCTAGGGAAAAAATTAAGCCCTAGAGAACCTAAAAAGTTCTGTGGAATGTTTCAAGTTTATTTTGTGACAGGACTGGGTCTTAGAAGCCATATCTTCTGCTCTGTTGACTACTTCTGGAGGTAACAGAGCAAAGTGGTTGAAACCTTGGGCTTTGGATCCCAGCAGACCTGGATCTGCACCAGCTCAGCCACTAAATGTGAACTTGGAGAAGTCAAATCCATAAATCATAATTAAACACCTTTAAAAGAGAAAAATAATACATAACAGCAGAATGCATTCCATGTAGTGAGAGTGCTATGTGTTTCATTTTTCATATATATATATATATATATATATATACACTAGTATATAAAATGTTATATACTTAGATGTAAAATAAAGCAATTTTTCTGTATCTACATACATTGGTTTTTACTAGGTCATGATTAAAAGAATATTTGAAGAACACTAAATTACAGCTGCCCTGGGCTGGGACCACATCTGACTTATTTTGATTATTGCCCAGCTCTGGCATATGGTAGGATTTCAGTAAGTGTTTGTGATCCACTGATTGAATGAACAAATTAATAAAAAACATGTACAAAAAATAAGCTTTAGAATTTTGTATTCCCATATGATTTTAAAAATTATTTATAGGTCTTTTATGCAGGATTAGCTATATAATTTCCCAGGTCTAAGAGAAAATGAAACTTCAGAGCCCTTGTTAAAAAAATAATTAAGGACTGCAAGCCTATGACAGGACAAAAGAATCATGCAGAAAGCCTTTGGCATATGTTGTTGCACGGGTCACATGCCATGACACCAGCCCCATTGCACAACTTCCTGGAAAGGATTTCTCTAAACAAAGATAATAAATTTGATTAGGATGTCCAGGGATATACCTCAGTGGCACAGTGCCTGCCTGGCAAGCATGAGGTTGTGAGTTTGATCTCCAATACCAAAAAAAAAAATAGATCTGGATACTCAGTGAAGCAAATGTTTATGCCATCACCCCATAATCTCTATTTTAAAACCCTGAGACCAGACATGGGTGGCACATGCCTGCCATCCCAGCTACTAAGGAGGTAGAGACAGTGGGATCACAAACTCAAGTCCAGTCTAAGTAACTTAGCGAGATCTTGTCTCATAATAATTTTTGTAAAAAGAAATGGAGGTATAGTTCAATATTCCTTCAGCTCAATCCCTAATATTACCAAAACTAGGGGGGGAAAAGGAGGAAGAAATGAAGGAAGGAAGAGAGGGAGAGAGGAAGCAAGGAAGGAAGCAAGGAAGGAAGGAAGGAAAGAAGAAAGGAAGGAAGGAAGACATTAGGAGGTACCATAGTACTTGTCGAAAGTGATTAGCTCATGAGGACAGAGGCCTAATGAATGGGATCGATGTCCTTATAAAATTTGCCACTCCTCCATGACAGGACACAGAGAGACCGTACCATCTGTGAACTAGAAAGCAGGAATAAGACAAATCTGTTAGTGTCTTCATTTTGGACTTCTCAACATCCAGAACTCTAAGAAATAAAAGCACCTAGAGCTAAAAACTGCTTTTAAAAAAAGTATCTAGGGGCTCTAAAAGCAATGATAGCTTGTGTTTTACTATACAGCATTTCAATCAAAAACATCAAAATACTTTACTGCTATAAATTCCCTCTTAATAAAACATGTCAGCCAGATGTAGCAACCCAAGCTGGAAATCCCAGCGCTTGGAAACTTAGGGCAGGAAAACTACAAGTTTGAAGACATACTGGGCTACATAGCAAGACCCTTTCTCAAACAAAAACAAAAAGCATGTCTATGAAATAGATTGTTGAGCCATGGAAAGACAGGTTTTTTTCATCTAAAGATGGAAAGTACGAGGCACAACAATGAGGAAATACTTTGGGTCAGAACTAGTATCTATTAGTAGTTCCAGATTCAGAGTATCAGAAGCATGTATCAGAATAACGCAATCGATGTGAACTGCATTTCAAGGAAAAACCTGGCTCCTTCAACTTCTGTGACAAGAGGTGAGTTCTGATTTCTACTAAGACCATACAAAAGGAAGACTCCCCAGAACAGAAGCCAAATGCTAACAGAAAGAAAGTGCTACTATAAATTGAATTGTTTTCTGAATGCTTTGCTACTCCCTGCTGGTGTACAGAATCACAACTGATTTTTGCATGTTAATCTTGTACCCTGTGATTTTCATAAATTCATTTATTAGTTCTTGCAGCTTTCTTGTGAGCACCTGGAGATATTTTTAAAGAGCATCAAGTCATCTGTGAACAGGAAAATTTTAGCTCTTCCTTTCCAATCTAGATATTTTTATTTCCTTTTCTTTCCTAATTGCTCAGATTAGAACTTCCAGTACAATGCTGAATAGAAGTGGCAATAGAACTTACCCTTGTTTTTTTTCAGTTTTAGAAAGAAATCTCTTACCATTAAATATAATATCAATTGTGGAGATTTGTAGATGCCTTTTTGTCTTAGCTACTTTTTACTTGTTGCTGAGGCAAAATACTTGATGCCCAAAGTTAGGGAAGAAAAGGTTTATTTCTTACAGTTTTCCGAGGTTTCAGTCCATACTCAGTTGGCTTCAAGGCAGCGTGGCATGGCCGGCTGCAAACAGCAAGGCACAAACCAGCAAAAGAGACACACCTTCTTCCCACCATTACATCATATGCTGGCTCCACCCCTAGCCCAGTGTAGCACTCACATCACCAATCAGAGCACTAGACAACAAACCAATCACAAATGCTAGATTTGGTTGAGTCCATAATTGCATGAGGCTTGGGGACCACTGACATAAACCATAACACTTTTATTAGGTACAGGAAATT
The DNA here is from genome assembly GCA_004027455.1 of Hydrochoerus hydrochaeris. NCBI lineage: Eukaryota > Metazoa > Chordata > Mammalia > Rodentia > Hydrochaeridae > Hydrochoerus > Hydrochoerus hydrochaeris. Next base: position 25,154 of record PVLA01002845.1, read on the forward strand.
CCCTTCAATTCCTACTTTGTTAAGTGCATCATAAAAGGGTGTTATTTTATCAAATGCCTTTTCTGTGTGCCTATTGAAATCCAGTCCTTTAAAAACAGTGTAATTGATTGATTTTTAAATGTTAAAATAAACTTGCAATATTGTAACAAATTACAAAGGAATATGGGATCATGGGATCATGACTATAAACACTTTGTAGGGGTTTAGCTTGCTAGTATTTTGTTGAGGATATTTGTATCCATTTTCATAAAAGATACAGAGTTTCAGTTTTCTTTCGCTGTCATAATTTGCCTGGCTTTGGTTTCAGAGGAACACTGGTTTCATATAGTGAGCTGGGACATGTCCCAAATATTCATCTTCTTGGATGAGTTCATAAGAGATTGTTGTTAATTCCTCTTTAAATAGTTGGTAAATTGTCAAAGACTAAAACTAGACCTATGTATATCACCACGCACTAAAGTCAAAATGAATCAAAGATCTAAATATTAGGGGCTGGGGATTTAGCTCAGTGGCACAAGTGCCTGTCTGGCAAGCCTGGGGTCATGAGTTCAATCCTCAGTACCAAAAAAAAAAAAAATCTAAATATTAAAATAGAAACACTAAATTTACTGGAAAAGAAAATAGATAGAAATCTCAAAGATATAGGTGTAGGCAGAGACTTCATGAACAAATCCCAAACTGCAAGGGAAATATTGCAAAAAATCAACAAATGGGATCTCACCTTATTTGAAAAGCTTTTTACCACAATAGAAATCACCAACAGAGTGAAAAGACAACTCACAGAATGGGAAAAAAAATTATAGCCAGTTGTCCCTCAGACAAAAGACATATCTAGAGCATATAAAGAACTGAAACACCCCCCACCAAAATTCAAAGATCCAATCTAAAAAAGGACTTCTGAGATGAATATACACTTCCCAGATGAAGAAATACAAATGGCAAATAAATATATAAAAAACATTCAATAGATGCAAATTAAAATAACACCAAGATTCCATCTCACCCTAGAAAGCATGGCTATCAAAAAATCAACTAATAACAAACACTATATATAACGCTATATATATAAAATAGGTAAATGGATGCAACTCAAGACCATACTCATAAGTGAAAAATCAGATCCATAGGTGAAAACATCCTATTGTCTCACTAATGTGAGAAACTGAAAGAGTAAATAGATCCAAACTGTGCAATACATATTGTGATTTGCAAAGAAACTCTTCAAAAGAAAAGACAAACTGTGATGGGCAAAGGGTAAAATGAGAAAGGGAAAAAGAAAACATATTTATGCACAAGATGGTTAAAATAGTTGTACAGCTAGTTTCTCTTAGTTCATTGAAAAGAAAGGTTTGTGCTAGCATTGTTTGAGAGAAGATATCATGCCTATATATTATACTCTGAATAACTACTACAAAGACAACAATACACAGTGTATTAATTATTGTAACTCTCATACTAACCTGTTTTGAAACTCTGCTTTATTTTTTTCTCTCTAAAATAATAAATAAATAAAAATAGTTGGTAGAATTCAACAAATAAATATTTGTTCCAGGGACTTTCTTTGTAGACTACTTTTGATTACTGAATCAATCTTTTTAGTTGATCTAAGTCTGCTCAAATCTGGGTTTTCTTTTTTGGTGGCAGTTGAGATTGAATTTAAGGGCTCTCTACCACTGAGCTACATCCTTAGGCCTTTTTATTGTTTATTTTGAGACAGGTTTTGCTAAATTCTACAGGTGGGACTCACTGATATAATCCACTTGCTTCGGCCTCCTTTCCTACCAGGATTACAGCCTGTGCTAAAGTGCCTTACTCAGATTTTCTACTTCATAAATCAGCTTCAGTGGCTAATGTCTTTCTAGGGATTTGATCACTTTGTTTAAATAAATAATGTAATTTTTGGCATGTAATTGTTCATACTATTCCTTTATAATCCTCTTCATTTGAGAAAAATGGCTAATAGTGTCTATTTTATTCCAGATGTTATTGTGTCTTCTTTCCCTCTCTTTCCATCTGTTTTGTGCATTATTGGAAGTAAAATATTGAAATCTCCAAGCATTAATGCTGAACTTTTGTTTTTACCTCAAATTCTGATTTTTCTTTATGCATTTTGAGACCTGTTATTAAGTGAATGTATGTTTATAATTGTTATATCTTCTCAGTGGCTTGACCTTCTAATTATTATGAAATGTTCCTCTTTGTCCCTTGTCTTAGTCACTTTCCTCATGGCTGGGACAAAGTACCTGAAACCCACAAAGTAAAGAAAGAAACATTTATTTTGGCTAACATTTACAGCCCATGCTTGACTGGCTCCCAGGCAGGGTGGCATAGCAGTGCTGCATAGCAGAAAAAAACTTCTTATGGAAAGACAGTGGAAAAGCAGAGAGGGTAAAAAAAAAAAGTCATTCTCTGATGGTCATCCTCTGATGACCAGACTCTACCTTCCAACATCACATTAAGCTACAAACTCATCAGTGGATGAGTTTCACACCCCCACAACCCAATCACCTCTCAAAAGCCCTAATGAGCACAGGAGTGTGGACATCTAGTTATCAATCATAACATTCTGCCCCTGAATTTCCAAAGGACTCATGTGCATCTCTTTATGCAAAATGCATTTAGTCCTTTTCTAAGAGTTTCCAAAGCCCTAACAGTTTCAGCATTGCTGAAAAGTCAAAGTCCAAAGTCTCCTCTGAGATTTAAGACAAACTCTTAGCTGTGAGCTCCTGTAAAAATCAAAGCAAGGTAAACATTGCTAACACACAATGGTATAAGATAAACATTCCTATTCCAAAAGGATAAATAAGAAAGTTTTAAAAAATGGGGCCAAAGCAAGATTCAAATCCAGCAGAACATACACTGAATCCCATAGCTGCCAGGTCCAGCACCCAAGGCAAGTCACAGCGTTGAGATATTAACTCCAAAGTGTTCAGGTGGCCCCAGTTCTATGGTGCTGTTGGTGGTTGCAACTCTTGTGACCTCTTACTCCTTGTGGTTTTCCTCAGATGATCAACTTACTGGGGTCTCCACTGTGCTTTCAGTTTCACTCACTGACTTCTCAGTGTGGCCTCTCAGGCCTTCTGAAATCTGAGTGGAAGTTTTCTTGATTCCACAACTCTTACATTCTGCATGCCTATAAAACCAGTGTAGATAACACCAAGGTTTGCCACCAGTTTGAGCTGTAGCCAGGTCCCTTTGAATTGCACTGGCCTCTGAATGCCTTAATGGTTGAGCACTGTGGACTGAATCCCAGGGAATCACTTCCCTAGGTAGCCACTTGCCTTCCCAGGCAGGGTACCCTAATGCTTTCTTCTCAAAGCAGAGTCTTTTGCTTTTGTAAGTTTGAACCTGCAAAGGGTGGGGTCTTGCTGGTTCCTAAGATGCACTTAAAATATTTTTTCCATTGTCCTGTTGTATCTACCTTATTTCAGTGCTAATATTTTCAGCAACCAAGATCTCCTTTACAGGTCCTGACAAAAGCTTCCTTTCTGTGGAAACTGAAGACTTTAAATCCCTCACCTCTTTACTCTGTGTTGAGCTAGCTAAAATACTAACAATACCCATGCCATAGCTTCAAGGTTTGGCTGTCTTGATATTTCTACCACTGTATTAGTTACTCCACCTCTCTTAATCCTAGTTTCCCATGAAATCTCAGGATATGAACAGAATGCAGACAAATTTTTTACCAGAGCATAACACACATGACTGGGTTTCCAAATCCCACTGGGGTCCTTTTCCCCAACATAAAGGTCTCCAACCTGGACTTTACCAGCTGCAATTCTATCAGCATTCTCTGGTCTTCTGAGTTCTGATCGTAATCTCCCATCAAGCTCAGCATTCTAGGGCTGATTCTCCATCTGATTTCTCCAAATCTTTCCAGACTTTTTCCGCAAACCAGTTCCAGAGGCTTCTGAACCACATAGTCAAGTACATTCACAACAGCAACCCCATTTCTGCAGTACCATACTCTATTTATTTAATTACTCTCTTCTTACTGAGATAATACCTTATATCTGTAAAGGAGATTTATTTTGATTCACATATCAGTCCATAGTCAGCTAGCTCCAAAGCAGGATGGCATAGCAGCAAAGAACTGTTTATGGCATGGCAGACAGGAAGCAGAGAGAGTCAAGATCCAGGGAGGCATATAAACCCTTCAAGGCCACACTTCTGATGACCCACCTCTTTCAAAAGAACTTTTGATAGGCAATCTTTTTTTCCAGCACTCTGAATATGCTACCACATTGCTTTCTGGCTTTCAATTTGATTTCTGGGTATGTCTGTGAGAGAATTTCTGGAAGAGACTTGCATCTAAAGCAGTTGATTAATAAAACAGATTGCCTCCTTGATGCATATGGGCATCATCAATTTGTCAAGGGCTTGAAGAGACCAAAGAGGCTGATGGAGAAAAATCTGCTCTCTGTCTGATTGCTTGAGCTGAGTTGTTCTTCTCTTGCCATCAGACTTGGACTTATTCCCTCAGAATTACTGGTTCTTGGGCCTTTAGACTTAGACTGAACCTATACTGCCAATTTCCTGGGACTCCACCTCCCTGATGGCAGAGTGTGGGATGTTAGCCTGCATAATAATGCGAGCCTGTCTGGGTACCGTGGCATGTCAGTAACCAGCACTCTGCGAGGTTGAGCAGGAGAAGCACAGGTTTAAGCCCAGGTTGGGCAAATTAGCAAGTTAGCAAGATCTGGCCTTGAAATAAAAAATAAAAAGGGCCAGATAAGCAGCTCAGTGCAAAAGCCCTGCATTCAATCCCTAGTAGTACACACACACACACACAGAGGCACACACACATATATACACGTGAATCTTAGGATAATATAGACAGATATTCTTGTCTTTCTAGTAGTTTGTTCTTTTCCTCTCTCTGGTAATTTATTTTAACAAGTTTTATAAATTCTATATTTTTCGTCATGTGTTGATCAGTGAAGCGTCAGCTTATTTAGCTTAGTAGTCAGTTAATTAGTAGACATAAATTTCCTTAAATGCCTGAAATACAGCTCCTAGTGTTTGTCAAGGGGCTCTGTATGCATACTGGTGCACACCATCTGCTGCAGTAAACAGTGGGCTTGTGGTTTTGCCACCACCCTTGTGGAGTCTCAGAGTTAGCAGAAGTGATTGTTCATTTGGGAACCTTCAGGTCTCTCGCGAATATGTGTGCTCCTTAGGATGCCATAGCTTTACATATCACGTGGCCACCAAGAAGGTAAAAACAACAAAGGTTCTCTGGACATGGGGTTTGAGGGTGCTCTGGGGCTCTTCTGCGCTTCCACGGTTTGTCCACTGCTGGTTTTCACCACGGGTACAGGCTGTTCATTTTTACGGATAGTGTGTAGCTAGGGAAAAGGCTTCAGGAATACGGTAAATTAAAATACCTCAGTCTCACTTTTCTTAGCAAAATTCAATTATTTTTCTTGAATGAAATTTCCTGAGACTAACGTGAGCCTTTAATTTCTAGAGTTCTGGAGACAAACATGATTTGGACAATTTCTCCAGTGTGTCCATTTCTCTCGTGGAGATGATTTTTCTTCAGAGGCTCTTTGTGTGCTGCTCTCGCCACTGTCTTGCAACAGCTTCTGAGACAGCTGCAGATGTCTGATGGTATCACTTCTGCCACACAGTATCGCTCAGGGGGGTGGAAGAGCTCCCTAATTTGAAGGGAAAGGGGCAGAGATTTCAGCTCCTGAAGAGGGAACATGAGGTTCTAGAACAGCATGTATACGGAAATACAAATGTTGCTATGACTCTTCGGGCAACATGCAACCTGCTACAGTCTGCCCTTGATGCTTAATAACACACAGCCCCACCACGTGCAAAGCCCGCTAACTTCTTCCTCAAAAGCCCCTCAAGCCATTACATGGTGGCTCACACCCATCATCCCAGCTGCTCAGGAACCAAGGCAGCAAGATCACAAGCTTGAAGCTGCTTACCAAGACTCCACCTCAATATTTTAAGATAAAAATTTTAAGCAGAAGTTTGGGAATATAAATATAACTCAGTGATACAGCACTAGCCTAACACGTGCAAGGCCTTGGATTAGATCCCTGGTACCAACAACCACAACAAAAATTCCTCAAATCTTTATTTTAATATATTCTTATTTTTAATTGACAAATAGTAATTGGACACATTTCGGGAGTGTATACACTATGTGCTCAGATCAGGGTAACTTGTGTACCTGTCATATCTCCATGAAAAATTCCTTATCCTACTGATGCATCATGATACCATAATGAGGCTTACATTGAAAATTTCCTCAGTTAAGCCACATCCAGGTGTAGATGAGGTTTCTTGGGTCTAGTTCCCTCAGCATAACTCCCTGAGTGTCTTTGAGCCTTTAATCTGAAGATTTGTAAACTAAGACTCCAATTCTCTTTCTCCACACACCCAAAATACAGTGCTACAATAACTACTATAACCTCTTTCAAAGGTGCTCTGGAGGCACAAAATGCTTAGGGGACCTGTGGCAATTCAAAAATCCAAGTGTGTCTGCCAATCAGTTGGTTGTAACTTAGGCTATTTATCTAGGAATGATTTTTCCATAACTCCTCTGTCCCCTAAGCTCCTAAATCCACCCTCTGAATTATCCTTCCTTTTTCTGAGTCATTTTGTGTTTGTAGATTAACAGTCTTCTCAGCCTGCTTCCTATCCATAGAATTTCAGAGATATGGGGACTTCACAGTGGGCAGTAAAAGCTAACAAAATTCCACTGAAAATGTGGGTGTTTCTTTTACATCAGTTTATGCTCCACTGAATGTCATTAAGCTAAACCCTTCCCTACTCTGAAGTCACTGTAAGGCTACTATAAAAAATTTCCTTAGGATCTTGGAAGCCCTTTGTTTTAATAGAGTTTCTATGAGACATCTAAGATCTTTAGAGAGGCTTCTGATTTTCCATGTTAAATAGTTCTGAAGCCTTAATCAGAGGTTTACAATCAAATTTTTAAAATTTTTTAAATTACATTTTCCTAACCAAACCCTCCATTTGGTCTTTTTCTTACTTTTAGCATCATTTGCTTTCTGGAAAGATGGTGAATATGGAAGTTTTGATTTCTGAACACAGAATATCCTACAGACATTTTTGATTGATTTATTCATTGATTGATTGCAGTAGTAGGCATTGAACCTGGAGCCTTTTCGGTTTTTATTTTGATACAGGATCTTGCTAAGTTGCCAAATTGCCCAACTTTTGATCCTCCTGCCTTAGCCTTTTAAAGTGCTGGGATTACAGATGCGCCCCACCACTCTGACTGACAGATCTTTCTTTTGTTTGTCTCTCTTCATATTTATTAAAGCAGTTAGAATAATTCCTGGGACATATTTAACACTCTTCTCAGAAGTTTACTTAGTTAGATTAGCCGGTTCATTCATGCATTTCCTCTGTTCTACTTTACCGTAATCAATGGTGTATATGAATTTTTGGTCAATTTTCCTCTAATTTCAAATCCTCCCTCTGTCTCTGTCTCTGTCTCTGTCTCTCTCTCTGTCTCTGGAATGGGACTCAGAACCATGCAGTGTTTCAACTGCTAAGTTCTCTTGAGGGCCACAAGACTTCCACTAAAACTCTCTTCAATATCCTTGGCTAACTTCCTGAAGACCCTTTCACTTCTGTATAATATCTGGCCTCAAATCCATGGCTTCACATTTAAATTTGTATACAACCATATCTAACTTATAGGCACAAAAACATATTCCAGTTATCTTTTGCTCTGTAACAAACTTCCCTAACGTACTGTGTCATAAAAACTTTATATTACTAGATTCTGAGTCAGAAATTTGGACAGTATTCATTGCTGATGATTTATCTGTCTTGCATTTTGCCTAGGACATCAGTTGAAAGACCCAAAGGCTAAGGGTAACTTGATGCTAATGTAGAGTCAGCTGAAGGCTTATTCACTTGCATGTTTGATGGTTGACCCACTGTCAGCTTGGACCTTAGCTAGAGCCAAACAATGACTTCTGGCTCTCAGAGTAAGACTGAACTTCACAGGTTAAGTTCATCCACAAGACTTCCCTCACTTCAGTCACCACCCACAAGTTTGAAAGTCCCCATGCCACCCTCAATTCTCACTAGCTACCTATAAATTCAGAGGTTTTCACTACCCCTTCAAGTTGGAAAATTCCCTAGTATGCCTCGAAATTCAGGAAGGTGTTATACTTGTGATTGCAGTTAAAGGATATAAACCATAAGTGATCGAAGAGAAAAATACATAGGGTAAGTATTGTGTGTTCCAAGTGTGAAGCTTCCATTGGCCCCTCCCACCATGGAACTCTTTCAGCACATCCATGTGTCCAGAATTCCTTTGCTAAGGTTACATCACACAGGCATGGTTAATGCAATCATTTGCTATGTGACTCAATCTCCAGCATTCTTTCCCTTCACACATGACACCAACTAAAAACCTCAACCTGTCAGTCACAGGGTTGGATTTTTTGGTGCCACCAACCTCCATCTTGGGCTGTCACGTTTGTTTAAGCTATCTAGAAGACCACCTTTAGTCATATGATTAGCATATATCAGGGACCAGGAAGGACAATAAAGATACCCCCATCACTCAACCACTCAGGACATTTCAACAGTTTCTCTCAAGAACTGGGAACAAAGGCCAGCCAGATGTTCTTTTCTCTTTTCTTTTTTGCTTCTGGTAATGAGGATGGAACCCAGGGCTTTGATAGTCCCAGACTTGTTTCTTTCTTTTTTTTTTTTTTGAGGGGAGGGGCAGGGTTTTACCAAGTCACTAGGTTGCCTGGGCTGCACTGAAACTTGTGATCCTCCTGCCTCAGCCTCCCAGATTGCTGAGACCCCAGGTGTGTGTCACCACATCCAGCTGCTTCAGTGGTACTCTTTTGTTGAGTCAGTTCCAAAGGCACACCAAAGATCAATGAGTGAAGGATCAAAATTCTACTTCTTAATAGGTGAATGTCAAGGTTTGGAAGAAGAGAGGTAGAACTAGAAATTTGAGGATTTTTTGAAAAATAAAATCTGACATAATGACCAAATCTAGTCTTCCTATGGGTTTTCAAAATCTTTGACAATGAGGTTGCAGACCATTTCTCCTTTCTGATGTGCCCCTTTTTCTTTTCAGTCTGGTTGAAGAAAGTGAATCCTATCCCAAGGATTCTGAGAATAAGCTTCCCCACTTTGGAAAATCCCTTCCTAATGCAAATTGACCTCCTCCTTTAAGAATTACCTCTCTTGTGATGTCTATGAACAGGTAATTGGAAACCCCAACATAAACAGGCCCATCAAAATAGAATTTGTCACTCCATGGCTCAGTGTAAGCCCCCGGGAGCTCCAAAGACTCATCATCCTAATCTCCAACAAGGCATGAGGAATGAGGTGTCTTTTCTCTTCCAAACAATTCCTGGGAGTTACTCTGACTGACCCACTTAGGTCCTGTGACCAGTGCTACAACGACCTAAGAAGAAGGGATTATACTGAGAGATAGAAAGGGGTGATTCTCCCTAAAGGGATGTGGATTGCTATTACTAGAGTACTAGAAAAATAGATATTCCATTTGAGAATTAGGATTTTTGCACTGCACTATAGTGCAATCTTGAAAGTGGAAGGGACTGTAAAGACCAGTTGATCCAAGCCAGATGTGGTGTTGCATGCTTGTAATACCAGTACTTGGAAGGACTGCTTCAAGTTTGAGGTCAGCCTGGGCTTCATAGTGAGATTCTGTCTAATTATAGTAGCACACGCCTGTAATCTCAGCTACTCAGCAGGCTGAGGCAGGAAGACTACAAGTTCAAAGCCAGCCTGGGCAACTTAGTGAGATCCTGTCTCAAATAAAAAATAAAAAGGGCTGCGGAGATAGTTCAGTATGAAGGCACTGAGTTTTATCCCCCGACACAGGAGAAAAAAAAAAAGCTGAGCTGAATTTCCCGAATCCCATTTAGTGCCCTAGTATTTAAGTCATAACCAAAAGTAAAAACTGTGTCTTAACTCCTCAGATTGGAGACTCTTTTATTGCCTGATGTCAACAAGAATATATTTTAAACCTCAGTTTTATGTTACTAAAAACAAAAGATCAAAAAAATAGTATTGGCAAAAGTTTACTTACTCTGCAGATTTGGGTAAATGGATTAAGTTGTCTGAGCCTCTGTTTCTGATGTGTAAAATACAGGTAGTAACAACTACCTTGAAAATATATTGACAAGATTAGGTATTGTAAAAGTAAAGATTCTAGCAAAGAGGAAATAATAAAAAGTAGATATTTCTTGTATATATGCCATGTTTAACAGGGTTTGGCATGTACCATATTTTTACTGCATAGATGGTACTTGACTAACCTAATTCTTTTCAGAGGCAAGAAATTATTATTTATGTCATCTAGAACATTTTATTTAGTTCATTAAAAATTTTTTTTCCATTAACACGCTTCAAAATAATATTAAATGACAAGAAGCATCTGTTCAAATTAGGTAAAATTGCAAGGACTGGACATTACCTTTGGGAATTTAAGTGGAGGGCAGCAGAAAAATTCTAAATTATTGATTCTGTGTTACTGTGCTTCAGTTTTTGATGTTGAATTCAGGCAGAACTTGCATGGATGATGATTTTGATGATGACAATCTAAATTGTCTGACAATTCTGAGGCCAATTGTGGAAGGAATGGAATTCATCTTCGGTGTTACTGAGGCTTTCACTAACTCCCCTCTTAAGCTCTTCTACTTCATATCACCAATACACATCAAGGCAATTTGCTTCTTGGGTATTAAACATCTCCTCAGTTCATTTCAAGACTTTCATATCAAGATGTAAATGTCTGTCTCGAATAAGGATAGCTTAACTAAATTAAATTAATTGGCCAAAGATTAGCCTTCAGATGCATATTGGGAGAAAACAGTGAAAAAAGGAGAAAAGAATAAGGTTCTTAGAGAATATGTTTTAAGGCAACAGGCATTCATCTGAAACTGAACCCCTTTAGTGGGCATTCATTTACCTGAATCTAACCTGGCCTTTTCCACAAAGTAATCCCTGCAATATTTGACTAAAGCTACTAGAAAAGGTTACTTGATGAGTCACTGGCAAAAAATAATATAGCTCCCAGAAAAAAAAAGGGAAAAACAGTCCAGTAAGAAGAACTTTCAAAAGGCTACATTCTTACCACCAAAACTCAATCACTTTAAACTGAAAGCTAATTTCACCTTCTCTTTAAAGACCTCTTCAGCTGACATGAAAGGATTATTCTGCTTCCACTTTTACTTTCCTAAAATATCTCCCTTATACTTAAACAAGAGCAAAACACAAATCAGATCACATGATCCACTTAAAAATATCTACTGGTTTTCTATCACATCTAGAAAAATTAAAAACAATCAATCGTTGCTTGGCCCGTGTGCTCCTGTCTAACTTTTCTCCTCCCTCAGCATGCCCAGCACCCCTGGGTTCTGCCTGTACCTGGACTAGCCAAACTTACTTTCATCCCAGGGCTTGTGCCCTTGCCTGGGACTCTCAGAAAGCTTTGTATGACAGCTTCCTGCTGTCACTCAGGCCTGTCCAGCTGCCACCCACCTCTAACGTATTGTCTCTGACAAGCCTATATAAAGGAGCCTGCCTCTGGGCCCCTCTCCCACCCCACCCACCCACTTCCTTTCCAGGACTGAGCCCTCTCTGCAATGACCTTGCTTGCTTTCCGTTGATCTCAAGTAAACTTGAAAACCACATCTCTCCATCACCTGGAGCTGTGTGGCATATTTCAGGCGTTCAACCACTGCTGCGTAAAATGTATGGTGACTAGAATTCTATGATATGCAATTATAAATACCATAACCTGAAGACACAGAAATGGAGTTTGAGGCCTTTCTTTTGACTCACTAGCAGAACAATCACCCGGAGTTGAAATTCAAAACCAATTGGTCACTTTTGGTGCAGACAACAACAACAACAAAAAAAGAAAACACATAGAGTCAGCTGTCTTGCAGAGGAGCTTTGTCTTCCCCAGGTTCCTGAAGGTCATATAAACCTTCCCACAAGCCCCACCACGGTGAAGGACTGGCAGTTAAAACAAGTCTTGGAAAGAAGGGCTTGAGCCCAATAGGTGGCAGTTCTATGATGAACTTGTAACTAAGTCTGTTTGAAACATTGAATGGATGATATCTATATATTTACCATGAGTTATTAAAAACAAAACACTATGGCTTAATAGTAAACATTACATTTTCTTGCATCTCCTCTTGCGATTATTTCAGGGACAATGTATAGGTGCATCATAAGCAAGATCTCTATTTCGTTTTTGTTTTGCAAGATAAGTGCTTATTCCCTGTTCCAGATGGGGAAACCAAGCCTGAGAGATATTAAATAACTTGTCTGCAGCTTTCATATAGTAGAGATGGCCTCTGAACCCAGATGCATTGCAATGGTCAAAAGATATCTTCATGGACTTTGGTACATTTAAAGTGTTGTAAAATTATTGTTTTTAGTGGAAGAAGTACACTCTCCCTCCCCACAGTTCCCATCTCTCCCCTGTTACCAGCTTGGCGCTTGATTTTCAGTTTTTAGTGTTAACCTGAATTCTTCACACTGCCTGCCGCTGCTCCACAAGGACACCTGCTATGTTCCTGTCAGTGGCAGCAGTGGCTGGGGCTCTCCATGGACATGGGCTGGGGAAGAGAATGTCCACAAGTGTTATGTTAGCTTTGTGTTAAGTAAAATTTTTAAAGAAGTGTAGGGGGAAGAAAGCAGATTGCATCAGGAGAAGGTGAAGGGGGAGATCAGGAGAACAGAGGAGACGGCTGATGCAAAGCTCTAGGAAATGTCACATTTACATTAAGTGTAACAAAGATTTTGTTGTGTAATCTACTGTATTACTCCTCTCTCATCTTTCCAAGACGTCTATAGTAAAGACACTGCTATTAGAATTGTTGTTTTTTGGTTTTGCATTTCTTGTTTTTGGTGGGACAGTGCACCAAAAAGGGTCTCAAGAAGAGAGCAAGTCATCCCAAAAAGGCTCAGTCAGTTTCAGGACCAGAAATAGCAGGTATTTGGGAAGCAAATAGTCCTAAGTCTCAAAAAGGGCTCTTTCCCAGTCTTATCTTCTTCCTTCGTAAAATGGAGGTGCCGGGATAGTATCTTCTTAACAAAATTGTTGCATGAATTGAACAACAACTAGGCCAGGTATTTTGACACACACCTGTAATCCTATCACTCAGGAGGCTGAGGCAGGAGGATCGCCTAGACTACACAGTGAAGCAGGAGGCCAGCCTGGGCTATATAATGAGTTCAAGGCTTACATGGACTATATTGCAATACCCTGTCTCAAAAAGAAAAAAAAAAACCTAAAAAATAATACCCACAAGGAGCCTGGTGTGGGGCTCGGCACAGTCTAGGCTAAATTCTTTTTCCTCTCCCTAGACTGAATTACCTTTTCTGCAGTTCTTATGGATTCTAGATCTACTTAAGCGATTCTGCTTCTTTTTTCATTGAACTGTACACTTTGTCTAGACCCTTCAAGAGAAAAACGCCTATTAATAAGTTTGCATTTAACTGATTTCAAGCATAAAATGACTCTGTTTTAATTATTGCTATTGTGATCTGCAATAGTTAAGTGTTGTGTCAGTTTGAATCAGATATGCCTAGCTGTTTGGCTTAGTGCAGTTCTGGGTGCGTCTATATGACTACGAAAGGGGGAAGACCCACCATGGGTATGATTGGCACCAACCAATAGGCCTTCTTTCCCTATAAAAAGGGAAAGAAGTCTCTTTTGCACTTCTTCATAGAAGCTCCAGGATTCACCACCATATTTGAATGTCTATCTGCAGGCTTCCAGCTCTCTTTCCAGCCTTCCTCATGAGTCTTCGGTCTTCTACTTCAGAGCCTTCAGCCTCCCGAGTAGAACTTGCACAAGATCCTGTAGTGAGCCCAGGCCAACCGCCTTTGACAGGATCCTCCTCTCTGCACTATGCAGACAATTCTTTTGCATCCCTCCCCATCTGACCCTGCAGGCAGCCACTGTAAGCGTAACTCATACATATACAGTATATTACATTAAATCTGTTCCTCTAGTGATCCTTAGTTAGTACAGGATGCAATTTAAAAATTTTTTAGGACAGAATCAAGATAAAGATTCAAAGTGAAGCTAATTACTGAATAAATGTGTTCAATATTTAAGGAATAAGATCTGTACACATCTGACTATAGCAGTTTTTCTACAAGGAAAGGATCTAATTTGGTGGCTGATTTACCTCATTGTAAATGTGACTCTCCAGAGGTTTCAGTTACAAATAAGTAAATACAAAACTGAATGCATTTGGGTATCTGGGTGCTTTGGGCTACAAATAACCAAATACAAAACTAGAAGTGGTTTTATCAATGAGGAACACTCATGAGCCTCCTGAATAGAGTTCCCAAGGTAGCTGATTTGTGGGAGAGCCCAGCAGCTCAGCAGAGTGAAGGATCCAGCCTCTTGGGACCACCTCTCTTCCCTCCACCACTTTGGTTCACAAGACGGCCTGGGAATTCCAGGCTCCCATGTGGATGTGATAACATATGGCTGAAGGAGACATTTTGTTCTCATGTGAGTCTTTTTATTAGGGAGGAAAGTTTTTCCCGGCATTTTCCTACCTTTTTTCACATCATGATACAAATAGAAAGATCATGTTTTTATGACGTGGAGAGTTACCTGGATGAGGGTGTTAGTGGCCAGATGGGACCATGCTAGCACTTAAGCAGCTTAGCCTCACTCTAATATCCCAAGGACTTCATAAATCAATACCTGTTACACCGAGACCCATATGAGCTCTTCCCGCACATGCTATCACATAGAGTTTTGCATAGTTATGCACTACATAATGCCATTTCAGCCAGTGAGGGACTGCATATCTGAAGGCTTTTCCATAAGATTGCAATGGAGCTGAAAATTCCAATCACCTAGTGACATCACTGCGATCACATTCTAGTGATACATATTATTCCTGTTTGTTGTGATGCTGGTACATACAAGCCTATCACCCTTCCAGCCACAAAGAATAGCACGTGCAATTATGTAGAGTGGAGACCATTTGATAATGATCATAAACAACTGTTACTGGTTTATGTACTTTTATCATGCTTTAGAATATTCTCCAATGAAATAGCGTATCATGGTCCTCTGGCAACAGCCTTGTACACTTTGTGTTTCCTATGTCTTGATGGCACTGAGGGCACATGAGGAGTGACAGACCTATAGCTCCTCAGCTTATGTAAGTACACTCTGTGATGTCTGCATAATGAACTGCCTAACAACACAGTTCCGAAGACACTTTCTATCGCGGAGCAATACATGACTGTGCTCTTCTTTAAGTTACAAGGGAGTCTCAGAGAGCACAAGCGCCTAACTACTCAGTCTAGTGACTATAAGACCTGCCAGTGAGGAAGAAAGAATAGATAGTACCAGGGGCAGTCAATCATTCAGTCATATTTTCCAAGCTGCCCAATCTAATTCTCATAGTACATGTGAGAATTTCCAGCAGGAAAGCATTTTGTGTGGGATAGAACGGAGGCTAATAATTTAAGTGACTTGAGTTCATACAACCAGTATAAGTGACTTGCTTAAGGTCACACAACCAGCAAGGGGCTCGTTTGGCACAGCAAATGAAGGGTGGTGGTGTGCCAGCATGTTTTTATCAAGCTGCTCTCCAAACACAGTCTGACATGCTTTTTGGTTAACATGTTCTTTGAAGACAAAATAACAAACATGTACATCAGCACCTACTGTTGACTGTCTTCATGACCACTGATGAATTGGCAGTTTTTGTGCTGTTTGACCTGTAACAGTTGGAAACACAGAATGCATTTTAAATTTAATCTGCTTAAGAGATTTTCTCCATTACTTTCTTAAATCTAGAAAATCCACAAACCAGTGAGCACTAAGTCTCTGATCCATGGTATCTGGTAATTTCTATGGTGTAAAAAGTCCCTCTGGGCTTAACTTTGAGTTACTAACGCAAAATCACTCATTGTGGCATTGGGAGAAGTGTAGTAAAACTTTACAGAGAATTTTCACTCTGCAGACACAATATATGTCAATTGCTTCAAGAGTACAGACAGTAGTAAAATGTAAACTGGATGGTGGTGGCACATGCCTGGAATTCCAGCACTGAGGAGGTTGATCCAGGAGGACCACTTTGAGTTCAAAAAGAAGAGAGAGAGAGAGAGAGAGAGAGAGAGAGAGAGAGAGAGCACCTGACATTCTTTTACTTTACCTGAAATCTCAAATTCTGCCTTTTTGAAGAGTTTTCTCCTGAACACCTGTTCCAAGTCACCTCCTCCCTATTTATTCCCTTTACTGCACTGATCACAATCTGTGACTTCCCATTTATTTCTTTGACCATGTCCCTCGTTGTAAATCAGTTCCTTGGGTGCAGGGGACCTTGTCCATAGATGTCATTATCTGCCCTCAGCATCCAGCGCAGGCTCTGACGCACAGTAGTAACTGCCTGTTGAACTTATCTGACAAGATCCAGTGTTGGAGACACTACCTTGAAGCCCAGCCATGACCTGGCTTGTCGAGCTCACGGCTGCCACCCTTCTCCAAGGCACCAGGTGGAAACATTCTGCCTGCCTCGCTGGCCTGGCTCTGTGATGTCACACGGGCAGGGTTCTCTGCCCCATCTCCTTTGGTAACAGTCTTGTAAACAGCTAATGCGCTATGGAGGGAAAGGAGGAGGGAATGGCAGGGGGTTCCCCTGGCCCCCGGATGAAATAAGTTTAGGGATACTATCTGCTCACATATTTAATTTTGGAGGCCAATGGATAGAAGCAGCTACGATTTGGAATAAGCTAATGAAAACAAGAAAGAGAGGAATGAGGAAAAGAAAGGCAAAAGAGATAAAAACCAAACCGAAGAAAGGGAGAAGAAAGAAAAAGAAAGAAAAGAGAGGAAGATACACGAAGTGGCTGTGGGAGAGAAAAAAACATAAACCAGGTAGAAGAGGAGGAAAAGCGGGGAGATGGGGGGAGGGGAAGGAGGGAAGGGCAGGACCTGGCTTCGTACCTCCTAAGTACTGACCAGCTGTAAGGAAAGATGGGTGGCTCTGGGAGGGAATTCACTTAAATTCCTGAAAAGTATTTTGGGAGCTCTAGTAAAGTCATCTTAAGGATGACTGTCCTAAATATATTTACAATAGTAATTTGGAAACAAGGAATGTAAATCTTTTCTTTAAATCAGAATTATGGAGGAAAGGAAGAGGGAGTCGCAAGTAGACTATAATTTATTCCAAATTTTAAAATACTAATCCCAACCCATGAGCCTCCTACTTCATATCGAAATGGCTTTGAAAGCTATCTCCAGAAACAGGAAACCATTGGAAGGTGCAGCTTGATGGGCAGTCCGTGCACTGTAAGACGCCTTACAAATCCTTTTGTTCATGTTTTCTATTCATCTTCCTCTTCTGCTACAATTGACCCAGATTCTCCTGCAAGCGTAGAACAGAGAGGCTCCAGACATGAAAGCCTAAAGAAGGAAACTGAGTCAGGCAAAACTTTCCATTTTCTAGGGTCTGCGACTGCCCCTGGTGCCTGCTGAACAAGGAAATGTGCTTTTTAAGAGCACGCCAATACGCGTTCACTAGCATGCTAATCATGCTGTTACTTGTCTGAAGTACTAAGGACTCCAATAAGGCAGTTTCAAAGATGTCTGATGTAATTTTCTTGGGGGAAGGGCAGGTGTGGATAGAAAATTAGGAAATACATCCTCAAATGATACTGGCACCAAAGTGCACAAAGTATTTTCATATTTCCCCAAGACATTCTAACCTCCAAAATACTGGATAAGGGGCTTTGGGGATTCCTTGATGATTTCTTCAGTGGCTATTTGATCCTGTTAGGTTCTCTCTGAAAAGTACAGAACCTTCCCCAAAGTCAAGTTGAAAATTTGTAGAGATAGCTTTTAGATCTTTAAAAGCAGCTAAGTAATGGTTGTTGAATGACAAAAAGAAAAAAACTGTCTTTTTTTAAAATCTAGGAGAGCTACATGCTGGTCTTGAGAGATAGAAAGTAACAAGGTACAAATAGCAACAGTTAAGCTCCTGCGAAATACTGGGGAGACCTCCTCCCACATTCGCTTATTTCCAGGCCAGAACTCAATTTAGCTAATATCTTTAAGGGTTGCTTTTAAAGCACTTGCCCTCTACAACGAAACACCACGTTTATTTTATTCTTTGTACACACCAGAACATCTTATAAAGGGGCAGAGTTTTCTTTTCTGAACTCCGGTGCCTGCGGACGCGGCGCGAGAAGGGTTAAACCTGCTAGAGGGAAGCGCGCCGCAGCCAATGGGAAGCCGAGTTGGTGACGCACTGCTTCCCGGCACCCATTCATTGGCTGCGCAGGCTCCGTCCTTCATCCCCGCGTCCGCACGCGGCGTGGGCGGGGTGTGCTGCGGTCTATTGAGCTGAACTGGGTCCAGGCGGCTGCACGTGCAGTTTCGTTAACTTCAGCTTGTCGTCCCCAGTTCTTAGTAGAAGCGGCTGTTAACGTCTCTAATCGTCCTCCAGACGTTGAAAATATCCTCGGTTCCATTAACCTCTCTGGAGGTCGCTGGAGATTCCCCGTGACAGAATCACGTGATTAAGTACAAATAAATACACTGTGGGATCCCACGAGCCCCACAGGCAAACCCGTCGGGAGCTCGGGGCATGCGTCCAGTGTCCTCCCATGTGGCGGGGTGCGCAACCTAGGTGTGCGGCCGCACCCGCGTGGGTCACCCCTTGGGGAAGTGTAGCGGCCTTCCGGACACCGATCCGCGTCTCTGGGCGTGGACTGCGCGCGAGCAGGGGAGCCCAATCCCGCTCTCCTATCGCCGGGTTCGGAGCGGCTGTCCACCCGCGGATCTCTACGCGGCCGTGCACACCACCTAGGCCCCGGCGTCGGAGCGTGGAAGCCCCGATCCTGGCTCCGATCCGGGATCCTGACGCTCCTTCTGGTCTCCGCCCGAGGCCCAGAGAGGCTGGGTTTGGCAGTGACGTCATCCGCGTCCGCCCCTCCCCCGACCGCCGGCTCTCGCCGCAGTTCCTGCCCCGCGACATCCGGGTCTCTCCAGCTGCTTCGCCGCACCGCAGCTGTAGCCGCGGCCGAGGCGGCCGAGGCGGCGGGGCGGGGCGGGGTGGGGCGGGGCGGTCGTGAGCGCGCCTGCGCGGGGCCGCGCTAGAGGCGGCGGCGGCGGCGCTGGAGGCGGGAGCGCGCGCAGGAGCTGGAGAGCAGTGGTCTCCGCGCCGGCCGGGTCGGCGGCTTCGGGTGCCCGGCGGTTGCGGCTCGGAAACGGGCGGCTGGGGAGGGGGGGGAGGGGGGACACCAGGCAGGTGGGGCGCGAAAGCGATGCGTCCTCGGCTCTTCCTCCTCCTCCTCCGGGACTCGATCTCTGCCGCCCGCCCCGGCGCCCGGATGATCTGAGTCGCGAGGGCGCCCAGAGCCGGGGCCCGGACGTAACCCGGCTGCTCCTCCTCGCCGCCGCCGCCGCGGTGCCCCGCTCCGCGCCCCCTCCGGGGCCGCCGTCGCCACCTGGGCCGACCAGGGGCCCGCCCGCCTGCGGCTGCTCCGGGTAAGCACGGCGCGGGGCGAGGGCGCGGGCGCGGGCGGGCCTGTGCGGCGGCGGCGGCGGCGGCGGTGGCGGGAGGGCGGCGCAGGCCTGGGGCCTGTAAACAAGCGGCGCGGCCGGGCGCTCCCGGCAGGGACGCCGCGGCTCCGCCCCCGGCCGGCCTCCTCGGCGCGGGCGCGGGCGCCCGGAACTTCCAAAGGCCGGGCGGCGGGCGACCGGCGACCTTTGACCCGGCCGGGCTGGGCCCCAGGGGCAGGGCCGGAGTGCAGCCGTGAGGTCAGTTCTCTGACTTCGCATCCTTTCGGCCGTGTCAATGGGCCAGAAGTTCTTGTTAAGAGTTTGGTTGAGATATGTTTCTGTTTGGCTCGTAGATGTTAAATAAACTTGGAGCCTTTTTTGTCCCAGCCCCGGCTTTTGACAACGTTTTGAAAATTTCGCCTATTGAGATATTTTTCTTCTCTTCTCAAATACCACTTTAAAAATTCACAAAGCTTGTCCAAGCTAAGGAATCTATGTAGCATCCCCACCTCGAGTTCACTGCTGATTGGAAAAAAGAGCCGGCTGTGTTTTAACAAGAGATTAGAAGAATGGGATACAGATATTGTCCCGTAAAATAAGTGGAAACTAGAAAAATTTTTAAATTGTTCTGAGCAAAAAGGTATCATCTCTTTAAACTTGTATGCTGGAATGTTAAACACAGCCACTTTTTTAGGTGCAAAGCATTCTGGAGACAATTTAAGCAGTCCTGTGCTCAGCCTAAGGGCTTTCAGAGCCCTCTGGAATCCAGCAGAGCCCAACTCCTTATAACATCATTTTTATGCTTTTATCTTTATATATACTGCACCTTTCTCACAGGTTGTATTTCGTAATTCCCTATTTTACAGATGAGAAAACAGACAAGGGAGACGGGCCACCCCCCGTTTTCTAATCTTAGTTGTTACCTTTATTGACTTAATTTTTCCTTTGCCAATAGGTAATTCCAAACACAGTAACATTTCTTTACTGATGTTGCAGTTGTTTTCTTACATATACCGTGATTAAACATTTAGTCATGTAAGAATGATTAGTTTTAACCTGGAAGTTTATTGAAACAGTCATGAATTGCATGTGAATGTTGTTTAAGGAATTTTGATACTATTAAATAATTTTATATCAGTGGAGTAACTATAGAATCGGTATAATAAGATCAATAAGGTTTGGCATTAGCTACGTCGGTGTATATTTGAGAATAGGTTGACTACTGAAGTCTTCAAGATGCTTTTTACATAGCTTGTATCATTTTTTTTTTTTAACATGGATGGTTTCATTTTATATTTTAGTATAAAGGACAGGAGTGGTGACAGTTACAGTATAACCTGTTGAAGGGAACACTGCACTGGGAGACAAGAATTGTTTAGTCATGCGCTGTGCTCCACAATGTGTATCCACAGACAAGACTTTTAACCTCTTCAGTCTCAGCTTCATATCAGTAAAGCCAAAGGGTATACCGTCCAATTTATTAATTTTTCCACTTTTACTGTTGTGTATCCAGTGTATCTTTAAATGCCTGATATGTGCTCCACACCTCGATGTTTTAGCATTCTAAAAGTGATTTTTCTTTTTGAGTTGTTTTATTAAAAAGCATTTAACTTAGTGACTGTGTTTTGGGAAAGCTGTTCCTGTAGGTTGCCTTCACTGATTTTTCTGTTGGATTGGAAAGTCAGAGAAGTGCTTAGAAGGGAAGAAGGTGGCAATTCCATTAAAGACAAGTGTGGTTTCCACTGTGGGTTTGAACGAGCACACAGCCCTTAGTAACCGGATGTGAAGGGCATTGTAAGAACACATTATGAAGGTTGTTGGAAACCCCATTTTAGTAATTTGGTCTTGTTAAACTTTTTTTTTTAATTTTCCCTAAATCTCATACCTTCAAAAAAGAAATCTATACTGGCATTATTTTGTCGTGTAGTAAACATTGTTGAGCAGTTAGTAAATACCTACAGTCTAAATTTGTTCAAAATCTTCCTAGACTGTGTGCTTATTACAATGGCTAATAGAATTACAGTGATTCTGAACACCTATTTCATAATTTTAAACAGAGACTGTTTCCAGGAAGCTTGTTACTGAAATTAATGTTTGTCTGCTAGAGGTGGAGTGATTTTTCTGAGGTGTTAATGTGTCGTACAATTAATTTTTCAGGTGATAGGGTGATGTGTATTTCAGATTATCTGTTGCTTGGGTGTGTGACTCCAAATAGTACTCTTGAAGTATTGAAGTATTTTCATTCTTAATCAAATCAGACTGAGACAGCCTTGTAATAAATCAGGTTTCTGGTAAGCAGAGTTTTGTAAGGATTGCCCAAGAAGATAAAACGAGGCAGAACAAGGTGTGGTTCGGTAAAATGTATGGACCTCGGAAGTGGAGAGAAGGTCATGTGAGGCCACTAGGGAACAACTGTCTTCTTATACCCTGGGTATCACTTGTAGTTTACAGTATGTCCCATCTCCCATCTCAATACATGTTTGTTCCTTTGTTTTCAGTACTGGAAATCAGAGGTGGAGCTTTTGATTACCCTGAGCTGCATCCCCAGCTTATTATTTTTCATTTTGAGTCAGGATCTTCTGAGATGCTCCAGCTACTGGTAAAATTTCAGACTTCCTGCCTCAGTCTCCCAGAATGGTAGGATTATCGGATTATCAGTAAGAGCTACCATGCCCACTTATGACAGAAATATTTTTAAAAACTGGAAAGTATAAATTATGTATATAAGTAGATTAGACTTCACTGTGTTTGTAGTAACAGATGTTTTAAGCATTCCTTTAGTAAATGTTTAAAAAGGGAGCTTAGGGGCTGGGGATTTAGCTCAGTGGTTTAAGTGCCTGCCTGGCAAGTGCAAGGTCGTGAGTTCGATCCCCAGTACCAAAAAAAAAAAAAGGAGCTTGAGTTTGTTGTGTTGCAGTGTTGGGGATTGAACCTAGGGCCTCATGCATGTTACACAAGTGTTCCATCACTGAACTACTTCTCTGGCAGCCCTTATTTTTAACACAGAGTGATTTGTAAATTGCCCAGGCTGGCCACAGACTTGTGATCCTCTTGTCCAGGGTTGCTGAAATTATAGGCATGAGCCTTCTGTACAGAAAGTTTTTATAAATTATTTATGTATTTATTTGGAATATTTGGGCCTAAGCATATATAGTGTTTATTTTTAGGGATCTGAATGAAATTCATTAGTTGTTGTGATTGGTAAGATTTGAATTAAACTCTTGTGAGACCAAACTGCTTCTAGATACAAGAGAACATAAATAATAAAAACTATACTTTGTCGATCATTTGTTTATGTCAGACTTTAATTTTCACAGCCTTCTAAGATATATGTTATTTTCACTTTACACATAAAAAAGTACAGTTAGCTCTCCTCTGTGGGTTCCGCATCTATGCATTCAACTAACCTTAGACCCAAAGTTGGAAGAAAACTGTGCTGACCATGTATGGACTTTCTTTATCATTATTCTGTAAATAATACAGTGTAACTATTTACACAGCATTTACATTGTGTTATTACAGATAATCTAGCGATGGTTTAAAGTATATGAAAGGGTGGGTTAGGTTCTATGTGAGGAATTTGAGGATCCACTTTTATATCCCTTTAGTCTTGGAACGAATATACCAGGATAAGAAGGGATGGTTGCATAGGCCTAGAGAACCCCAGTGACATGTCAGGATAGGGTCTGTATATATGTAAGCATAGTTTTAAAATATTTCCTAGTGGATTTTTTGTAATTATATGAGCTATTTTGCTCCTGGAAACCAAAATTTTAAAAGCCAAATGCCAACATTTCTCTCTGTTAATAGGTTTCTAGAGTTAAAAATGTGGCTTTTAAGTGTATATAGTTGTCTTCCAATGCAAAAATCTCATCTAAAATATTCAGAAATGATGTAAGCTTTTAAGTTTATGTTCTCATCTCCAAATTTTCTGAAGTTAAGCCCCCAAAATTTTTTTAGTCCAGTTTGAGGAATGGAATCAATATTAGTTTTCAAACAGTTGATATGCTTAATGAAGGACTTGGGGAAATGTTTCTGAATGTATATAATTAATAGAGCCATGTCAAAGGCCCCATGAAGTAGATAGTCAAGCCAGCCTTGAAAAGCAGAATTGAGGCTTGAATCCCTGCTCTCCTGCTTTCTACTAAAATGTTCTTGTGTGTCTTAATTTCTCTAAGTCACTGTTTTCATTATCAAGTGGAATTTTCTTCTTAAAGTTGCCTTGAAGGTTCATTGAATTACATAAAGTACTTGATATATTTTCTACAATGAAGAAAGTGTCAAATAAATGGTAGCTGTTGTTTCTGAGTATATGAAATCTTGAGATTCTTGGGAATGGATTGACTGGGTGTGAGGTTGTCTTTGAGTATAGTTTTAGCAGTAAGCCTTGAAGCTTAACTAGAGGTGATTTGAGAATTTAGAATAGGTTATTAAAATTTAGGGTATATAGAGCTCACATATGAATAGACTAAAAGTTAAAAGTTAGTAAAGAAAAATTTAAGTATGAACAGATTTATTTGGCTATCTGAAGTTGGAAGGAATTTAGAGCCCTGGAGTTAATGATTATGTGGAAGTAGATGGTTAAATTGTGGGTGAAGAATAACAGTAATAAAGCAAAGGTGAATGTTTAGAATAATCAGTAAATAAGAAAGAGTAAGAGTTAACATTTTGAAGAGCAGTCATATTTCATAGTTAGAAAGGTACTCAAGACACCATTGCTACAGGAAAAGGTAGAAGAGAGTAAGGGAAGTATTGCGTTTAACTCAACTTCTACCTGTTGTGTTTTGTTTTAGCTCTGTGTGTGGGTTCAGGGTTATTTAAGGTTGGACCCAACCAAGCTGTTACACTCCACTCTTCCCTCTAGCACCCTGTACTGCACCTTTGCCCAGCCCATTCTACAAAATCACACAACTTTTTGTAAAAATACTGCTTATTATTTTGTTTCTATGTATTTCAGTGATGATTCCCTTTTGCATTTAGAATAAAGTTCAGATTTCTTGGTTTTGCTTTGACATTTTCTGTGATTAGATTTCAGGCATAATCTATTTTAACTAAACTGAAACACTTGCCATCCTCAAAACATACCCTTTTCTTTCTGTGGCTCTTCGCTCATGCTGATTTTTTAGTCTGGGATTGTTTCTTTTCCTTCTCCAGATTTTGTTGTTCTTTACTAATTTTTAGTGTTTTCTACTCCATTAAAGTCTTTCCTTCCCACCAGTGTTTATATCTCCTTTCCCTATACACTTATAACAGTGTTTGTGTATTATTATATAGCTTTAATAATATCTTTTACACTATTTGTGTCTCAATTTTAATTTGTTCAATTCTGAAGGGCAAAATAAAGTGATTTATTATACTCACAGCCTAGCACAATGCTTTAGGGATAGCAGACTCGGATATTTGGTTAAGTATTCAGCAAAATCACCTGGGAGTGGGAATTCTAGGGGAAAGTACTAGAAATAGTTATCAGCTTTCTGGAAGCAGACATTTTTGACTCTCCTGTATATTTTCACTGTACCTGGATGTTTAAGTGTGACAGTTGTACAAATCTGAAATGTAACAGAGTTTTTATGTTGCTGCATAAGACTAGGTTGAGTGAATATGGACCTACAGATTTCATTTTAACTTTCCACATTTTACTTTGAGGGTCAACAGGACTGTTATAATCATGTAGCTCTTTCCAGAATATTTTACATTTGCAAATATTATCATGAAGTAGGTATTGTTTTAACTAGAAAGTAATTGTGGGATTGCAGGAACTACAGTGTATGGTGTTAATTTTTTTTTTTAAAGGTAACAACCAAAGTGTGAATTGTCCATGTTCATAAAAACTTTTAAGCTAAACTTAAAAGCTTGTCAAAATATTAAACTATTTCTAGTATTCTTTTTGGAAAACACATGATAAAATTTCCTTCATTAGGTTTTTAATGAGTAAATTCTTATGGTCAGTCAGTGACTGTTGAGATCTGTTTATATTTGATTCTTTGTGAGCCTCTCATGTTTTTCTAGCCTTGACATTAGCTACTAACAGCCAGCATTTATATGCCAGGAACTATTAGAAATTTTCAGTTATCTTATTCAATGTTCACAGCTCCCCTGTGAGTTAAATATTGTAGTGTTATTACTTGTATCTTACCAGATGAGGAAATAGAGACAGCAGTTATTTGCCCAAAGTTTTAAATTGAAAATAGAAGTCAAATACATGTTCTTGGACTTTCCAAAATAATTATATACATGGGTCATTGCAGTTGTATTGCTATCACTACAAGCTTGTCAGGAGTTGTGACAGTTCAGAAAAGTTCAAAGGATTTGACTGCAGTTCTGTTATCCAGAGAGTGAATCTTGTGATGAAGTAGGAATCAGAGGTGGCACCATACAACAGGTTTAAAAAGTACATTATCATGTCATACAAACTTTAAAATTTTTCCCTGTAGAGTTATACTACAGAATTATCTAAGATATGGCTATGCTATATTAGTTTTCCAAGCTATACAGTTTTGTCTTAAGGCCAATTGTTTTGTGTGAGTATGCTCACCATGAAATACCTCCCTCTTCCATTTTTTTTAAATTAGTACATGTTTGTAGTTCATGCAGTTTCAATCATTTTGGGGAGTGGATACATGTGTGTATTACAGCTTGTTTCTTTTTTTAATTCCCTTCCCCTTTGCTCCTGCTTCCTCCTCCTCCTCACGCTGCGGCTCCCCTATCCCCTTTTCCATATTCGTTGGTATTATTTGTCTGAGCTCACGTTATGGTGTATAGTGTACATTAATTGGGGCTATTAGGTTCCTGTACATAGCACATCGTTATTCTTGTTTCTCCTTCCCCTCTACCTCACCCCTCGCCACTTCTCTATTGCAAGAGATCTGTACTATGTCCCTTTCTATTCATCCTTTATCATTTTCTTTGTTTATACTTTGCCCCCACTCAAATGCAAAAAACTACATAGTATTTAAGCTTGTGTGTCTGGTTTCACTCAACATTATATTTTCCAGATGCATTCATTTTCCTAGAAATTTATCATTCTTTATAGTCAAGTAGTAGTCCATTACATAGAGATACCATATTTTCTTTATCTAGTCATGTGTTGATGGGTGTACAGGCTGTTTCCAGGTTTTAGCTGTAATGAATTATGCTACTATAAACACTAGCATGCATGTATCCTGTATTATGATGACTTAAACTTTTTGGGGAAGATACCTAGCAGAGGGATAGCTGGGTCATACAGAACTTCTGAATTCAGTTCCTTGAGAAATCTCCATACTGATTTCCATAATGGTTGTACTGGTTTGTGTTCCCACCAGCAAGGTAGGGGAGAGTTCCTTTTCACCACAGCCATGCCAGCATTTGTTACTTGCTTTCCTAATGATTGCCATTGTTTCTGGAGTAAGATGGAATCTTAGTGTTGTTTTGATTTGCATTTCTCTAATGATTAGATGTTGAACATTTCTTCATTTATTTGTTGATCATCTGTGTTTCTCTGTGAAGTGTCTTCATTTCTTGACTGGATCTTTAATTTTAGGTGATTTAATTTTTTTGCATTCTTTATATAGAGAGGATATTAGTTCTCTGAGGAGTAGCAGGCAGAATTTATTACTATTGTAGATTGTCTCTTCATTACTGATTGATTTTTTTTTTTTGGCTATACAAGTTTTGAGTATGAATTAATTACATTTACAGATTTTTGCTGTTCTGTCTTATGTGATTAATGTTCTTTTTAGGATATCCTTTCGCCTATGTCTTCAAATGTTTTACCTTTTTATGTTTCAGTAGGTTTAATCTTCCTGTGTTACTGTTTAGATCTTTGATCTATTTTGATTTTAATTTAGTATTTGGGGAGAGATAAGGGTCCATTTTCAGTCTTCCACAAACACATAACCAGTTTTTCCAATACACAAGCTGTTAAATAGGCTTTCCTCCAATATGTTTCCGGCTCCTTTGTCAAAAATCAAATAGTTGAATAAGTCTGGGGAGGTTTTTGTATTCTCAGTTCTGTTCCACTGATCCATGTATCCAGAACCATTTTTAATTATTGTTGTCATAGTATATCTTGAAGTCAGGTGTTGCTGTGCTGTCTGCTTTACTCTTACTACTCAAAATCACTTTTGTTGTTCTGACTCCATAATGAGTTTTAAGATTGTTTTCTGTAGATCTGTTAAGTTTGTTGTTGGTATTTTGATTGGGACTGCAATCAAATTGAATCTGTATAGCAATTTTGGAAATATGGCTGTTTTGACAATATTGGTTCTACCTATCTAGGAGCAAGAGACATCTTTCCATTTTCTGATGTCCTCTTCAATCTCCTTCAGAGTACCATAGTTTTCTTTGTAGAGGTCTTTCACTTCCTTGATTAGGTTAATTCCTAAATATTTCATTTTTCTTTAAACTTCTGTGAATGGTATTGTTTTCATAGTTTCCTTTTCTGTTCATCGTTAGTGTACAAATACTAATGATTTTTATGTGTTGAGCTTGTATACTGCTACTTTGCTGAAGTTTGCTATTCTTGGAGTTTTTTGGTGGAGTTCTTTCAGGATCTTCTATGTAGAGTATCATGTCATCTACAAATAATGACAATTTGAGTTGTTCCTTTCTTACATGTATCCCTTTTGTTTCTTTTTTTTACCTAATTGCTCAGACTAATGTTTCAAGTACTATGATGGAAGAAGAGGCCATAGTGAACATCCTTGTCTTTTTTTTTTTTTTTTAAGTTTTTATTGGTACCAGGGATGGAACTCATGACCACGTGCTTGCAAGGCAGGCACTTATGCCGCTGAGCTAAATCCCCAGCCCCGAACATCCTTGTCTTGTTCCTGATTTTAGGGGCAGTGCTTTTCTTTTTTCTCCATTTAGTATGTTGTAAATTAGTCTTTATGATATTCAGGTATGTCTTTTTATACTTGTTTTCCTCAGGATTTTAGTTATGAAAGGGCATTGGATTTTGTTGAAAGACTTTTCTGCATTTATTGGTATGATCATGTGGGTTTTTTTGTCTTCTACCTTGTTTATGTGATGCATTGCATTTATTGATTTACATATATTGAACCATCCTTGCATGAAACTTACTTGATCATGTTGTTTCATCTTATTGATAATATACTGCATTCTCCTTTCTAATAACTTGTTGAAGATTCTTACATCTATGTTCATTGAAGAGATTGGTCTATCATTCTGTTTTTAAGATTGGTCTTTGTCAGGTTTTGGGATCAGGTTGAAAACTGGCTTCCATAAATGAGTTTGGGAGGACTGCATCCCTTTCCGTTTCTTTAAAGAGCTTGAGGAGTATTGGTAATAGAACATCCTTAAAAGTTTTGTAGAATTTAGCAGTGAATTCATCAGGTCCTGGGCTTTTCTAATTTGGTATACTGTTCATTATTGTATCAATATAATTGTTTGTTATTGGGTTATTAAGCATATTTATGTCTTTTTAGGTTAGTTTCGGTAGCTTGTTTGCGCCTAGAAATCTGTCAGTTTCTTCAAAATTTGTTAATTTGTTGGAATATAATTTTTTAAAGTAGTAATTGTCTTCAGGATTTCAACAATGTCTGTTATGATTTAACCTCTTCTCTAATTCCACAGGTGTGTTTTTCTCTATGTATTTGGCTAAGGACTTAACCTATTTTATATTCTTTCAAAAAACCAGCTCTTCAATTTGTTGATTTTTTTTTTTTAGCAGTATTTTTAGTCTCAATTTGATTGATTTCTGCTCTCATCTTTATAATTTTCTTCCTCAATTTCAGTTTGGGGCTGGATCTGTTGTTATTTCTCAAGTATATTAAGATTTCTCCTAGGGTTATTTATTTAGACTTGCTCTGTTTTCCTAATATGAGTACTGAGTGTGGTGAATTTTCTTTTAGGACTGCTTTCATGGTGTCCCAGAGGTTTTGTTAAGTTGTATAGTCATTGTCATTAATTTCCAGAAATTTTAAAATTTTTTTGTTTTTTATTCTGAAATTTCTTCTGTTGATTTCTATTTTCATTGCACAGTGATCTGATTCATGGAGTGATTTCAGTTCTTTTAGATTTATAGAAGCAGGCTTTGTGGAATAGTATGTGGTCTGTTTTGGAGAAAGTACTATGTGCTGCTGAGAAGAATGTACACTGTTGTAGAGGGGTGTAATACTCTATATATCTATTAAATCCATATGTTCAAGAGCGTGTGTCAGAAAGGTCTGAAATTTCTTTATTGATTTTTTTAGCTTAGTTGATCTGTCTGAGAAAGTGGACTTTTAAAGTCCTCTACTGTGGTTGTGTTTGTTTGTTTATTTGATTTTTAATTTCAGTAGTTTTTATTTTATGAAGATAGATGCTCCAGTACTTCATGCTTACATGTTGATCAATGTTCTCTTTTCTTGTTGGATTGTTCCTATGTAGTGACCTCTGTCTCTTCAGTTAGGTTGAAGTTTTTTGTTTGTGTATTTCTTTTGGTTTTTTGAGACAGAGTCTCCTCATGTATTTTAGGCTAGTCTTGTACTTAATATGTAGCCCAAGCTGGCCTTGAACTTGGCAGTGATCCTCCTGCCTCAGCCTCCCAACCGCTGGAATTATACAAACGCACCACGATGTCTGACTAACCAATTTTAACCTGAAGTTCAACATATCTGATATTAGAATTGCTACCAATTTGCTTTTGGGGTACTGGTACATGTTTTGCATCCTTTTTTAGTCCATGAATATCTTTTTGGATTAGATGAGTTTCTTAAACGAAACAGATTGTTGGATTCTGGTTTTTTGTTGTGTTTGTTTGTTTTTGACCCAGTCAATCAGTTTGTCTTTTGATTGCAGAGTTGAGGCTGTTTCCATTGGAGATGGTACTGAGAGCTATTATTGAATGTTGTTGGTTATTTACTATCATTGCCTTCTTTATCTGTTGGCAAATTCTTCTTTGAGCCCATTAGTTTCCCTCTTTTTAGATATGTCAAATTTGTTACTTCTGCCTACAATATTCTTGAGTATGTATTTCTCAGGAGTTGTTTTAACACTTATAAGTCTTCTGAGCTGGTCTTTTTCATGGAAATAGCTTGTTTCTCCATCTATTTTGAAGGATAACTTTGCTGGATAAGTTAATCTGTATTGGAAGTTATTTGCCTTTAAGGCTTAATATATTTCACTGCAAGCTCTTCTGGCCTTTGGGGTTTTACTGAGAAGTCTGCTATGATTCTGATTGGTTTACCTGTATATGTGATTTTTTGTTTGTTTCTTTGTTTTTTGTTTGTTTTTCTCTGGCTGCCTTTAAAATTCTGGGTTTTTTTCTTTCTGAGTATCTGTGTGTTTAACAAGGATATTCCCTGGCAAACATCTCCTTTCATCATCACTTGGTGTCATATAAGCATCACTTATTTGTATTATGAACTCTTTTGTTTGGAAAATTTTCTTATGATTAGTGTGGGCATGTTAGTGACTCCATCTGTGCTATCGTCTAGTTTTTCTCTGACTCCAGTTAGCCTTGGATTGGTGGTCTCGTCATCATCTAGAAGATACCAGATCGTCCTCTCTTGTTCTTATTTTCTTTTTGGCTTCTTTGAACTCTTTGTCATAATTCACTATTGTGTCCTCAGTATCACACACTCTGTCTTCACATTCATCCTTTCTGCAGTGTGTGAATTCCATAGTTTTTATGAGGCATTTCTGTTGACATCTTTTCAAGGATTCCATATCCTTGTTGATTCTGCTGTTCAAAATTTGAACTGTTCTAGTTTGTCTAGTATTTTACCTGTTTCTCTGAAGTTCAGTGTAGGATACTGAATGTAATTGCTGTGAACTTCTGCTTTGTTGCCTTTTTCTCCTCCCTTTTTTGGGGGAAGAGTACTGTAGGTTGGAGACTCCAGAAGTGAAGAAAGTTTGTGAGAGAGTCTTGTCTCTGTTTTGCCAAAAGAATTACTTCTGGATGTTACAGTATCCACAGATTCAATCTTACAACACTTCTATGTGATAGCCCTTGAAGTTATACTTCCCCCTTTTGTCTGTTCTCTTTGTACACTATGACAGTTTATTTGGTTGAAAAAAAAAATGGAACACTTGGTGAATTTGTGTGTCATCATTACACTGGGGCCATCTTCTCTGCTTCGTTCCAGTTTTAGTACATGTGCTGCTGAAGTGAGCACCCTCTTTAAGGTGCGGGCTCACCATGCTGCCCCAACCTTGAATTTGGATCTTCCTGTCTTACCCTGAGTAGCTGAGATTAGAGGTGTGTACCACTCACCTTGCCAGCATGGTCACTGCTTTGGAACCCACTGTTGTAAATTAAGTTTCATTGATTGGTCCATAAAATTTTTTAGGGAGCAGATACGTTTTGGTTTGTTTATTTTGTTTGTTGGTGCTGGCGCTCAAGTTAAGCACACATTCCACTGCTGAGCCGTACTCTCCCAACCCAAGAAAATAGTCTTTAAACACAAGCTTCCTAATTGGGCTTGCATTAGAGATTATACTGTAAGTGAAAATCTACATTTATTGAAAATAGATTCCTTGAAGGCAGTGACCTTTTATCCATTTTAAATAGGTATGCAGTATAAGACTGTTTAAAGCCGGGCATGTGGCTCACACCAATCACAGCACTCGGGAGGCTGAGGCAGGAGGATCATTGAGAGTTCGAGACCAGCCTGGGCTACAAAATGAGCTCAAGGCCAGCCTGAACTGCATAGCAAGACCCTGCCTTAAAAAGACCAAAAAAAAAAAAAAAGACTTTAATCTTTGTAATGTCTCCTTTTTTCTGACAAACACATGAGACAATTGAATGTGAACCAGAAATACAGCAGACAATGGGAAAATATATGTCATGTATAGTCCAGTTTAAATTTAGGCTGGTGCTTGATACTACTCTACATGACTTGTTTTAGGCAGGGATGTAGATAAACTATTTTTTGAGTTATGCTTTATGTAGTTTAATTCTTTTATTTAAAGAATATATCACATGACAGACATGGTGGAGTATACTTTAATCCCAGTTCTCTGGGAAGCTGAGGCAAGAAGATCCCAAGTTCAAGCCCAGCCTGGACAAATTAGCAGGTTAGTGACATCCTGTCCAATACAAAAAAAATAAAAATAAAGATGGCTGATGATATAGCTTGGTATGAAAGACCTGCGTTCAACCCCAGCACACATACAAGAAAAGACTTGTGATTTAAGAATTGTCTGTTATACCATTTCCAAGAATAAAAACATAATTTGTTACTGATTCTTCCTATCCCATAATCTTACCCTTGCTTCCTTTCTCTCTAGAGAAATGGTAGAGATTTTCATTACATTGGATATTCCATTTCTAGGCAATGCAGCTTGCCTGCCTTTGGTACCAAAATTTAAAAGTAGAAGTATTAATGATAAAAGTTAAGTATTGTTGTGTGTTTTATTTTGTTTTGTTTTTTAAACAATCTCAAAACTTACCTTTCAATATGCCATCATGCTTCAGAATATTGAGAGTAAATAAAATCTTCATGTTTTTTAAAGCTGTAGAATATTATTAAGAGTCTTTAAGACTGTTATGGATGTCAAGTGACTGTTAAAAGTGGCAGCTTTTGTTCTGCAGTCAACCTGTAGCTTCCCCTGTTGTATTCCCTTTCTGTCACCTTCATTGTGTCTGTCTAGAAAAATCCTTCTTGGTATCTTAAGCGCATCAACAACTAGTCAGCTGCCTAGTGATGTACTGCTTTGCTACAGTCAGGAAAATAAGGAGCTCAGTGCAAATGGGATTCTTTCAGTTGCAAAACCAGGTTAGACATTCTTGTCTAATAACATAGAGGCAGATTCCTGTGTTCCCAGAAGTTTAATTCCTCTTTCTGTCCAAATTATCTTATACATTGCTTTTCACATAGAAGAAACTAAGAAAATTAACCTATCCATGAATGTTCAGTAACTGAACAGATGAATAAGTAAATAGCCTAGGGAAAGACAGTATATGGGGGGGGGTCTAACCTCTAATCATGACTATTTATGTTTTCTTTGTATCATTTCCATTATATTTTACATGGCGTCTTTCAATAAGGGGAATGTGTGTGTAGTGATGTTGAGAAACTGTTTCAAGTCATAAATGAAGGATGGGGAACAGCTGAGTGGTAAGGAGCTTGCCTAGTGTGCATGAGGCCCTGTGTTCAATCCCCAGCACCACACAGAATGAAGTTACTAATGAACATAAACCTGACTGTGAAGATTTTGATGAGTAAGCTGATGATTTGCTTTTCTGTGCACACTTTTCCCGTTACTGGGGAATGAACCCAGGGCCTTTACACTGTGCAATGTCTCTAGCCCTACCCCCATTTTAAAAATAATTAATTTTGAGTCAGGGTTTTGCTAGGTTGATAAGTGGCATCGACTAGGTGTGAATTTGGAATCCTCTTGTCTCAGCTTCCTGCAGCGGTGGGGTCACACATGCCTGTTAACACATGTCTGATATCTGCAATATATTCTTATTAAAAACCTGTTACAAATGTTTCTGAAGGTATAAAACAAAAAGCAAAGCTATGTATCTATAGAATACCAAAGATGGAAATGGCAGGACAGTTGTTGGCAGGTTACTTTTTATGAGAAAAAGATTCACCGTTGACGAGGGAGAAGTCAGAATGATGGTTGTCATTCATTTGTCCCACACATTCATTGTCACGTGCTAACTCGTAAGCATCAAAGGCTATATAATCTCATCCCATATAAATCTTAAATCTGAAGTGAAAGGTAATTCATAAGGAAAATAAATGATTCTATAGGTTTCCATCTAACAGTAGATCTGTTTCTTGAGACAAGGAAAGTGGCAGTAGGAACTTGAGAAGTTCCCTTTGGCCATGTCCTTTGAAAAGGTGAGACTATTTAAGCAGTGGATTTGTTTTGTTTTGTTTTTGTTTTGAGGCCTGGACTCACTTTGTAATTTAGACTGGCCTTGAACTTGCTATGTAGCCCAGGCTGGCCTCAAATTTTCAGCAATCCTGCTTCTGCCTCCCAAGGGTTGATATTACCGATATGTACCACCACACCCAGCTCTGGACATAATTTTTAAGCTACTAAAAAAAAAAATTCACTTTAAAATTTTTTGTTTTTCCCTCTTCCCCCGCATCCATCATCCAGTGCATAGAACATCTTATGTCACAATTTATGGACTGAAGTTGTTAGTATTTTCCTCCTTTTTCAACTTACAAATACAGGGTTATCAGCAAATACTCAAAAATGTTCTGCACAAGAAGTTTTGTTTATTTAAGAAAAGTAAAAAGGATGGATTGGCCAAGGAAGTTTGCTATTGTTTTCTGGGTCAGTCTTAATCTGAATCCTCAAATATCAAAGATTAAAAAATAGTGAACTAAGAATGTAGTTCCGAATTTGTAGACAAGTTACTGAAAACCATAAATTAGAATTAGTTAGCAGTTGACATTGCAGATACTAGGACATGCTTGGAAAACTTTAAAGGTGAAATAGTGCTATGCCATGGAAATCTGCAGTATTTTGCTTGTACTATAATTGTGAAAATAGGTCAGTCTCTTTTATAGTCACCAAAACCCTCCAGCTAAATTTAGCTTATTTTTCAGGCAGTTATACAGTATACTTCTAGAATTTTATTATGCAGATGCAGTATACTTACAGAATTTGCTTTATTATGCAGAACACATCTTTGTAGAAATTTGAGACAGCTACTTTATGCAGTAATAATTCAGTTCACAGAACATACACAGGTGATGTCGGTACATTAAGAAATCATGAAACGTGAAGGAAGCATCACAAGTGGCAAGATTCTGTCTTACATGTACTTTGCAAAATTGAAATTGTCACTAATATGTGTACAAGCCATGGTTTCTGTACTTGTAAATTTTTACCTGATCTGGTAAATACTGTTTTTTTCTTAATTTTGGGATAAAGGTGCTCTCTTATTCAGAAGAGCTGTATCCTGCTTGTTTTGACTGTTTCACATTAAAATTGTTTCAGTGAAGTTTAGTTGCTTGGATAGAGGGTAAGTTAAATATTTAATCAAAAAAGTAAATATTTAGTTGAGGATATAAGATGAAGGAAAATTTGGCAGCTGAAAAATTTCCAAGTAACTTTTTAACCTTTGACATTAACAAATATTTTCCGTATTAATCTATATACATTTAGATTCCATAGTCAGGTGTTTGTTTTATTTTGTTTTGTTTTTGATACCGGGGATCAAACTCAGGACCTTGCACTTGCCAGCCAGGCGCTTGTGTCGCTGAGCCTTCCATAGTCATTTTTAATACTACTGTTAGCAGAGTTCCAGGGTACTGTGGACTCCTAGAGTCTTTCCAGATTCTTGTTCTAAATAAAGAATTGGTCAAGATACATGCAAAAGGCAGCAAGATTTTACATTGATTGAAGGCAGGAAAAGAAATGTGCTTGAGCTAACTAGATGGGGAAAGTAGTCTCCACAGGGTGAAAACAGATCACTGTGAAAAGGAGCACAGTAGCAAAGAGATTAGTGGCTGCTGTCCTTTATATCACCCACTCTGATTTCAGATCTTTGCTGTCCTATCAGAAACCTGCCAGACTGCCTGCCAGAAGAACTGAAGATAAGAGTTTTCTGATTGATCCCAGGTGTAGGGTTTGG
This sequence comes from Hydrochoerus hydrochaeris, assembly GCA_004027455.1. Lineage (NCBI taxonomy): Eukaryota > Metazoa > Chordata > Mammalia > Rodentia > Hydrochaeridae > Hydrochoerus > Hydrochoerus hydrochaeris. Next base: position 61,234 of record PVLA01002845.1, read on the forward strand.
TGCACATACATGTCTTAGGTCTCTGTGATTGACAGGTTTGATTACCCAGTTGCCTGGCCAGGCCCTCTCTCCTGTCTCAATTCTATGTAAAATTCGTAGAAAACCACAAAAAACCTGTGCCAGTATTTTGAGAAGCTTTGTAATGTACATGTCATCAAAGTTACCTCTCTCCCCTTTTAGTTTTTGTCAGTACTCAAGATTAAACCCAGGGCTTGTGCATATGAGGCAAACACTCTCCCACTGAGCTATATCCCCATCTTTTCTTAAATTTTCTTTTGAGACAGGCTTTTGTATCAAACTTGAATCCTCCTGTCTCAGCCTCCTAAGTAACTGGGGCCACAGATGTGCTTTGCTATGCCAAGCTTTACCACAGTTTATTTATTTGTGTAGTATTTTATTTTATTTTATTTTTGAGACAGGGTCTCACAGTGCAGGTTGGCCTTCAACTCACTTTGTAGCCTAGACTGGCCTCGAACTCACAGAGTGCTGGGATTACAAATGTGTGCCATTACACCCAGCTTTACCACAATTTAATGTTGAGAAATTTTAACAGCCCCCAAAATAAAGCCTTTCTCCCTCTGCCTCTCCCCGTCAGCCTACATAGTGAGACTCTGCTTCAAAAATAAATAAATAAAAATTCTAAAGAAGATGTTGCAATGAATTCGTGGCCAACCATTAGTTTGTAATCTTTCTGCCTCGATTTCCTGAGTGCTGGAATTACAGGTATGTGCTATCACACCCAGCTCATGTTTTACAGTTTAAATGACTTGTCAACCAGGGAAAATTATTCAGTAATTGGGAAATTATATCCAAATTCAAGTCAAGAATCAGCTTGTCACTACTGTTACAGCTCTGAGGAGTAAGTTCCACTGGTCCTCATCTCCCCTTGGGGCATTCCCTGTGGTTCATTGCAGCCCCTGAGCTTTCCCTAAAATGCTGTGTGTGTGTGTGTGTGTGTGTGTGTGTGTGTGTGTGTGTGTGTACGTACATACATACATACATGCATGCATGCACATATAGTGGCCATTTCTCCTCTACCTTTCAAACCCAGACTGGTAAAAGTTCACTGAAATACATTTTCCTTTTCATCTGCCTTGCTGAAAGAGTCTACCATCTCATTCTCCTACCAATTCCAAGAATGACAAAGAATTAAAATTAAGAAGGAAAAGTAGAAGAAAAAATTGCTCAGGTTGAGGAGGGACGTATTGGCAAGAACAGGATTAATAAGGAGTGTTCAGATTCCCAGGGTACTTATGTGGGTAACGGGAAGCTGTTTGAGAGAGGGGAGGCCTCAAGCAGAGAGACAAAAGGCAAAGGCAGTATAATATGGTGGAAGATAAGATAGTTAAAATTTTAGCCCTGGATTTTGAATTTTAAAACAAAGATAACTAACTCCTTTTTCTGATCAGATTTAGCACCCTTGAGATACTTTTCTTTCTTGGTGTAGAAACTTCGAAGCTGAACTGTAATGTGTTCTCTTTAGGATCCAAGGTCTTAAGATGGGAGTCAGTGCAGGTTGGGAAACACATGGAGCCTTTGGAATATTTTTTAGGTCAGTCACCAGAGGACTCAGTGTCACTATTCTCCTGGGTTTTCCCAGATAGGGAGAGTCCCATTCTGGGTTCCACTCTTATTCAGTGGGCTACCCTAGAAGTCTCTCCTCCAGAGACATGGAGCTCATGGAGAAATTGCTTCATTTCATAGATGTGAGGCTACTTTTCTCTGGTTGCTGAGACAAAATACTTGATGCCCAAAATGAAGGAAGGAATGGTTTGTTTAGCTTACAGTTTTTGGGGTCTCAGTCCATGTTCCGCAGGCTTCAAGGCAGAGTAGTGTGGCTAAGGAGGTCATGGCAGCTGCAGAACGAGAAGTGTGTGCCTCCTTCCCTCCCTTACATTGTATGTTGGCTGCCCACCCTGGGTGGTGTAGCACTTACACTGCCAGTCCCAGTACTAGACAGTGAACCAGTCACAAACGTTAGATGCAGCCACCTTCAAAAGCCACCTCACCCCTACTCCATGACCACATGAGGCTTTGGGGGACATTGAGACACAAACCATAGCAAGACTTTCTGGTTAGATCTTTTTTTTTTAATTTTAAGGCAATAACAGCAAAACAATAAAGCAAATCAGAACAATGCAAGTGATACAGGGCTTCAAAACAAAACAAAGCCAATAGAAAATTAACAGTGACTACCACCACAATGTCTATCATTTTCTTCAAAATAGCTATTTTTAGTGAGTGTTTAGGAGCAGGCAATAAAAATGTCCCAAAAGTGTCAGAAAGTCATGTAAGAAGTCAGTAAAACCTTTTTTTTCCTCTTCTTTCTTTTTTTTTTTTTTTTTTTTTTGGGTACCAGGGATCAAACTCATGACCTCGTGCCTGCCAGGTAGGCGCTTATAACTTTTATATTTAAATCTGCATTACAGATGGAGAAAAATTTGTAGATGTAATTAGGTAACCTTCAGGATGGAGTTTTGTTGAAATATATTGAATCAAAGGAATTTAGGAGAATTTTTTAGTCCTAAGGGAGATTGAAGGGACAGTCTAGAGATACTGTTTCTGTAAACTGCAAGAGTAACAGACCTATAAGAAAACTTCTACCTCTAACTAAAATAAGATTTAGAAATTTAAATATTGCTGTGATTGATATGTGTTTAGAAAACATGACATATCTGAGAAGCATTTGTTAAACAAGATTAAGCTCTCCTGTGTAGATTCAGGTACCATTATTTTGCTTTTCTGGATTTTCTTGAGTGCAGTAAATACTGGTATTAACCACTTAGCAGTTCAATTGTTTAAGTACAGGTTGATTACAAATTGTGTATTATAAGCACTCTGCTACTACCTTAGCCAGGGAGTTGACATGACAATTACATGACAGTTACATATTGTGGGCTTCAGACCCACAACAGTGTGCACAATGTTTAACTTCTTTAAAGCTAACCAGTGTGGGCTGCTGTTTATGTTACTCACATATCCTTCAGAAAGATAATAACTCTTCTGTTGATGGGAAGCGTATTTTTACTTTACCAACAGTGGTCATAAATTACCTTTGAGACAATGGTAAAATAAATTATTGTTATAGCTAGTAAGGTTGATCATTGTTCCATTTACTAGCTGTTTTATTATTTTATTCATTGAATTGCTTTTTAATGTTCTTAGCCCATTCCTTTTCCTTTAAAGTGTTCATTTTTGTTATCTTATGGATCTTTTACCATTTTAGGAACATGAATTCTGTGTATTACAGACCTTTAGAGATGCTCGTCTTTCAGCTGTATAAGCTGTGTTTTACAGAACAGAAGTTTTCACTCATCTTGAGTCACTTTCTCTGGATTCAGTCTTTTACCTTGTACCATTACTGTCATCCTTAATGAATATTTGTCTGGATATACTGGTGTGGGTTTATTACTAGTATTTCAAACGTAAACCATTACTTTGCTGGCATATCTTTTAAGATGTGAGGCAGAGTTCATCAGCAACCCCAGTTGATGAATCTCTGTTCCCACAAGTCCTTTGGAAGCCTTAGTTATACTCTGCTGATAATTTCTTGTACGTCAGCATTGCCTCTTTAAGGGACAATTTAAAATACAGTTTGTTTTATCTGTTGACATATTCTCTCATACGTACTTTGGAATATTTCATCAAGGGCTTTTCAAATTATTATTAACGGGAGTGTGATAACTGTCTTTATAATAGTGAATCTTTCACAGAAAGAGTTTTTATTTAAAAGCCCTCTTAAAAATTCTGAATATTTCTTTCTTTTTTTTTTTTATTTAAAGAGGGGGGAAGCAAAACAAAAAAGGGTAGAAACAATACAGAATTTCAAAAAAAATAAACAGTAAGAAATCACTATTTGATACATTACATATTGTCTTCTTGGATATAGTTGTTCCAGTTACAAAATTAAAGCATACAAAGTGGACATTCAAACAGTGAGGCTGCAAACAGTTCTGTTCACCTATCCAACAAAAACTTAGTAACATGGTTATCAATACTACACATTTAAGGTTACATACAGTTATCTCTTTTAGAGCACTTTCTTTTCCTCCTCTTGCTTCTTTTTTTTTTAATTGTTTTGTTTAAAGAAAAAATTTTGAAATGGAAAGAGGGTAGAAACAATACAAAATCTCAAAAACAAAACAACAACATCAAAAAAACAAAACTAGTAACCAGTAAAAAATCACTAGTGATAAAATATACTTTCCTCTTAGATGCAATTGTTCAAGTTACAAAACTAAAGTCTACAAAGTGGACATCCAAACAGTGAGACTGCTGTCAGTTTTGTAGCAACATGGTTATTAATTCCACACACTCAAACATACATGCAGTTATATCCTTTAGAATATTCTCTTTTCCTTTTTTTCTTTACAATAACTATAATCCATTCTCGTAAACTACTTAGAAGTTCTACACATGTATAAGTCTCTACACATATACCTAGCCTTTCTGTATTAGAGGGAGAAACAAATCAAAACAAGTCAGCAATACAAATTCCTAGAGAAACACGAAATGAAAAGAACATACAAAAACACAACATTAGGTAATCTATGGTCACTATGATGTCTCTAGTTATTTTCAATAAAATTGTCTATATTGTCAAATATAATATAAACTTAGCATTGCTTTACATTGTTAATAAAATCTAAACATTGGAGACATTATAGGACTTCAAAGGCAGTTAACAAACCAGAATGGGTATCCTATTGAATCCTGTCATCTTCAGAGTAGTTGCCCCTACTCTCAGACTCAACACTCTCAAGCATACCAGATTCAAATAAAATCAGTCAAAATAAAACAGTGATATAACCAATCTTCTCTGTTTTATCTCTGCCATTCTATTTTTCTGTTATTTGTTCACTTTTCTCCTTGATTTCACTGTCTGCCCCTTTCTTTGAGGCCTTTCTGCCATTATTCCTGGAACCCTGGTAGTTTTCTTCTCTCTCTCTAGAATGTCCTTCAGTATTCTTTGCAGGGTTGGATTGGTGGTCACAAATTCCCCCAGTTCCTCTTTGTCGTGGAAATATCTTGTCTCTCCATTAATTTTGAGAGACAGTTTTGCAAGGTACATCATTCTGGGTTCGAGGTTATTTTCTTTCAGGGCTTGGAATGTTTTGCTCCAAGTTTTTCGTGATTTGATGGTTTGCATTGAGAAGTCCGCTGTGATTTTGATGAGTTTTCCTTTATAGGTGATCTGTTTCTTTTCTCTGACCACTTTTAATATTCTGTTCTTGTGATGGATTTCTGGGATCCTGATTATTATATGTCTGGGTGTAGATCTGTTTTGGTTGTAGCTGGCTGGAGTTCTATATGCCTCATTTATCTGAACTTAACTTCCGCTACCTATGTTTAGGAAGTTTTCCTTAATTATTTCTGTGAATAGACTTTTATTTCATTTGTATTTGTTGCTGCATCTTCATTCACATATTTTATTCTTAGGTTATAAATCCTCTTGTCATCTTCTAGCCTTTGTATCGTTGCTTCCTGGTTCCTTGTTGTTTTTAAGAGATCCTTCCTTTCACGATCATACTTTCAAGTTTTGAAAGTTTGTCTTTAGTTTCTGTTAAAAGGTTTTTCCAGGTTTCAGTGGAGTTTTTAATTTCCTGATAATCTCTTTGGATCTGTTTCATATAGTCTAGGTTTTGTTTATATTCTTCATCAAAGGCTTCTCTCCTTTCTCTGGGTTCCTCTATTCTTTCATTTGTGTCTACTTGAGGATTACCCAGGACTACTTTTATTAGTCTTCTTATATCTTGCTTCACCTGAGTTAGAATTTCAGATTTAAATTCGACAATGAGGTCATGGATGTATTTCTTTATTTCCGATGAGGCTGTCTCTGACATTACAGGTTTGCTGCTCTCAACCTCCTCTGCATTTACCTCTGTTGAACTCACTTTCCCTGTTTCCACAGTTGGGGACCTTTGCTCTTTCTCTGTCTTGTCATGTTTTCGGTCCCCTTCAGACGGGTGGGTGGTGGAGGTCTCTGGGCCTTTCGTTTTGCTTACAGTTTTTCTGCAGCACACTTGCTAGGGAAGTACCGCCCCCCAGTCTGCAGCGAAAAATCCTGAATATTTCTTGTTATTTACTTTTAATTGCCATTTTCTCTTCATTTTCTTTCCTCTCCCTCTCGCTTTCCCTCCCTCTCTGTCCTTTTCCATCTGTCCATCTGTGTGTTTCTTTCCTAAAATAAAAATTTAAAAAGGCCCGGGAGAGTGATCAAGACCCTCACTTCCGCTGAGCTACATTCCCAGTCCCTCCCTCTCTCCCTTTTTGAGATGGTCTTGCCAAGTCGTCCAAGCTGATCTAGAACTCACTCACAGTCCTCCTGTCTCAGCCCTTTGGACTGTGGGATTAAGGCTGTGCACTACCATGCATGACTCTCTTAATTTTCTAAATGCCTAGTCATAGTTTCCTCACATGATTTTGTGTTGTCATGTAACTTTTTTGCACCTTTTTCCCTGTGCGTTGTTGCTTGTTTGGGTTGGGTTGGATTTGGGTTTGGGTTTTGAGTTGGTTGGTGTTTTGAGACAGGATTGTGCTATGTAGTCTACGCCAGCCTTGAACTTACTACAAAACTCAGGCTGGCCTCAGACTTAAGATCCTCCTGCCTCAGTCTCCCAAGTTTTATGATTACAGGCTTAAATAAGTGTTGTATGTTTGAGTTTGGCATCATATTTTTAGCTCCCAATAGTAATTAGATCTCTCTCATAATTTTGCATCTTTTTGTTTGTGTTAAATGCACTGACTATTCTTTTGAGACATTGCTAAATAACAGAAAAAAAAGAGTAGAAACCCTTGTCCTTTTTTACTGTGACTTGCACTAATCACAATACTTCCTCTTTTGACTACAGGCATGAATTAGCATATCAAGGAAGGAATGAATTTTACCAAATCTCTTTTATCATGTGACACGATCATGAGCTTTTCTTTGAACTTCTAAAGAGATGATATATTAATAAGCTGCCTAATACTGGCTCATAGTTAACATTCCTAAAGTGACCCCTACGTGGTGATTTGTAATACAGATTTTTACTTTAGATTTTTTTCGCTTTTGTGTTAATGAGCATATTTGGAACAGAGTTTTATTTTTCATGCTGTCTTTGTCCGTTTATTAGGAATAAGGTAAAAAAAATGAGAAGTTTGTTTTTTCTGTGAACTCTAGGTAACACGAGTTAGACAGTATGTACCTTTCAGGTTTAGAAAATCTTGGTTTTGACATTTTCTTGCCTAAGTGTAGTTTTATTTTTAATTGTTTTATTTTGAAAGCAATGAACATAAAATCCTCAAAAAGAGTACAGAAAGCCCCATATTTAACTAAATGATCAGTTTATTGCTATTTGCCACATTTGTCTTAATCAGCTTTTTTCTTCCACGTGCCTGTGTGTGAATCCTCCGTGTACACAAGCACCTGCACATACACACATTTTATAACTTTTTAGTTTTGCTGAACCTTTTAAGATTACGGACACCATGGCCCTTTGCTCAAATATTTAAATGTGTGTCCTTTAAGAACTAGGACTTTTCTCATCAAATTTAGTAAATTTAGCACCTGTTAGGAATAGGATGCAGGCATGTCCACAGGTGGATTTCCTCAGTTGCCCCAGGAATGATCTCACTGCAGCTTTTCCATCTTACCCCTCACTGCACACCCCAGCCCACGCCAGTCTGCAGTTACACAGTTCCCTTGGCTTTAGTGTCTTTTAACCTGGAGTGGTTCTTGAACCTTTGTAAAAGTTTTTTTTGTGTGTGTTTTATGAAGTCTGAAGTTTTCTGAGAAGACAGCTCTTTAATAATTTTCTTATCTTGTTCCAGCTCCTGGTCTTTGTTCTGAACTTCTTTGAGGAAAAAAGAACTAATAATGTGTTGTCCAAGAACTGTGTTAAGCTTCCATGCTTTTAAATTTATTAGTAGAATTCTATAGTATGTCTCATTTATAAAATAAAGTTCTACTGGTGAGGTATGCATGTGTACCCTATTTGGTTTCTAATTTTGAGTAATTTTTTTCCTGAAGTGTGTTAGCTGGTGGCTAACCTCTTTTATTCATTTTTTCTTCTATAACTTTTTTGCCTTAACCTATTATAATCCTTTAGCATTTCTTGTGTGTGGTTGTTGAGTTGAATGTTTAGTGTATTGATTTTTGCTTTTGCTTTCTCCCCATGGTGCTGGGGATTGAACGCAGGTGCACTGTACCACTGAGCTGCTTCCCATTCCTTTCTGTTTTTCACTTTGAGATAAGGTCTCACTAAGTTGCCCAGGCTGGTCTCAAACTTGCCATCCTCCTGCCTCAGCTTCTCAAGTGGCTAGGATTACTGCACCAGTTTGTGTCACTGCACCAGTGTTTGGGTTTTTTTGTGTTTCATGTTTTGTTTTTGTTTTTTAGTTTTAAATTGAGTAACATACTTTTTTAAAAAAACAATATGAGCTGGGCATGGTGGCACATGCTTCTAATCCCAGCACTCAGAAGGCTGAGGCCGGAGGATCACCATGAGCTGGCGGTGGCCAGTGTTGGCTAGAGAGTGAGTACACGGCCAACCTGAAGTACATAGTGAGACCATGACTCCAAAAATAAAAATATATATACATAAATGGTTTCATCATACCTCACAAGCTCTGATAGTAACCTTTTCTCTTTATTTTCTACATATTCTTCAATTATAGAAATAAACTCAAATGTGAAGCATCTTAGGAGCATACTTTAAGCAGTTTCTAGATGTTTGAGGTTTTTCTTTCATTTTTGTATTAACATTAAGTAATGTGATCTGTATCACTTCATTTTCTATAGTTTTTCTTTTAATTTCTTGTTTTGACTGATCTCTTGATTGCATGAATATGTCTAGGTTTTTCAGCAATGGGCCATGGGCTAGCATGTTTGTCTTTCTGTTACTTTCTTGTAAAAATGGCAACTTTGGTGGGTATAAAATTCTTGGAATAAATTTCTTTACCCACAACATTTGTAGACCATTATTTCATTATTGGCTATCACCTGATGTTACTAAGAAGTCAGGCCACCCTGATTTAGGTTTTCTCTCTCTTTCTTTCTTTCTTTCTTTCTTTCTTTCTTTCTTTCTTTCTTTCTGTTTCTCTTTCTCTTTTTCTTCTTTCTCTCTCTTTCTCTTTCTCTTATTTGGTCTACTGGAATATATTATGGTCTTCAAATTTATTACTTAATTTCCTTCAGTTAATTTTTTTCTTTCTTCCAAATTTCTCTTTCATTATTTGATTTTCTTTTTGCAGTGTATTGGTTAAGCTGGTGAATCTGTATTGTTCATACCCTTTTCTCCAGTCAGCTCACATTTGTCTGTGTGCTTTGGTGTACCCAGGGCTTTGTTTTGACCTCTGTAGACTGTTGCTGTGAGATCTCTACTCGTTGTTGCATCTCATGCCATTTAAAAAATTATCTTGATTTTTTTAAAATCTCTTAAATCTCTTTTCTTAGCTCTGTTAATACTTTTTATGTTCTAGTTTCTTATTTTTCATCTTTGTTTCACAAACGAGGTTTTTTAAAGTTTTCTTTTATGTAAGTTGTTAATTTTCTTTTGTTCTCTAGGGTAAATCAGACTGACATGGTGTTGAGTATAACTTAAAAGTAGTTTTTATTTCAGAGCTTGTTTGGGTTTTGTTAATTTTGTTTCTGTTTTCTATTTAAAGGGTAGCAGTTTTCTCTGTTGTTTGCCCAAAGATAGTGTGACTAAGATACTTGTTGAGTCTCAAGGTATCTGAATACCATTTGTATCTTCCTCTTGAAATTTAAACTGCTGGGCTGAACTATATGGAATTATATTTTAATTATGATACTCATTTTATTGAGAGAGGTGATGAGAACCTGCTCTTGTTAGCTTTTTATAGGTAAGAAAGTTTGTTTCTATTAGTTTTTCTTCTGATGCTTATTGAATGACCTACAGATTTCCATCTGTACTAGTTTGAGATTTTTCTTTCCCAGCGGGAATACTTGACTGTTGAGTATTACATTAGTTCCCATGGCTGGTACGATGTGACCACAGATTTAGTGACTGAAAACAGTGCAGAGTTAACTGTTTTCTCTTACAGCTCTGGAGGCCGCAAGTCCACAGTCAGGTTCACTGGGCCAAAGTCCCAAGGTCAGCGCAGTGTTCTCCAGAGGCGATCCGGGGAGAATGCGTCTGTTCTTCCTTTTTCCACCCTGTGGTGGTTTTTAGTCATGTCTCTCCAGCCTTCAAGACCAGCATCACCGCATCTCTCTATGATGTATCAGGTTTTCTCTTCCTCTCTTCTAAGGAAGTAGGTTTGCATTTATAGGTCTCTGATTATTCCAAAATTCTATCGTAATTTCTAGTTTAATTACATCTACACAGATTTTTTTTTTCAAATGAGGTAGCATTTACATATAGGATTAAGACCTGATCTTTGGAAGCCATTATTAGCCTACCACAAATATAAACCACATTAGGGGATAACTGGATTAGAGCCTCACAGGTTGTATGCTGTTTCTTGGAATCACAGGTATTGTCCTCTTTATCTATCGAAACCTTTCCAGATGGAAGCAGTGTGCAGTGATGCCAAAATGCATGTAAAGGAACAAAATAAAGTGGTACTCTGCAGAGAACTGGTGGTCATCTGCAGACAGAGTGCAACAGGGAAAAGGTGGACAGGTTTGAGAATAGGAAATTCAGTCTGTGCGACTTGATGAAGGACTAATGAGAGATAAGGTGCAGACAGATGTCAAAGACGTTCTTGTATTCTCCTTGGTGAGTGTCTTAGTTACTTTTCTCATTGCTGAGAAAAATAACCAACACCCCAAGTTAAAGGGGAAAAAGATTTATTTGACTCACCATTTATAGAGGTTTCAGCCCCTAGTCAGTTGGCTCCAAGGCAGGGTGGTGTGGCAGGCAGGCATTGCAGAGGAAAAACATTCATAGCAGGCAGAAGGCAGCAAAGGAGCGAGGGACCGTAACAGAGTCTTTCTTCCCCTCTTACACTCTGTCTAGGTTACTGGAATTAGGGCATTGCCCAGCCAGTCAGTGGGCTGATTTAGTAATCACATAGGCATAATCCTAGCATTGCACCATGAATCATTCACACCCTTTGGATCTTTTTTGGAGCAAAAAGCATCTTTTTTACTTCTGAGTTTATCTCTCTATCTCCTTTGTTTTCCTATTTTTTATATTTAATGTGTGAATTGGCCTTTGCCACACATCACAGTTTTCTCTCCCTCTTCCCCTCACCCTCTACCATCTCCACTCCTCACCCCTACCCCGCCCCTCTCTCCTTCCTAGGCCATTTGTCTTTGGAAAGCAGAGGAAGATAATCCTGGAGAAAGTCTCAGCTTTTTTCTTTAGCAGTGTTTCTTACCTCATCTGTTGTCTTTAAGAACCCATTTTAAAACTTCTGTTGTTACTTCATTTGCACATGTACAGGATACCATATGTAGGAAAACGAGTGCAAATTCAGAAATCTAGGTCCTGTGTTCATTTGAACCAGCTTTGTAACCTTGGGCAAATTATTGTACTTTTCTGCATTTTCTCATTTGTAAAACAGGCTTAGGTAGGTCGTTTCTACATTTTGGCTCTGATTACACAGGTTACCAAGATCAAATTTATAAATATAGTTATGTATAATCATTTTTAAAGTAATCAGTGAAAATTTCATACTCCAAATTGCAGGGAAAAGAAAATATCCAAACACTACCCCTTATTTAAAAAGTTTGCTGTAGTTTTATATGCTTTTTTTCTCATTACCATAAGATAACCTTGAAATAGTTGTCTTCTATTAACAGTAGATAAATTTCTGTGTCACATGGCCTGACGAGTTAAAAGTGCTTTGAAAGTCTAAATTCTCCTTTTCAAAGATATGCCTGCAAGCAGTATGTGTTTCTTCACTGAAGCCCGAAAATTGCTTAATGTACATTTTAGAGGTCAACTAACTGACCTCATCTTGGAGAACAAAATCCACTCATATATAAGCATGAGTGAACAGTATCTAGTGTTAAGATTTGGTTGCCCTAGTCAGTTGATGTATCCCACTGAAAGCAACTTCTTCCACACTCTTGCCTGCGCTTTTTAGTCAGTGCTTCTGGTCTCTCTTGCTTTATGTATTTTTCCCTCTGGCTTTCCCTTCAAACTTAGGTTCTTTTCTTTTGCAGGTCTACCTCCTCCACACTTGATAGTTAACTACTGTAGTGCTGTCAACAGTCCTCTCGTTACCAGCATCTGCCTTGGTAGGACTACCTGTTTGGCAGTGATCTTTTATTATTGGAGTGTATTGTTTGAACCTTACCATCTTTTACCTTAATTAAATATCTCTTAAAGAAGTGTGTCTCAGAAAAAAGCAGGGCTTGTTGTAAGAGTAATTTCTATCGGTTACTAAGAGAATACAATTTTCTCCATATTGCTTACATGTATTCACACTTCACTCTGTTTATGGATCCTGGAGAGGTTCTTCATTAGATTATATGTCCATAGGTAAAAAGAAAAATGTAGAGTTCAATTTTGAGTTTTTTAAAAAGAATTGTTTGGTATAATTTGGAATGAATGAAACCAAATGATCATCTTCAAGACGGCTACAATTGTTAGATCAGCTTTGTTTTTAAAAAAAGCAATGGAAGCATACCAGTTAAGGATGTTTTTCTTTATGCCTGTCATCCCAGCACTCGGGAGGCTGAGTCAGGAGGATTGAGTTTGTGGCCACCCTTGGGCTACAAACTGAGTTTAAGGCCAGTCTAAACTGCATAGTGAAACCCTGTCTTAAAAAAAAGGCAGCAGACAATCCTGAATGAATGGCTTCCTATCCCAATTTTAGAATTTTTCAGCTAAGGATTAGTTTGGTCTTCAGAGACAGAAAATAAGGCTGGGCGGTTGGTTGGCTCCCTTGTAATCCCAGCATTTGGGAGGCTGAGGCAGGAGGATTGCTGCAAATGGGAGGCCAGCCTGGGCTATATAGTGAGTTCAAGACCAGCCTGAACTACATAAACATAAAGACCCTGTCAGAAAAAAAAAAAAAAAACAATAAATAAATACATGATACAAAATGTTCAGTAAATTTTCTGGTTATATCTAAGAACAATTCAGTCCTGTTATCATAGTACCAGCTCGGCTGGTAATACTTTTACTATATTGCATTTTGAGACCCAGCAAGTACTGAAGTAGCTCGAAGACTAGGCAAGGACTAGGAACTCGGTAAAGACGCTTGCCTAGTGCTTGACATCTGAGGCTAACAAATTCTCATGGGCAGATTGAATCCCCTTGGGGCTATTTATAGAGATGTGCCAATTTGATAATTTGACTAAGATACTTAGTAGTAGTCTACTTAAGCAGGAGGTCTGTGTAAACATAGTATTCAGACTAAGTAAATAACTTTTGGTATTATATTTACATAGCCAGCTGCTGTGTTTATGTAGCTTATAGTTGGCTGCTTCACCAGCACCATACAAATTACTCAGAACCCAAGAAGATTATGATTTCTTAATTGCTTTTTTTATCTTCAAACAATTGGGCACACTGTACTTTCATATGCATATCTGGAAAATAACTTCTGGGATTGTTTATAAAAGGGAGATTAAGGTCCCTAGTAGGTGAGGTCTGAATGTAGAAATATAATTGATCAGTTTCCATTTCCTGAGTGCCTCATTTTTTGCAGGGTTCTGTGTGGCTGCTTTCCAGTCATTACCTCATTTATACGTTACACCAGCATTCAGAGGTAAGCATCAGTGCAGCCCTTTATACAGAAGAAGCTGAGGGACACTAGAGTAGAGGGAGGCATCAGGTATCTTAAGCATAGCACTCCCCACCCTCCATCCTCGCTAAAGGAGTTTCTAGAGGAGTGAAGCAAGTTGCTGTTGACCTTTAGTATGGAGCTTAACCTCACTGCAGCTCTGTGCCTTCATTTAGGGGACAAGAATTCTAATGTGGTAGCACCTGTCTTCTAGGACTCATGTGAAGATTAAACAGTGAATGCTGCATGTAAAATTTGAGAAAGCGTTTGGACAATAGTAGTCACCCCATAAATGTTAGGAGGTGAGTACTACCTGTAAGCATTTATCTCTCTACTTACTCAGAGGTAAGGTAGTGAGCTATAGAAGAAGTGAGGAATCCAGGGTGTCTCATCTAGACTTAAATACGTTTTAAGAGACTCTTAATGTGCTTTGAGACAACTTTTTGAATTTCCTTTTCTTCTTTGGCTTTATTTACTTTTGTGATTTTTTTTTTTTTTTTTTTTTTTTTGTAAAAGTAACCTGAAGGAGTTCAATTTGATGAAGCACAGAAAAACTGTGAGGTAAAGCTTGTGTTTTGCTTCAAAATCCAGGAACCACTGGTTACAGATAAATTCAAGGCCTCCTTTTGCACCTTTTCCTGAGCTGTTCTGTTCTCACAGAGAAACTAGTCATTACCAAGCTGGGGTGGGGGGGCAGCTAGGCTCTGTTTTGAGTGTAGAGGACATACCAGTGAGTTAAACCAAAATGTCTGCTCTCAAGCAGGTTGTGGCTGTTCCAAAGTTGATGGGTATTCTACCTGATCTTGTTTTTATGTATTTTAACTCTAATTACTTTTGCTGTATTATTCAGCATATTGCCTTGTGTTGTTCTTGAGAAATGTCTGCGTTAATATAGTTAGGTCTGTTTTGCTAAATAGTATTCCATTATTTACCTATTATGTTATATTCCATTATTTATCTATTATTATCATTATCAATTCTACTTTCTAATAAGCAGTTAGATTGTTTGTGATGTTACTACAGTTCTTCAAAAAGATCATTAAACACATCACCTTGGGCAGATGGGAAAGATTTTTATTTCGCTTTAGTTTGGTTCTTTGAGATAGGGTCTCACTAGTGCAGGCTGGCCTCAGACTTGCAGTCTTCTTGTTTCAGCCTCCCAGGTACCAAGTGGTATCACAGTCAGCGTCACTATACCCACCTGGAGAAGTTTCTGAAATGATACCACATTCAACATTTTCTTTTGCCACCTGCAGTGCATTTTATTCTATCTTTTTAAAAAAAAAAGTCCACATAAAACCTGCCAAGTTGATTTCATCACCTCAGCCTCTGCAGTTGCTCTGAGGGGCATAATTAGGAGTGAAACTGCCGAGTTGTTGCTGACGTGCATCATCGGCGCCACTGCTTGTGCGTCTGTATTTAGCAGTAGGGGGAATCTCCTTTTCCCTTCATTGTTACCAGCTCTTGATTTTGCCACATGCACGAGATGTGCATTTTGTTTTAAATTCACCTTCCAGTATTTATTAATGAAGTATTGAGAGTGTTTTTAAAGTGTATTGTGTTGGGCTGGAGGTGTAGATCAGGGGTAGAGTGTTTGTCTAGGACATGAAGATCTGGGTTCAACACCCAGTACTTTAAAAAAAAAATTATAAACTTTGGACTTAGAGTATTCAAAGCTGATAACCAAGAAGCAATATTACTATGATTAACTCCTCCTTGTGGCAGAAAATAAATAGCACAAGAGTTAAGTAGTAATAACACCCATGTTATATTTATACTGTGCTTGCCACTTCATGAAGTGAATTCATTTAATCTTACAAGAACCCTGTAACCCTGGCAGCTTTTTACACAGATGGAGAGATTCAGAGAAGCAGTGGCACAATTACAACTGCAGCGTTGTTAAGTAGAACTAGAATGCAAACCCAGCTTGGTCTGACAACGTAACTTGTGTTCTTTAGGACATTATGTTGTGAGAAGTTGTCAAAGGAGAAAGATTTGTCATTCTTGTCTCCCCTGTTGGTTTGTTAAATATTTGTTTCTGAATTCCACTCAGGTTTTTTTTTTTTTTTTCCTAAGAAGGAACTTTATTCTTGAGAAATTTCTGCTTGTCATTTCTAGCCTAAGATGGTGCTTTTGTAGGCTAATACAGTGGTCTTGATTGATCTTGATTTGAGCTCCTTTTCTCTCTGACCTTTATCCTTCGTCTCTTTCTTGTCATTTTTTGCACCTTTGACCTTACCTCTCATCCCACTGCCCTCCTGCCTTGCACCCTTGCTGTTCCTCAGAGTCACATGTGAAAATTTAAATGCACAGACGTGTAGGTTCCAACCAGATCCTTGACATTCTGATTTCAGAAAGTTCTCATATATTACTATGGCATGGTCATGAGCTGAGAGCCATTGGCAAAGTGGTTAATGGTGCTTTCGAGTTAAACAGGTTTGTAATAGAGTTCTGATACTCCTTTTAATTACTAGTTGAATGACACTAAATTCTTTAATGTTGGCTAAAGTTCTTTATACATTTTTGTTAATATTAGTATTCACATTAGAAAGTTGTCGATGAGATTACGTGAAGTAATGTTTATAAATACCATAGTGATTTAGAATTCTTAAACATGTCTGCTAATAAGATTCCATCATTACATTATCCTTTCTCCAGTCAAAATATTCTTCCATTAACATATGTGAATGCAGTGTCGGAAAAGTAATCTGGTAAATACCATCATACCAGATGATTGATGGCTAGTTTCATTATTTACCTTCCATTTGGAGAATGTTGAGGGGCAGAGGAATAGGCAACTCCTGCTACCACAGTCAGACAGTCTTCTTTGCCTGTGTATTATTTTGGCCCTCAGCAAAAAAGCGGGGAAAGGTTGCTGGGAAAACAGACATTTTTCCTTCTTTCATAAAAGTGTTTTCTTCCCTTTCCTCTCTGAGCTTAACATTACCAGCATCTTCAGTCCTTCTGCTTTCGAAATTGCCTACTGATTGAGCTAAAGGCTTTCCCTACTCTTGTCTCCTACTATCCATCTCCTCTTTACCTCCATTCTGTGCTTATTATTTTGTCCTTCTTTCAGATTGTCATGAATTTAGTGTGATTGCTTAGACCCAAATTCTCTATATTCCTAAGCTATTACTCAATGGTAACACAGCCTACGCATGATACATCATTACCAGGTATCTTTTGTCTGTGTGAGTCCATTCCAGACAAAGGAGTAAATTCCAGTATTAGAAAAGGATTGTGTTAGTGGAGTTTTCTGGCTTATCAAAAGGTTGTCACTAGCCCTTTTGATTTTCTTTATAATTGCACCTACTAGGCTGGGGATA
This sequence comes from Hydrochoerus hydrochaeris, assembly GCA_004027455.1. Lineage (NCBI taxonomy): Eukaryota > Metazoa > Chordata > Mammalia > Rodentia > Hydrochaeridae > Hydrochoerus > Hydrochoerus hydrochaeris. The sequence continues at coordinate 78,246 of PVLA01002845.1, forward strand.
TAGTTCAGTGATATATTACCTGCCTGGCAAGCGTGAGACCATGAGTTGGATTCCCAGTACCAAATAATAATATTAATCATAATTATCATTGTTATTACTACACCTACTGGTCAGCGTAATACTAATGGTGCATGTTGGTACCATTAGATTAATGGATAAGCAGGTTAGTTTTGTTATATTTGTAAAAAATACGCTTTGTCATTTGTATGTATAATTGTTTACAACTTGAAAATTAAAGCAGAACCACTTAATAATTTAATAACTTTCTGGCTTTACACTGGAAAATCTCATGGAAGAGGTAGAATTTAAACTAGATTTTAAAGGATGGGTATAGGTTGTTTTGGTTTTGTTTTGTTTTCTGTAAGTAGAGAGGAAAGACAAAGAATTCCAGTTAAGGAGAGACACATGAGCAAAGGCCTAAAGGAAGGTACATGTAAATTTGGACCACTGTGAGTACATCATTTTTTGCTTTTTCAGAGGGTAGATACAATAGGAATGAAACTAGATAGTCTTGAATCAAACTTTGTAAATTCCTTAATGTTTACCTAAGATACTTGAATTAATAAACTTTTGTGCAACCTTTAGGTTCATTTGGTTTTTCTTGGTTGATACATATACACAGCTTAGTTCTGATTATACACGTTCATGTTCCTTAAATGCTTTGTTTGGCTCGTACAAGTTGATGCCCACTGTAAGGTCTCTGTTCCCTTAAGTGGTTGTACCTTGATGTCAGATCACTTCTTGATCCCAGTGCCATAATTCTCTGTCTGTTGCCCATTTTGAGCTGTGCTTGAGCCCAAGGCTTTCCTACCAGTTGTTTGTTAATCTCCAGATTCCCAGTCAGTAGCATAATCAATGTCTGCTGCTTGTAAGAGTTATAAATTCCTATTTAAAACTTCCTTTGATCTTCTTTACTCTAAAAAGGTTATTGAAAATTTCATTTTTAAGACAATTAATTGACTTTTTTCCTGCTTTTCTTTTTTTGCAGACCTAGAGGATCAAGACATAATGGGAGCATTTTTAGACAAGCCAAAGATGGAAAAGCATAACGCCCAGGGGCAGGGTAATGGGTTGCGATATGGGCTAAGCAGCATGCAAGGTTGGCGAGTTGAAATGGAGGATGCACATACAGCTGTGATTGGTTTGCCAAGTGGACTTGAAACGTGGTCTTTCTTTGCTGTGTACGATGGGCATGCTGGTTCTCAGGTTGCCAAATACTGCTGTGAGCATTTGTTAGATCACATCACCAATAACCAGGATTTTAAAGGGTCTTCAGGAGCACCTTCTGTAGAAAATGTAAAGAATGGAATCAGAACAGGTTTTCTGGAGATTGATGAACACATGAGAGTTATGTCAGAGAAGAAACACGGTGCAGACAGAAGTGGGTCAACAGCTGTGGGGGTCTTGATTTCTCCTCAACATACTTACTTCATTAACTGTGGAGACTCAAGAGGTCTGCTTTGTAGGAACAGGAAAGTTCACTTCTTCACACAAGATCACAAACCAAGTAATCCGCTGGAAAAAGAACGAATTCAGAATGCAGGTGGCTCTGTAATGATTCAGCGTGTGAATGGCTCTCTGGCTGTATCTAGGGCCCTTGGGGATTTTGATTACAAATGTGTCCATGGAAAAGGTCCTACAGAGCAGCTTGTCTCACCAGAGCCTGAAGTCCATGATATCGAGAGATCTGAAGAAGACGATCAGTTTATTATTCTTGCATGTGATGGTATCTGGGATGTTATGGGAAACGAAGAGCTCTGTGATTTTGTAAGATCCAGGCTTGAAGTCACTGATGATCTCGAGAAAGTTTGCAATGAAGTAGTTGACACCTGTTTATATAAGGTAGCTAGACTTTTTTTAAGAACATAAACTGGTTTTTGTGTCATATTGTTTCTCATTTAATCATCTTGAAGTAGGTAGTGTATAGCCTAGTTTAATGTGTCATATAAACTCAATACGTGCTGCTTTCCTTTCTAGAGAAGTTACAACTGATTTCTGAAGGATTATACAACTTCAGCAGCACTTAAGACTAGAAAATCCAAGTCCTTGACTTAGGTTCATTGTTTTTTCTACCATTCTGCTATATTTTGTCAGTAAACTCACTTTGAACTTTTTAAACAAATACTGATTTTATAAAACTATCTGATATATTTTTTTTTTACCTTGCAGAAGTAAAAATCAACACAGCTTATATGCACATAGCCAGCTCAATTTAAAACCTTAATTAAAATCTGATCTTATTTAGAAATCAGGTTTATGTAACATCTAACATGTGCTTTAAAAAGGCACAAGTATCTAGGCATAGTGGCACACTCCTGTAATCCCAGCACTTGGGAGGCTGAGGCAGGAGGATTGCTGTGAGGTCAAGGCCAGCCTGCACTGTAGCGAGACCATGTCTCAAAGAACAAGACAAAAAGGCACAAGTAATGACTTCCTAGTGCATGCTGTCAGTGTCTGAATTTTGGGAAAATGATGATTTAAAGTACGTATGTTCTTTGTCTTTTAGTGTGCATGAAGGTAGTGTCCATTTTTTCGTATTATTCTAAAACTTAAGAATTGTCAGTTAAATTTTTTTCTTGAATTGTGAGATTCAAATATTAGTAAACTATGACTTGGGTTCTGTTTAATCTCTTCTACATTATATTGTGTTTTAAACAGTGACTACCTTAACATTTGCCAGACTTTGTATAATTTTTCTACAGATAATCTTTAATATTAAGTCACTATAGTGACTTTTTTGTTTGTTATTTAATGCTCCAAGATCACTTTTTTCCATGTAGCTGAATTAAACATTAAAATGTACAAGTTAACTCCAGTTACTGACAGAGAAAGGAAGGTAGAAACAGGTCATTAGTAAATATACCTATTTCTATAAATTTTATATATTTATATATTACAATTTATAATTTATTTTAAATGTAAATTTGTCAGCTATAACCACATGACAAACCCTAGTTGTAAAGAATACCACTAGTATTTTCTACCATCTTATATGGAGTACAAATGCGTATATGCTTGTATTAGGTATCACATCAAATTAAGTAGGCCACCTGTAAATATTGAGAAATAATTTTGTTTTATAAAATTTTTAAAAGTCATTATAGCTATAGGACTTAACTGTAATGTTCTGTCTTCTGAATTGTTGATTAGTGTATGTTCACTATGGTGTTGGAGGCCAACTGACCCCCACAAACATACATATTTCTCATAAGTAACATTTTTATTAGAACAGGTATAACTGCGTGTGGCATAGCTATACATGTTTTCAAGGTTTTGAAAAGCACAAAAGAAACCAAAATTTTCTCAAACTTTTTTCTTCCCAGGGAAGTCGAGACAACATGAGTGTGATTTTGATCTGTTTTCCTAATGCACCCAAAGTATCTCCAGAAGCAGTGAAGAAGGAGGCAGAGTTGGACAAGTACCTGGAATGCAGAGTAGAAGGTGGATCATTTAACAAAAAATAAGTAGCTTTATTAAGGAAAAACCTTCAACAGAACCACACTTAAACATTTTAGCTTTTAGTTCTTTGTGTGACTTTAATATCTCCTGTTTAGGGTACGAAAGTGGGGAAGGGTGTTCTGTAGTGGCCATGTAGATACGTGTACGCAGTTGTCCTATCATAATTATGTTTAAGAAGTAACAGCTAGTATAGCCTGCTAAATCAGGGTATTTTTGTTTTAAAAAGGCTCAAAAATTTTTGACAGATTCACTGACATGAGTAATTTCATGCCCAAAAAACCTGATTTATGGTTTAATTATACCATCTTTCTGTGAAAAAGTATGTATATTTAATTTCCAGAGGTTTTTTCCTTGTTAATTTGGAGGTCACAATCTGGTTATTAACAATTTTCATATGCCACAACTTTTAAAATTTAAACTGTTTCACAGCTTTTCGCCTAAGCCATAAACTGTCTCCCCTAAACAAGGTAAATGGAAGGCATAATATTGTAGTTCTCTACTAGCAGAACTGTAACTATTAATAAAATCAAGAAACAAATTAGGAATTCCAGGAGTATATTTCTCATGCTTCTACAAATTACTCTAAAATAAATCAAAAAGTGCTTTTATAGCCTGTAAATAGTTGAAAAAATTGAAGTGGTCTTTCGTACAGCTGTTGTGAGAATGTCAGTTCGCTGCATATATGTACAATAAGTGCATAGGTTGCAGTTACTGGAAGCAAAAAACTTGCCACGGAAGTGTAAAAAAATGCACTCTGGGATCCTAACGTCATTACCGTGCACATTAAAGACATTTAATGGATACAGGCATTGACATAACTTTCCACTGTGTCAACATTATTAAAATAGGCATGTACCTTAATTTTGACTTCTCTTTTTTTACTATTTGATATCAATCCTGATTTTAAGAACATTAGAATTGTGATTGGTTTTCGTATTTTAGAATTAGTTTGTTTTTTATTGCCCTCTACCACCTGATAGTGATATGTCTAGTATGTGTTTGTACTATTTAAGTATTGTCCTTCATTGGCTGTACTAGGTAATGTATATTTTTTACTACTTAAGAGTCTTGAAACTTTTATTTTTAATCATTTCAATATAAGCTGCTTATAGATAACATAGTTAAAAGGTTAGAATGTTACAAAGTCATTGGTTTAAAACACTAGTAATGTGAAGCCATAAGAATAATATATAGGGATAAGTTGGGTATTTAATGTTTTGGCACTGTAAAGTAACTTGCGTATACATGTTTTCTTATTGGCTTAAAGAAAATAATAATTAGTGCTTTTACTCTCACACACACTCAGATGTTAGAAATGTATTGCTGCTTTTAAGAGTGCACTCACCGTTTTTTATGGAATTGTGAAATACTTGTTTTACCTATTTTTGCTACAATATTTTTATTTTATTTCTCAAGCAAGTAGTTGCTGCCTGGATAGAGTTTACAGTAATAATACTCAATATTTCTGATATGTTGACTTGTTATATTTGTACCATTCAGTTGGAGATTATGTGTCATAAATTAAATACTGTGTTCTTTCCTTGGATGTGGTGAGACTGCAGCTAGAGAGCAAATACTACATTAATTAAAACTGCTGCTATTTAAAGAATAGAATGTAACTGTATTGTAAACATATGCTGTATGTCGTAAGTGGGGGAAAAAATTGCATCCATTTCCAAAACAGGCACCAAATTCCTTTTTCATTCTTTTAAGGACTTGCCTTGACTAAATTTCTGTGACTACTAAACCTTATTTTGTCTGCTTTCAACATTTTGGGTATCTCTGTCCACCACGTACAAAAAGACAAAGCTTTCTGGGCTCTCCTTTCTCCTGTCATCTGTGCCCTTTTACATTCTTGACTGGGGGTGTGAAGAGATTCAGCTTGTTGTTTAACCAAACTACCATTACATTAGCCAATTTAAGACCATACTCATGTGTTGTACGTATTTTAAAAGTATTTGCTATGAACTTCCAGAGCTTTAAAGTTGCTAATTTGGAGATAACTGATAGAATTCCTCACACTTGATAGGGAAGGGACAAATGCAGAATGTGTTTATAGATATGCATATTAAACACTGATAATTCTATACATATATAGGCTTTATAAAAGCAGTCTTTTTATAATTCTGATTAAAATGTATAGTCCGAATGCAACTAAATATTTCTTAAAAAAAATTTTTTTTCAAGGAAAAAAAAAATCAAGGGTAGTATAGTATTAATGTTCAGGTAGTTTAAATGGATTGCCCTGGATGGAATAAGAGATCACTGTTTTTAAACCTTTCATTATTTTTTTAAAAAATTTGTTTTCCTATAATTTGCTTCACAGTTCAAACATCATAACTTAAATTTTAACACATCAAATATAGATGATCCAAGGTAATGTATTTTTAGACTTAAAACCATATTGGTTGAATTTATCATCAGTGTTCATTTTGATTGTATCTAGTTACCTATCCAAGTAATTGTATTGGCTTAGTAGAGACTGTATGTTAAGTATATTACAGTTTTAGATTGTAAAATTGTGTAGTTTAGGTAAATATCAAATCCCTTTATTTTTGTATAGTAGATTTTCAGCATTAGAGTTATGTAGAATAAATATACTAGATGTTAAAGATTATACAATAAAGGAACTTGGCAAACCAAATCTGAGATCCTTGCTTTTTGTTCAGATTTAAACTGGTTTTTAAAAAGAAAAAGGAAAACATAATCAGTGGCAAAATTTGGCCTTTACTTTAAAAGGACGCTTTGAGACATTTTAAGAAATTTTATAAGGCCCGATGTGGCTGTGCCCCCTTGAAATTCCAGCTACTTGGAAAGCTGAAGCAGGAGGATTACAAATTTGAGGCCAGCCTGGCAACTTGGCAGGATGCTGGCTCAAATTAAAAATTTTAAAAGGGCTGGGTCATAACTTAGTGTAGAGCATTTGCCTCACATGAGCAAGGACCTGAGTTCAACCTCCCAGTGCCACCAAAAAAAAAAACAAAACCCACATTTTGTGTGTAGCAACTTCTGTCTTTTTATATGTTCCTCTATAGCGAGTTTGTCTTGAGGCTTACTCCACAGATAAAGGATCTTAATAAGCACTGATATTTTCTAAGGTATTTGCAAATTGAGAGCTAGAGTTATAATTTCTTGCCCCAATGATGACGAAGAAAATAACATTTCTTACTATAAACTTTGAATAACTTAAACAGAACAAATCATATAACTTACAGATACTCCTGGCTTCAATTTGAATGTAGAGTATGTGTGATACAACTTCAAGCAAAGGTTTCTGTTAGTTTTAAGAGTCTTTATAAGGTTTATTATTTGCCATGTTTGCTATTCTGTGAGGTAAATAACAGTGTATTTGTATAATTATACTTTAGGTCGTATCACTGTACCCATTTCATAACTGGAGGTGTAGAACTTCATCAAATTTTTCTGCTTTTTAAACTTTTCATCATTAAGGTTTTGTTCATATAATTAATGAAGGAAATGGTGGTGTTTATATATTGTTTAAAGATATTTTAGAGAAAAAATGAGCTAAGAATGATATCCAAGTACATAATCTATTCTGTACACGCTAATTAAGTATCATTTTTCAAATATAAATATATACATGTAAAATTATTTGGGTTAGTGTATAATCAGTAAATTCCCATGTACTTGAAGCTTTTTTTTTTCTAAATCCTGAGTGTTAAAAAAATATTTTTAAAATTTGTGCAGTGTGTAAGGACAGAGTTCAGGAAACATGTATCCAGGCTAAGGAGTAGTCTCTTCAGAAGTAACTAGGTGGCCTCTTAAGGATGTCCTCATTTGTATACACGTGTCCCTGATTATGCAACATGTCAATTTAACATGAGCTGTTTTTTTCTGTTCACATTTTTATCTTGATTGTTGTCATTCCTTGTAGTCTTGTGTCTTTTCACGCAACCTTAAAATGCTACCAGTTTAGAGAATCTCAGATGTGGTACATGCCATTTTAAAAACCTAAGTTATCTTTGTTTCAGTTTTTAAAATATTAAATGTGGATAACACTTACAAAAACAGTACTTCTGATCCCCAGAAATCATAAAGAAGCAGGGGGAAGGCGTCCCAGACTTAGTCCATGTGATGCGCACATTAGCAAGTGAGAACATCCCCAGCCTCCCGCCGGGGGGTGAACTGGCAAGCAAGTAAGTCCCATTCTGCACAGTAAGGCTTTCTGTCAGCGTGTGAAATGTGAGGTGTCCAGTCTCCAAATGTATCTACCTAATATCTAAAGTGATGCAGTTATCTGTTTTCAAAATACCTGCAGTGTCCCTGGTTTTTGTTTTTTACTTTTTAAGTGTTGGGATATATGGTACTTGTTTAGATACCAGAATACAGTTGTATAACTAATTACACTGAAGATTGTCTTTGGCAGAAGCTTCAGGTAAAGTTGATTTCATCATAGAATAAATGAGATGGAAGAGTGAAAGAATTTTTTAAACTAAATTACATGGCACTACAAAGGTTACTGTTAGTAGTTAGTCTAATTTGATTTTGTCTGTTAGCAGGAGAATTCTAATTTAATATTGTAAGTTATCCAGGGACTGAACTGCCAAAGATTGTTTTCCTGCATTTGGGATATTTTGCCATCTCTGATTTTCCCAATGTTCTGGTTGTTAATTGCGGGTTAGATTTGTCTTTGGTGTCAGGGAACAAAGGAGAATGAATTTCTTGGTCTTCTCTGTCCCCTTTGCACCTTAGTAGATAGAGTAGGTTAATGTGTGGTCAACATTAAGCATACATCTGTACCTATTAGTGTAGATTAGAGAATTGAAGCAGTTGTACTATATATATGTATGTAATACAGCTATTGCATGTGTGTACACACACAGTAGTGAAGATTGAATCCAGGCCTCTGCACCAAGTTACATACCCAGCCTTTGTCTACTTTTTGTTTTGATAAAGGTTCTTAGTAATTGCTTAGACTCGGCATGAACTTGTGATTCTTCTGCCTCGGCCTCCTACAGTGCTGGGATTACAGGTGTGCACTGCCATGCCTGGCTACAAATCTGTTTCTGATAGTAGTCATAGTCTCTATTTCAGATACTGTCATACTCTGTAATTCTTTTACTGAGTAGTGGTTGTAGAAATTTCTCTTTGAAGCGTTTAGTTTTTGGAAACTTCTTCCATATGACATGTAACTGTCAATAGTTTCTTCAGATTAATTCTGGAAGTTGGGAGGCTAAACTTAGAAAGACCACTAGAGATTTTTAAATAAAATTTTATTCAATAGTTTTCTCTTGGGGGGCCGGGGATTTAGCTCAGTGGCATAAGCTCCTGCCTGGCAAACGCAAGGTCATGAGTTTGATCCCTGGTACCAAAAAAAAAAGTTATCTCCAAGACTTGCCATAGGGATACATTGAAATATTTCAATTTTTAATTTTTTTAAAAGGGGCATTGAAGCAGAAACAGTATAAAATATACATGAATTATTTTATTATGACATGTTGAAGTTACTTTGATTGTCCTTAAGCTGGTTCTGTAGACCATATAGATTGTTGTGACTTTGTTACTTAAATTATAATTTAACTTTCAATCTATGATTAACTGCATTGATGGAGTGCTCCAGTAGAGTAAATTCACTTTTACTTTAATACTGGGACAAATGTACCTTAAAGTGAGGCTCAGTTGTTAATAGCAAGAAACAGATTCTAATGATTCTGAATGTAAGATTATCAGTAAAACTTTAATGAACACCAGGCCATGAGTTATTAAGTAATTTGTAGTTACTGAAGAATTAATTTTCTGTATTTTTTAAAATTTAGGCGGAATGTAATTGAAGCTGTTTACAATAGACTGAATCCTTACAAAAATGATGACACTGTAAGTAGCATTTTATCTCCTTCTGCTTTCCCTTCCCCTTCCCCCAAATGCACACCCTTCCTACCTGGGTTTGCAGAGCTGCTCACTGTGCCCATCCTCGTACACACACTCCTGCTCCATTGTTCTGAAACACAGCTTGCTCTGATCTCTGCCTACCACCGTTCTAATGAGTTGAGGATATAGTCGTGGTGATGGCCACTCTCAAAAAAGAAGAAAGTCTCTTTGAATTGTTCTGGAGTTTTTAAGCCTCTACAGTCAGCTTCAGAAGGTTTGCCTCTACCAAAACTTTTTATAGTTGGGAATGATTTGTGTGCTCACAATCTTGAATTATTCTGAGTTTTTTAAGGAGCCACAACAGAACTTCAGAATGTTCATCTTCACTAATAAGTTTCTAGGGCTGGAAATACCTTTGTCAGGAATCTTGAAATATATACTTCATTTAAATATTAAAGAATTCTATTTCTGTAATTAAACATCAGCAGCCAGGCATGTTGGTGCGCATCTGTAATCCCAGCACTTGGGAGGCTCAGACAGGAGGATCATTGCAAGTTTAAGACCAGACTGGGCACCATAGTGAGTTCAAGGCCATCCTGAACTACATAGTGAGACCCTGTCTCAAAAAATAAATAAATAAATAAAACATTGGAATGCCATATTTACCAATTATATTTCCTCTTGGATTTCTGTTATAGTGTGATATATTTATAGAAAAGCTACGTACAGTAACTTAAAATCATTTCGGCACAGCTCTAAAATAATTTATATATTGCATTATGAAGCTTGCTAAAAACTCATTTAAGATTACAATTTCATATAATTTTCTATAAATGGTATTCCCAAAACAGGTTGGTTTTTGTCAAAGCAAAAAGGTTTTAGTAACTTTGTGAATTTAGTGATATATTTACATTTAGTCAATCTCTCAGTAAACTGTTTCCAAATAATTTTCAATAACAAGTGGTTTAGGGGCTGGGGATTTAGCTCAGCAGTATAAGCGCCTGCTTAGCAAGTGTGCAGTCATGAGTTCGATCCTCAGTACCAAGAAAAAAAAAAAAAAACAAGTAGTTCATAATTATTTGAACAAATTCAGTACTGATATTTCATCTGCACAATCTTCATTTTTTCTTTGCATTATCCAGAATGTAGCATATCTCAGCATCTTTAAGCTTCAATTTAGTTCATTGTTTTGTTGTTCCCTTTTATAAAGGACTCTACATCAACTGATGATATGTGGTAAAACTGCTCATCTAACCGTGGAGTTTACCTTCACCTCCAAAGGAGAGTACAGCTCAACTTTGTTGAACCTTTTAACATCCGCCCTCAACTTTAAGGAAGGGGATATGACTTGGGTGAGAGTGATCAACCAGAGAACTTCAACAGTGCAACAGCTAGCCCAGAACTGATTTTGTTTTCTTTTTGTAAATTTGAGACTTATATAAACATGATTTCAAACCATAATTCATGTTGTAAATCAGACTCCAGCAACTTTTGTTGTATGATTTTTTTTTTGTAAAGTGTACTTGTCCTTGTACAAAATGCTCATATTTAATTATGAACTGCTTTAAAATCACTATCAAAGATACAAGAAATGTTTGGCTTGTGTGATGCAACAGATATATAGACCTTCCAAGTCATGTTGTATTTGGACTTGGGGTTGGGACAGGGAGAGCAGCAGCCACGTCAGCTAGATGCTCAAACACACTTGTGATGACGGAGAATAATTTCAAAACCTTACAAAGCTGAACATTCAAGGAGCTGTGGAAACCTGCCTTCATGTTCTTGTTAGAGGATTGGCATGGTTGGTCCGGCCATTTGCTTCACTTCACTTCACTTCACTTCACTTCACTTCACTTCACTTCACTTCACTTCACTTCACTTCACTTCACTGTCTCTCAGGATGTTGTCTCCATGTTGCCACAAGTATTGCAGGTATTACAGTATATTCATATGAAGAGCGATCTTGAGGCTAAAATGCCTGATTCTTTGCACCTCTTTTACAAGTCCTTACATTTAATTACTAATTGATAAGCAGCAGCTTTCCTATATAAAGTAGGAAACTGCCACATTTTTGCTATCATGATTGGCTGGGCCTGCTGCTGTTCCTAGTAAGATATTCTGAATCCCATTTTATCAATAAAGCTTGATTTAACAAACAAGAAATTTAATTATGTATGTGTAATTCCTCTTTTACCCCGGCCTTTTAAAACACCATGCCATTGTAAATGAGATATTTTCTCATAGGGAAAGATGTCAATCTCTTGGACAATATTGTTTCTGAAGACATGGATTGAACTGTTTCCTTTCCATTAGAGAGACTCAAAGATTGAAGTCTCTGTTGTTCTTGAATTTGTTTGTTTGTTTTTAAATAAGTTTCTTTCAGGCTGCTTACTTTTCATAAAGATGTGCATCAGCTTGAATTTGCCTACTGTTTAATTAAAACAGTGGTCAGAGTTTGACAGTCAAACACATATGGTAGGTATGTATGTGTGTTTGTGAGTGCGCGTGTGTGTGTGTCTGTGTCTGTGACTTTTAATTGACCCGTGTCTTTATAATCCAAATGGTTAAGATGTATTTGTGATTTGAAACATAGCATGTTGATACTATTTAGCTGTTGGCCTTTAAAAATAAATTTCAGAACTTAAGGAATTGTAGATATAAAAATACCTAATTTAATTTAGGCTTAAATTCCTCTGGTGAAGCATGTGAAAGTAAGTTTTACAAACTGTCACACTGAAAAGACTACTGTTGTGTGTGCTTTTGTATTTTTGTGTCTTTAGGTTGACTGTTGTATTTATCACTGTGTAATTAAATCAGTTAATAGACTGATTTCCCACTACAAACTACTAAAATGTAACATTAAAATATAACATTAGATACAAAATCAAAACTTGTATAAAAGCTAGTATAATGCATTTTGTTACATTTGTTTTCTCCCTAACTTAGAAATACACATATTTGTACATATAGCCTTAAAACTAATGTAAAGTTAGGGGAATTGTAGGAGAACTAATGTGAAATGTCTTGAATTTAAGTAATTACATACATTATCCCTCTTATTTGTGAGGTGATTAAGTGTAACTTATTGTATTTAATTTATATCTTAACTCAGCATGAAGAAAAACTAAAGTACTATTTATATTTAGAAATTCATAACAGTTGGAGTTACAGAACCAATTCCATACTTAATTTACAATAAATGCTTAATGTCTTAAATCTGTGGTAGAGTGCAAAATATAATGTTCTAAGTTATAGCTCTACAAGCATCTAAATATGCATTTAACGAATACTAGTGCTTCTAGTATAATTTGATTACCAGGTGTGCTAGTACTGTACTGAAAGCTAAGTCTGTGTCACAACAAGCTGGTTCCTTAAACTTTTTAATTTAGTTCCAGAAATTGCAAAACCTTGAATGGACTGTGGTAGCTTTTGGGATGCAAAATATAATCTTAAGTAAAATATGTGATGGAAAGCTATATTTCAAAACATCAACAGCATTAGAGCATTTTTTGAGACTCTTTAAACAAAGAGGAAATTAAAACATTACTGTTAAAATTGTTAGTACTGAAATTAAGAATGGAAGTGAGAAAAAAACTGTGACCTAACAAGATTAAATCTTTCCCATGTGTCAGCACTGCCATACTAGATGCATTTTTTATTATGAAAATAGGAGGCACATGTAACAGCAGACTGGGCACGTGCCTAGTCTGCAGGGCAGTGGTCATGCTGGAAAACAAACCCACTGTTAAAAGGCTCTTTTGTACCTCGGCTGTGTAGTTCAGTTTTGTACCTCTTAAATTAATGCCAGCCTGTTTTTATGCAAATTAGTATCTCAGGGCATCACCTCAGAACTTTTTGATATAGTCCCTTATTTGCCTTCTTGAGAGAAAAAGTTCTTGCTGACCATTATGTAGTACTCCACGTATATCTCATTAGTAGAAAATGAATTTGTTGCTATTAATAAGAGATTCCATTTTGGGGGGTTGTTTGTTTGTTTGTTCTCTGGGGTACCAGGTAACTCATAACCTCGCACTTGCCAGGCAGGTGCTTATGCCATTGAGCTAAATCCCTGGCCGAGATTCGTTTTATATAGCAGACTCTAGTACCTTAACATTTACAATTTCACATTATTTTTGTTGTTTTGACAAGATTTGATCTCCTACTTTCCATTTTCTTCTGGAATATACTTTCATAGGTAACAGAAGCAGTTCTCAGTATTGGCATTAACTAAAATACCAAAGTGGTACTTATTTCCTCAGTTTTAGAACTACTCTCACACATATTTTTGATTATAGCATATTAATTTGCTTCTAGAATATTATGCAATTCTCCACCACTTAATTTTTATACTGAGTTCATAGCATTAAGAAATTCAGATTAAAAATCAGTTATGTAATTCAAATAATGTTAATTACAGGATTACTTGTAATGACTGTGTTTGACATACATTAATCTACCTAATAACTCAGTTTTTCCAGTTTTGAGTATTAGCTTACAAAACATTGAGTAACTTGGGAAGATAAACGGACGAAGCGGGTCCTGGTCCTCCAGGAGTTGGCAGATGAGCAGATGGTATTTGTTGTCCACCAAAACAGTCAAATAACATGTAGCCAAGACTTGCTCTAAAGCACTCATTTGTACTTCTTTTTATTCATCTGAAAATGCTTTTCTTCTGTTCATTTTAACTTCTCTTCAGAGTTAAAGATCTCATTCAAAAATTTTTTTTCTTCAGTGTAACAAAAAAATTGGAGTGATAATGCAAGATTTGTCAGTACACCTGAGTACAAGGAATAGCCTTTGTATCTCATGCTGACAGCAGCAAATCAGAAAAATAATGAATTTCTTACAGATCTCACCCTGGGGTACAGATGGAGTTTGAGTTTAAATTAAATTCATTTTAATTAACTAAATTCATCTTGTTTAACTAAAAACTCTGTTCTTCCTAAGACAGTGCCAATGTTAATATCCAGTTTTACTCAAATGATTGCCCCATGTTTGAATATATTAAAATAATTTCACTACTGACCTTTACAGGACAGATTGATCTGGAAATTCAATGTGATTTCTGAAAGAACCAGTGAAATTTTGTATCACTTTTTTAGTTCATAGTGTATACTTTTAGCTCAATCATAGCCATTTTTACAGTACCACGTTAGAATTTGATGTTAGAAAAGACATGTATGTATTTCTATATGTAGTGGTTCTTATTTGAGGTTTTTCTTTGAAGGGACCTTGTACTTTTGCTTGGAGATACTGCTAGCAAGATGACATTTTTAATTAAGTGGTCTTTAGTTTTTCTTTTAGGCACGAAGAAATTTTCTTTACAGTTTAAATTTTAGAAGCCTAATTTACTTATTTCCTTCAGTACTGTGCCATGTATTTTGGTTTATAGTTTAAAATTATATATTATTACTTCAGAATATGGTTGAAATATTTAAGAATACATCTTCTAAATATACAACATCGTGTGGTTTTGTCAGTATATTAGTTAAAGATTATTGCTGGTAGACTGCTTTACAGAAATAATGAGAGGCGATGATTCTTACTTTCCTGGCAAATGACTATTTTCCGCTCTTGTTGACCTAAACACAGATTCTTTCCCTTTTATTTACTTTATGTATTAAGCTAGCAGCCTCTGCTCTCAATATATTCCTGTTTGTATTACCAGGACATAGGGGTACTAATTAGAAAAGCTCAGATGGGATTGACAATTCAGGCCTTTCTTAGATGGGGAAAGGGGTATTTAAATTAATCGGACAGCACAGTGACTTTTTTCTTCCTTAACCTGTGTGAAATACTGCCCATGTTTTCTCTGTTTCCCTTCCTTTCTCTTTTTACAAGTCAAAAAACAAAATTCCAATTTCTTAAACAAAAGCTTAATGCATTAACTCCTAAAAGTACTTGCATGGGATGGAAAGTAAAACTTGGATGAGTAGTGGGGAGATATCAGTGAAAAGAGACAGCAGTTATTCCTTATTCTTGTAAAGGCAGTGGGAAAGTCTGAATGCTCAGAGAATTGCATTTTTTAAGAAAGATGGTGATAAAGTTACTAATTTTTCAACATAAAGACAACTGAAGAAAGCAATGCAGTATTTCTTCACCCAAAACCCAGCCCTTCCGTTCTTTTCATTTCTCCATTTTTATTAATGGCTTTCCCAAATTACATGTTTAGAAAAATTGTTTACTTTTCCTTTCTCATCTAGCACAAAAACTGTTGAGTGATATTTGTGTTTATAGCATCTGAAATAAGCTAGATTTGTGTAAGAAAATTTTTATAAATATCCTAATTTGTGGTCAGTGGCACAAATTCATTTTAGCAGTGATTCTTAACCTTTTGGGAGTCACAGGCCTGTTGGGAGTGGCAAATCCTAGGGACTTCTTTACCCAGGAGAATGCATAAATCATACACATAACCTCTTACATTTCGTACTATTGCAGTGGCCCATAGACTCCCTGGTTGATTCCACTAAAACATAATAGGGTAGCATCTTTGCTCTGACAGCCCATAGAACATTTCAAGGCTGTGAAAGTAACTTAGTGTATTTTAAGAATTTTTAGTGTTTAAAAGAGAGAGGAGATGGGGGCAGTAGAATTCAGTATTAAATATATTATGTATAGGTACAAATTCCCCATTGTGTAAAGCAAGCATTTACTCTTTTTAAAAAAAGGATTAAAAAAAATAAAAAATATCCTTTTAAAAGAATATATTTTGGGGTAAATCAATTCATAAAAGTAGAAAAAAATTGATCTAGTTTGTCTAAGTTTTGCCACTCTTAAAATTAACCAGAAAAGAGATAAAACAAGTTGAATGTGTCTGGAGGTTTTTTTTGACCTGTAGTATAGATACAGTATTAATATTATTATGAGATTCCACTTGGGTTTTAAGACTTTGGACTTCCTACTATTAGAGTTCATCAAATGTTTAATTCATTTCAGATTCAAAGGAATTCAATATTTACTACAGAATGTTACATTAAGATCTAAGATAGCCACCAATGTACAGGATTAACAAGATTGCTATAGAAATACAATTACAATTTTTAAAATGTATTAAATTGTTACATTTGTTGCCAGAAGTGGATGTTCAGTTTTTATTTAATTTTCCTGGTGGGGCTTTTGAAAGAAACTATTGTTTTACATGGTTAACCCCTAACTCAACAGCATATGTGCAGGAAAATACCTCGTTTTAATGATAATGCCTCAGGACTGGTTTGATTGGTTTCACAATTAAATGACTTATTTCACCTTATTCATGTTTCAAGAGGGGAAACATTCACATGTTAAAGCATGTCTCATTAGATTCAGATTCATTTTTTTAAAATATATATATATATAAATGTAAAACTAATACAACTGCAGAAATATTTTTCTTAAACGCAGTGTGTAATAAAATTCTGCACAGTAATTTATCCACTTTGCAGTTTATGTGATAGAGTTTTTAAAAGTTCCATAAACGTGTATATTGTATTATGTACCATTTTCTGGTCCAAGGAATTCAGTTCTAACTTTAAGAATGTACTTTTATTTTGAAGTCCTGTGAAGAAATTGCATTCAGCCTCTGAATGGTTACAGATTGTATGTGAGATGAAAAGTAGAACTAATTTCTAGTTTGCAAAACTGCTGACACTAAATAAACAGGGAATTGCATAATGTGTGTTTATTTATGATTGTGTGATATTGCAAGCAGAATTTTTGTTCCAAGAAACTTGGAAGGTTTGGATTATATATTGGGAAACACTAAGAATTTTTTCATTTGAACTGGTAAATTTGCTAAAAAGACAAGTCTAAAATTGAACCAAACTTGTCTCTTTCTAAGCTTAGATTACTGAAAGCCAAAGAGTTAAGTTCACGGCTGTCTTGAAAACATTCCAGAAAAAAGCCAAAAATTATTTCTCTAAAGCTTCTAGTTAATGGTGTATTTCTTACTCCCTTACAGAGTTAAGACTAGGAACTGAGAGTAGCCTTGGAGAGGACCTCCTCCCCTAGTGTCGGAGGCCTGGTTCCTTCAGGGAGATGTGCTCAGCCTGTTCTGATCATTGATCATCTGTTTCTTCCTTGTTCCTTCATGTCTGAAAGTGACTTGGGAGTTTGAAGGGAATCTAGTCTTAGCTTTTATAATTGGATTTGAGACTTGAAATGCTAATAAAAGTGAAAATCTGTGAGCTGCAAAAGCTCATTTTGTATATTACAAAATTGTGTAAAGAAAATAACCAGGCATAGGAGGTTTTGAAACTAAGATTGAAACAAATAAGGATTTGTTTGATTTGCATAACTGGTGCCTCTTACCAAAGTGTATCCTGCAGTTTTGTTTATGGTTTTAGTTTGTTTTAGGGAGTTTAATTCTTTATAATGTTGAAGTTTTGTCTTTTAATTGCTTACTTTTTTCCTCTTCATTCACTGCTGAAAAAACTAATATTGAAGCACTCTTTTCCTTGCTGTTGCTTGATAGCTTAGATTGCAACTCCCATTAAGTCAAACTTGATTCTAAGTGAAAGGTGTATTCTTGGCTGAACCACCCCTGTATGCCCTCTGGAACTTCATCTGCCATGACCTCTACAGTTGACTGCTTTGCTGGTTGGCTGTTGTCTGCGTGAGGTTGTGAGTATCCTATACGCTTTTTATACTGTCGTGTTTTATGCCAGCAGTTGTATTGTTACATAGTGAGTTAGCCAAACATACTACACTTGTGTCATTCTCTGCTGTAGTTCAGGTAAAGACTCTAGGGCTTCTAGTCCAAAGCACTTTTATATCTACACAAAAATTTTTTTCCCAAATGTATTTTGAATCAGCAAAATTTCCAAGTGATTTAACATTTTTAGTGTACAAAACATGTTAAAAACTAATTTTAATTCATTTGTTTTTGAAATGAGATGTTCATGACTGATGAGACGCAATGTTTACTACGTCTTACTCTGTACCTCTCAATGTGTCCTCAGAACTGGGTGACAGGTCTGAAAAGCTGTACCTGATTCACACATACGAAATTGATAATATGCAGTGCTAAATGTGTGCAGATGCTTATTAGTGTTGTCAACGTGCTACTTAGATGTCGGTATGAGAAATGTTATTCCACCAGTGACCAAGAAAGGAAATGATGCTAAATTTAAATGTTCATAGCAAGATTAAAACGAGTTAAAGATGAGAGGGAAACATAATTTGAGAACATCTTTTGAATCATAGTATGTTACTGGAGTATCGAGGCAGATGGGTCCCCCTCAGTCTGTCCTCAGTAAAAATGATGGTTCTTTGAGCGCACCTTGCTTACAGAGACTGAGGCCTCTCTTTGTTCCAGGAGGCTCTAGTGTAGCCTTTCTAAAGCTCTTTTTTATTTATATTATATTTCGTTATTTGTGCTTGACATAATAATAGACTAAAAGGTATCATATTTAAAAATCAAAGGGTTTGCTAAGGAGTCTTGTGACTATTTTGGGTCAAAGAGGTTATATGTGTACTTCAGCGTACCGACAGTGTTCAGGGATTGCTCGTTCTTCTAATTCTCAGTATAACAACAGTACTTATGTCAGTATTGGTACCTCAGAACTATATCCCTAGCCATCAGTAATAACAATCTCAAGTGTGCGTATGATTGTTTGTAATGTAGAAATTATTTTTTTTTGCAGATTCACTGTTTATCACAATAGAAACAGTTCCCAATTATTTTAGCCATTAAACTTTTAACTACTTAGAATATTGAAAAGTCGTTTGTAAGTTTCCAGAACAAAGTAAATTTTTCTAGTGATTAAATATAAGTAGTACAATCAGAAAAGAAGTGACTTTAAACTTGTTATTAGGTGAAGGAAGCAAATACTCATGTAATTGATACAAGCTCAACTTTCCTGTCTACCTTTTTCGATGTATTTCAACAAACACCTTGCTGCAGTGGTCCTTAATAAAGTACAAACAGTCTTGGCATTTAATAAAGGCAATGAAATTTTTTGTACCTAGGTAACAGGAAGTTAGCTTGGTTTTCTTCCTTAGTATTTACTCTCCAAAACCAGAATATTTGTTTTGTTTTTGGCCCTCCCCTCTTTGGTTTTGTTTTAAATATACAGCAGTACCTCAGTTCATGAATGTGGCCGTATTTTCTAGAATTTTGGAACAAATGATGTTCGTGAACCATGGTGCAACTATGTAGGTTCCCAGACTACACCGTAGTTTAGGGATTCTCTAAACACTTTGGAACGTCAGAAACCATCAAGTTCTACATCCTTACACATTATAAGGACTAGTCTACCACCCTTTTCCATTTTCATAAAGCACACAAGGTAGGCTGTAAGGCGACAGTGTGGTCATAAGTGTATTCCCTGAGTATCTTCATTCAAAGCCACCTTCACAGTGGTAGAGGGGTGTCAGTGCCGCTTTGCCTTGAGCTCCCGAGGGGTTTGCCTGCTTGAAGAGCATGTGGATGTGGCATCTGACAGGACCACAGTTCCCAGCAGGGATGCAAAGAAGGAAGCTTTCTGGGGAGCGAGCACCTCTCCAGGCTTGAGATAAGTAAGACTGAGGAGCATATGGTTGGTCCTCTGAGTCTGTTGGAATTGTCTCAGTACTTTATCTTCAGAATCTGAGTGTCAAAGAATTGCTCAGAAATCATTTCTTCAGGTATAAAAATTTTGATATTTCATGTAAAAAATGAACTTTTAAATCTTAGGCTCAATGATTTTCTTAGATTTTAACTTGAAATCATTTAAAGTGAAAAGGTATTTTTTAAGGTTAAGAAAATTTATTTTAATGAAATTAGGGCACCATAACTCATCTAGTATATTTTCTAGCAATCACTGTTGTGCACTGGTGGGTGCATTAGTCTTCTTGTCTCTTTTCCTCCCTCCATTTTGGTTTCACTGGCCTGTTCAAAGAGCTGAGCAAAGGGGAAGGAAGAGGTGACACCACTCCACCTGTTAGCCTTCGCTTGCAGGCTTGATTAGAAAAGTACTTTCCGTGAGGTTTACAATAAAGATTATAGGCGCCTCCTCCATTGCCCACTCCTTGGCTTCTCTGCAGCCTCCGTTCTCACCCTGCAAGATGGAGTGACCTAGGAAGCTGTAACCATCTGTCTGAAGTGAAGGTTACTCTCTTTTTCACTGGGGCAAAACTCCCAGCATTCACACCATGAGCAAAGAGTGGTTCAACAAGATAAAGCTCATGGGGACTGGGGATTTAGCTCCATGGCATAAGCACCTGCCTGGCAAGCGCAGGGTTGTGAGTTCCATCCCCGGTACCATAAATAAGTAAATAAATAAATAGATAAATAAATAAATAAACAAATAAATAAATAAAGCTCATGGCTTTTGGAGGTTTTGGTCCATAGTCCATGGGCTCCAATGTAGAACAGCCTTGGTGGAAGACGGTGGCTCCTCTCACAGCAGCCACGGAATGGAAAAGAAAGGAGCTGGGGAGGAAAAAACCATTTCCTAACACGTGGGGCTTCCAAGGGGACATCTAGATCTAAACCACACCCGGTTAGAAGATTCACTGTGGATGGTGCCCCTCTTCTCCCAGGTGAAAGCTCTCATCCTCTCTCGCTGCCCCTGGGATCATGTCACTCCTCAGTTGGTTCTTATGACCTCTTAAGCATCATCTACCTCATTCTAGCCACACTGGTCTGTCCAGAGCATGCCTGACTCGCTCAAGCCCTGGGGTCTTACTCTTGCTGTTTCCTCTGCTCAGATTGTTCATTGCCAAAGCAAGTTCAAGAGGACCTGAAAAAAGAAAGCCCCCATGTCTTACATTGGTCTGCAGGAAACGGGACACCCAGTCTTATTTGAACTTTGCCATTTGAAACAGTGCCAGAAGCAGAGATCTGGGGACCATGCTAAATGGTCTCCCATTATAAATGATCATAATGTGAGAAAGGACCAAATTCCTGCCTCTTGTGGGAAGGAAGCTGGCTGCTCAGCTCTAGTAAGTAGCAAGGTTGGATTTGCATAGGCAAAGCTGAGTAGAAACCTTTGCTATGCCAAGGAAAATAAACATCAGGCAGCAAAGATGGCCAAAGGGGCCAATGAGGTGGTCAGTCTTACCAAGAACCTTCCATACTCCTGTTTCTTAAGGGGGCTGGGAGAGGCTTAGGTAAGGATACATCCCACAGAAAGTCCAGCTGTTGGGTTTTCATTTTCTGTGGCACCTAGGGATTGATTTCGGCCTGGCGGATGGTAGGTAAGCAGTACCACTGAGGTACAGCCAGTGCTGTTTTGTTTTTTGACACAAGGCCTTACCAAGTTGCCCAGGCTGGCCTCAAACTTGTGATCCTCCTGCCTCAGCCTCTCATCTAGGAGAACAGGTATGTGCCATTATACCACTTAGATCTTTATGTCCTTGACTTCTTGCCACAAAGTTTGTAAATGGCCCCTTTATGGGTAGACAGTGATTTCCTCAAATCCAAGAGCATGCAATCATCTCCGAAACCACCATACACCTCTGAATGAGGTGCTGCCCCAAGCCTAGCATTGCTTAAATAATGTTGGTCAGATCCTCAGGGACATTGACCTGTTGGCCTTCTGCTTGAGTGGGGAGTTCTGGAGCCCTTGGAATAGACACTTGGCTCTTGCAGAGCTGTGGGTGCACAGAGAACATGGCCACGACTGGTGAAGATAGTGACCCTGGATGGTGGCTGGACAGCATGTGCCCACGGTCACAGTAACTTGAACTGCACTTCTGAGTCATGAGAGAGCAGAAGCTGGGCCCAACCTGAAACACCACTGTTTCCTGTTCACTGTCACTGGCCCGCAGCCCCTGACCATTACCCCCACCCTCCAAGCCAAAGCAACATAACACTGACACTCGGTGGAATCCGAGCTCAAAGCATTCGGGATTACACTGATTTGTCAGTTTCCACGTTTCTCCAGGTTGGTTTGTTACCTTTCAGTACTGAGCACTAAACCCAGGGTCACTACCTTCATCAGCCCTTTTTAGAGACAGGGACTCACTAAATCATGCTGGCCTCAAAGGGGCAGTCCTGCCTCAGCCTCCAGAGTAGCTGGGATATAGGCTGTGTACATCTTAGGTGTGTGCCTTTGAGTTGTGTCCACAGCTGTCACACAATCCCTTTTGTTCTGAGTCTGATGACCTGGTCAAAACATCACAAGCCTCATAGTTTTATTAGAAAGCTTTCCTCCCCTAGGGCTCTTCCCTCCATTCAAAAGCAATCACTTACACCTTGGTGACCAGGACATGAGTGAAACCAGGACGGATTTTTGATGAATGTAATAATTCAGAACAGAAATTCTCTGAATGTGAGTGGTAAGCAAACAAAAATGAAGCCCCAGCTGTGGACTCTGCCACTTAGTAGATACTTCATCTTCCTGCCACTCCAGGTGTCCTACCCCATGTTGCTGGGGACAATAATTAACCAGTATCAGATAATCCCTGCTGTCACCAATCCTGAAATATGCCATGGACCACACTGCACCTGTCTGAAGCCTTGCACTGCCACCCACACTAGCAGTTTTTCTTTGAACCTTAGTAGGCAGCACATCTGAGGAGCCAGTCACTATCTCCCACTGCCACCTCTGGATGGTGACTCTTCTGGGGAGTTTGATGACCACCAATGTGAGTCTTAGGCTGCTGCAGACCCTCTATTTTAAGTTAGACTATGCAAGCTTCCAAACTCAGTAACAGATTTTCAAATAATTTTGTGATGTAAAGACCAAAGTCCTTAAGTGGTATGGATTATTGTATAAATTGAAGAATATTAATAATTAAAATTACTAAGTATCTGCCACCATAACTTAAACGTATAGAAAGGAAAAAAAAAAAGCCGGGGGGAAATCACTGTTTTCTAAACATCTTTGATCAACATTATCTATGTGAATTCTCAATAAGGACATAACTAGCTTTTTTTTTTTTTGGCATTTTTTATTGTGAAATATGCATGTCAAAATTTGCTGTTGTACCCATCTTAAGCAAACAAAGGAGTGATATTAAATATATTTGCAACATTGTACAGCCACCAATATCTGACAGCAGCTTTTCCTCATCCCAGATTCTTCTAGATGGTCCATTAAAATGGAGTCACACTCTGGCCTTTTGTGCCTGACTGATTTCTCTTACACAATGTTTTAAAAGGCTTATCTATATCAGGGTACATGTCAAAGTTTTCCTTTTCTGGGAATATAATATTGTGTACCATTGTCACTTAAATATGAATTGTCCTCCAAGGATTTGTGTATTGAGGGCTTGATCCCCATGGAGCAAGCTTCAGAGTGGGACCTAGGAATTCACTGCACTGCGCCAGTGTTGATGGGCTCAGTCGATTCACCAATGGATGACTTCGTAACTGGATGGACTGTTAGCAGGTGGCTCCAGGGGAGGAGGCAGGTCGCTGGACATGTGCTTTGGAAAGGTATATCCTGGCGCAAGCCCTTTCTTGTCTGGCACTCTCACCTGCCTCCTGGCTGCATCATGGCTCCTGCCACGATGTCTTCACCTCACCGTGGGTCAAAAAACAATGGACCGAAGCCTCTAAAATCATGAGCTAAAATAAATCTCTCCTCTGAAGTTGTTATTCTCAGGTCTTTTGTCACAACTAAAATGCTAACCTGCGTACACACTTTAGCTATTTCTCCATGAGTTTCTCCCACCTTTGTAGCTCTTATGAATGTGTGAAAATTGAGGTGGAATTGCAAGGCCATGCAATAATTTTATGTTCAACCCACAGAAGAACTTCTGACCACTTCTACCATTGTTCACCACTTGCTGCTCCCACTAGCAGTGTGTGGGTTCTAGCTTCTCTCTTGCCAGTACTTTTTGTTACTAGCCATTTGAAAATGGGTGTGCACTGGTAGCTCATCATAGCTTTGATTTGCATTTCTCATTAATGGTGTTGAGTATTTTTTCACGTGCTTGTTAGGCATTCCAGTCTTCTCAGAGAAGTTTCTATAGTGGTACCTCAGTACTTAGGTTGGGAGGTGTGAAAAATATCAAAAATAGTACCAAAAAAATTGTTTTGGCTGAAAATGATAGTGAGTCACCAGGCAGCTGATATAAACAAGTTCTGGTTTGGGTCTCAAGTAGCAGATGACGAGGAATGGGACAAACTCTTGGCATCAAAATGCATTAAGTGCCAAGTTCATTGTGTTTCAAAGCAGTCAAGTACCAAGCTATGGTTGTGTTAACTGCCCATTTTTAATGGAATTGAGTCAGTGCGTGTGTGGTTACAGAAGTTCTTCTACATGTTTTGAAGTTTAACACTTTATCAGATACGTAATCTGTAAATATTTTCTTTCTCTGGGCTGCCTTTTTATTCTGCCAATAGTATCATTTCATACACAATGGTTTTAATATTGGTAAAGTTCAAATTTTTTCCCTTTAATTGCCTATGTTTGACTTCATGATTTAAGGAACTATTACTGCCTAATCCAAGGTCATGAATATTTTCACCTGTATTTTAAGAGTTATATAGTTTTAGCTCTAAAATTCAGCCTTTAATCTGTTTTTAATTGGTATTTGTATATGATGTAAGATAGGAATCCAAATTCATCCTTTTGCACATAGAGGCTCCATTTTCCCAGCACCACAGCTTTATTTATGACAGTGGATTGAGCTGTTTCTGTCTTCTTCCTGCCTCACCAACACTGAGCAAGGTTAGAGACAGGAAGTGCACAAGCTCTTTCTTCCACCTCTTCCTGTTACCCAGCCAATGAGGTTCAACCTTGATTCCTATGATGATGGCTCCTGTACTCATTTAAAATTCCTAATTAGCCAAGACAAATAGACTTTGGGATTATATTTTTGATTTCCTGGATGTCACCTTGAATTCTGTTGTTACGTATTCTGCTGTTTTCTTATGTTGTTCATGCAAGGCTTCCATCTTTTTGTAGTGCTTCTTGATTTTTTTAACTAGGTCTTCTTTAGATATGTTCAGCATTTCTTTTACTAGGTTTATCATTTCTTCTTTTACCTGGGAGATTATTTCTGATCTGAGTTCCTTTATAGCTTCATGGAGTTCTTTACTTTAGTTGCTTTCATTTCAGATGTTTCTGGACTATGGCTTACATTTTCTTCTATGTTCATGTCTCCTAGGCTTGTTTGGGATGGGATGGGGGTTTGAGGTTGCATTTTGCTCTTCCGTTTTGTCATTTTCATGTGTTCCCCAGTTCCCTCGTGGCACTTAAGAGACTCCCTGGATGGGGCATACTAGTGGACCTTCAGCACTCCCCATGTGGCTCACCAGAGTACCCCAGCTGCTTGAGGTCACTGGGCAGGGCCCTACCAGGTTCTGGTACTACCAGGTGGTGTAGTAAGGCTCAGTGGTACGTGGAATGTACTGGGCAGGCTTTCACCTCATGCCTCATGGCACAACAGAGCTCTCCAACTTCTTGGGATCTCTGGGTGTGGCTCTACCAGGTTCCAAGGAAAGACCCACCTCTGCACAGCTAGGCAGGGACTGCTATGGTAGGCTTCAGCTCACAGGCAAAAGCACCTGGCTACCTGGAGGACACTTGGCAGGGCCCAACCAGGTCTCAGGTGAGTCCCTCAGTGTTCAGGAATGCTGGGTGGAGGCCTACCAGGTTTTGGGCAGAGTCCCGCGGCTGCACAACTAGGTGGGGACCTCTGTGGCAGGCTTCAACTCACACACAGCAGCCCCTTCTAGACTCTGGGATTGTTACTTACCTGGTTAACTTTTATATAGTGTCTGTCCCAGAAGACTAGTAGCTGGCTGTGGAATTGATGAGGCAGTGTACACGTGACAGTGCCTGTCACACCATAGATGGATCAGATAGAGCCTTTGTTTCTGAGTCCAGCTATCATAAGCAAATAAGGAATTTTCTAGAAAGTCCACTTGACGGCTGAAAAAACAGATTGGAAATGGGTAGAAGCCAAATAATTAGAGGAAAGATCTACACTCTTAGCTTTCATGGTGATACAACAAAATTCAGCAAACCATGGAACACACATGTAATGCTCCCGAGACTTCCCAGAGGAAATCGGTGCAGTTAGGAAGAGAGGGTGAATGCTGAGCAACAGTCAGCTTTAATACACTTGTGGGTTCCTCACTGTCCACCCCCACATAATTTGCCATCCCCCCAAATCCCCTGGCCTTGGATGATGAAATTTTGAGGGAGAAAATTCACCATGTTGTCTGTTACTGTTTGAGGACCAAGGTGCCTCTGTGAGGCCTACTTTTTAGTTCTGTCATAGGCCGATCTTGTCATTTGTTAACATTTACTAAATGATGACCAACAGTAGATTTGTGGGCAGATAGGGGAAGGATAACAGAAAATATCTGAAAACTTAGATGTGTACATACTACTACTTGTATCAGGAACACTATTTCCCCTTCCTGGTCTGGGTCAATCATCCCACATGTTATATTTCATTAAAAGAACTCCGTGGCAAATTTTTAAAAAATACTCCTTAGAACTGAAGGACACTTTCTATTGGATACTTTCTGAAAGGGATTATGCACCTCTATCAGGCTGGCCATATGATTTGTTTTAGTCAAAAAGTGACCTTAAGAGACTCCTGAAGCTAGTCATATGGTCCTGCCACCTCCTGTCCCTCTTGCCATGAGCTTGGCACCACTCCATGTTGGGGACAGATACTGCATTATCCTGGGTTACAGAATGAAGAGAACATAGGCAGAGCCACAATTATTAATTCATGATTGGTACCATATGATTGAAAAATACACTTGATACTGCAAGCTACTGAGGATTTATATGTCAAAGCAAAATTTAGTTTTTACTAATATGAGTCAATAACAACATCCTAGTCTTTTAAAAATCTATTTTCCCACTAGAATGAGAATGTTCCATCCTATTGGAACCATGGTTTTGAATTCCTCCTCTGAATGTAGGACCTTCTAAACTGGTAGTCATGAAAGTTTGTGACCCACCATTTTGGTTCTGAACATTTTGATTCATAGTCCAACAGAACTCTATCATGTAGGGCAGGATTTGTCCTGTGTAATAGAAGTTAGCCAGCTGCAGCTACTGAGCACTTCAAATGTGGCTAATGTCAGGAACTGAATTTTTTGTTTTCTTGAGACAGGGTCTCACTATGCAGCGCTGACTCACCTTAAACTCACTTATTTAGCCCAGGCTACCCTCAAACTCACAGCAGTCCTCCTTCCTCAGCCTTTCAAGTGCTAGAATTACAGCTGTTTACCACCATGCCCAGATAGGAACTGAATATTTTAAAATCTGTTAAATAGCAATATGTAGCTAGTGGCTACCATTTTGGACAGCACAGTTCTATACCCTTATTACTGGCTTTGGAAGGAAGCGCCATATTCAGCTAGTGATGCAGAACATAAATGGAATCCACAATGAGAAGACGCTACCTCCTAGCTAGCCTTGGACTGGTTTTCAGTAGGCTGAGCTTCTGTTCTAGAAAGCTGGATTGTTCTGGGTGATGGAAATGTGATAGAGCTAATGAATCCAAAATTATTTGCCCAGCTCCTTTGTCCTACAAGGTGATTGTGGATATTTGTCAGAGGACTCGGTCTTGCTCCAAACCTTGTGGTCTGATACTGTAGTCCTGGTGAATCCAGAGACTACATGGCAAGTTTCACCCACTTCTGGTTGGGCCTTTTGGATTGCTTTCTCTTATCCTAGGTGCCACTCAAAGCCCAGGGGAGTTTTAAGTAATGATTTTAAGGGAACAAAAGATTTAAGGGGAAAAAGAAAAAAAATACCTAAATGATGTAGCCAAGGCTGTGCCTCAAATTTTAATTCTTTGGCTTTATTGAATTTTGAAACCCCTTACAAGCTCTTTTGAGGCTCTGCGAAGGTTCCCCCATACCTTTTTGCCTCTTTATCCCTGTGAAGACAGTAATTTGTAAATACACCATTTATTAATTTGGTCTCTCACTTGAAGACTTTAGAAAATGCATATCATTTTCTACAGGCAAGCTAAAACTTAAGGTTGGTCAATAGAAGGATCCGGTGGTTTTCAGTGAGTATGTGATCTTCGGTAGGTCTATCTTGAGACTGTAAAGCATTTTACATGTATACTTACACTATGACCAAAAAAATCACTTGACTTTTTTGTGGTAGTGAGAATTGAACCCAGGAACTTTGCACTGAGCTATATTTGCAGGTCCTTTCTTGTTTTGTTTTGTTTTGTTTTGTTTTGTTTTGTTTTGTTTTGTGGCAAGGTCCTTACTAAGGTGCCCAGACTGGGCTCAAAACTGGCAATTCTCATTCCTCAGCCTCCCAAAGTCCTGAGATTACAGCTATATACCACCACACTTGGCTACTGTTTTGATTTTTAGCTCTAGTACTGTTTCAGTGTATTTTAAGAAAAAAGTAAAAGAATAATGTGATGAATTCCCGATACCACTTCCCTGAATTTATCCCCCTTTACATTTTGCCTCTGTTGTGTCTTTCTCCCTCCCCGCCACGCACACACTTTATAAACTCTCTAAAAGTTGAAAGCCTAATTTTTTACCCCTAAATACTTCAGTGTATATTTCCTGAAAACAAGGATGATCTTGTCTATAATCATAGTACAGTTGTCACAGGAAATATAACATTGACAGGCATGGTTACCTCATCTGCAGTTCCTATTCAGATTTCATCTGTTATCTAAAAATGCCCAATGTGGCAGAGCTAGCTGTTGCAATTGATTATATCTCACTCTGAGGATCATGAGATTACATTTGGCTGCAACATCTCTTTAGTTTCCTCCTCCTGCACCTGTTCTTCTGGCCACTTTTGTCTTGTTTGACTTCACCATCGTGGGTGGATGGAGGCTACTGACTGAATATTCCACCGTCAGGGTTGTCTGGGCTCCCTTATTATTAGCTCCAGATCACCTGGTGTTGGCAGGAATCCCGTAGGACCAGTATCACATGGAGAGCTTTGCAGGGACAGGCACATGCTGTCTGTCTGTACCGTCACTGAGGATGCTGTCTTTGCTCATGGTTAACAGCTGCTGGTTTCCTTCACTGTGAGGTCATTTTTCCCCCTTTGCAGTTCATATGCAATTGTTAGGGGACTTACTAGAATCGGTAAGTGGCCTCTTTTTCATTAAACTCTCACTCACCTGTCAGCATCAGTTGATTTTCTAATTCCATTGTTCCCATATTGTACTATAAGAAAGGCTTTTTCTTTTCAAAAACTAACAAATGTGTCTAATATTTTTACTGGACACTGGATTTTCCCAGTCCTACATCCCATCCCACTGGAGTGTGACTTTCATCTCCATCTCCAGCCCTCACCCAGCCCACGGTCCCCATCTTCCTCCCCAGCCCCTGTCTTTGGCCTTGAGTCAGGACAGTGTGTCCTAGAGAGCGGAGTGGATGTGAATAACATTACTGAAAGCATCTGATCTGTGAGAGAACATTAACCTTCTTGTATAAATGTCTTTTCTGTGTATACCTTATTCCAAAAGGTAATTTTCAAAAGTACACAGTCTGGTGTTTTGTTTGCTTGGCTTGTTTAGAGAACTGGATGAAGGGAAGCAAGGTAAGACTAAGCCCGGTGTCCGCCCAGAGTGTGAAATGCTGGTCAGAGGGGCCCTGGGTTTGACCTTCCTAGCAGCCAGTGCCAAAGGAGTATTACTAGCTTGTCTTCATGCATCAAGAAAAAGGTGATACTTTTAAATTACCAGACTGAGCCACTTGAAGGTTGCTGGGAACTTGCAGCTTATCATCATCAAGAACCTGGTTCTCTCCCGGTTCTCACCTCAACCGCTGATCTCAACTCCGTGCAAGACTCACAGTTCTTTCCCTCATCAGCGCTTGGGAACAATTGAGAATTCTGGTGATCTTGTCTTCCCAGATTCCCAATTCTGTCTGTTCTATGGACCTCTGGGCTGCATCTGATCCTTCAGTCTATGCCATTGCCAGGAACCTCAGGCCAGGGCAGGGAGCTGGGATATTCCTCAGCTCACATTTTCTCTCTCAATAATCTCTGTGCCTCTTGATTCATGATACAGAGTCCTAAGAACCTTTGTTTCATGTCTTTTGTCTGCTTACTTATTTGCTTTGTGTGGAAGGATAAATCAGATTCTCAGTATTCTATCTTGACTGGAATCAGTGGGCCCTGGTTTCTTAGCAACACCAAACTGTCATGCCTGACCTGAGAGAGACCCTCTCAGCAAACATGCCACCCTCCACAAAGAACAGGAAACCACTGAAGAGCCAGGCTGCCCTCAGCAAACAGAATTGATGTCCATAAAGAGAATTTAGGACAGGACATGCAGTCTCCCCAGTACTGGAAAGTCCAGTATTCGCTGCATAACTTGCACTGACCATCCTGGGAATTTTGACCCCCAAACACTCCACCCAGATTCCTTGGGATTATAACCTCATCCCCAAACTCTATAAAACTTCACTTCTCCTCTGGGCAACTGCTGAAATCATTCACTGTCTCGGCCCGTCTGCACACAGACTAAATCCATCCCTTTGTTCACATCAAGCCTGTGTCTGAGTGGTTTTTCCTGTGCCATTGGTAACATACTGGTGCTCAGGATAGGGTGTTCCCTCCTTGAAAGGTCTTACCGTATCTCAAGCCTTTTTCCTACTGAAGCCACCCAGTGACATTGGCCCCGGACATTCCAACAGTGCTCCAGGCACCTCCTGCCACTCCAAGTCTCTTCACATTGGGTAAGACACTCCCTCAACCCTCTGCTGCCTTTCCACCCTTCTACCCACTGGAACAAAGACAGGCTTGCCCTGCTTTCTGTGCCTATTCACCCCAATGCTGCTCACAGACACTCCCCAGGAAGGCTGACTTCTCTTGGTGGTTGATCAGTTGCGGTGATGACTGCCTTGGTCACTCACCAATGCTCCATTAATGACAGTTACTTTTCTGCTCTCCTTGAGAAAGCTTCCTTCTGTTCCCCTTTCCTTTCCCCTACCTGTCTGTCATCCAAAAGCTCTCCACCTCTACCCCAATTCGAAGCCCAAACATCTAATAATCTTCTGCAACACTGCATGGCCACAGTACAAACTGGACAATGGCTCGTGCTGGCCAGAAAACAGCACTTGCAATATCTCTATTCTGTGGGACTTAGCTGCTTGAGATGAAGCAAATGGTTCAGAGTGGCCTATGTCCAAGCATTCTTTAAACTCCTTCATATTTCCACTTGGGAAGTCTTCTGCAATTCCTCTCTAATCCTTTTTACCTCCTGTCTTGGCCACCTCCACCAGACAAAGACCGTTCTCAACAACAGATCCAACTGACTTCACCCTTCCTGGCAGCTCCCGGTACCTGCACCTATCCTTTCCTTCTCCCTGGCATTTCCCCGGCTCTGATCCTCCTCCATACATCACAGCCAGCTCCACCTCACACCCAGTCTGGATTTCGTTTGGCCCCTAAACTTTGACACCCCACCCCCCAGTTCTCACTCCATGAGGTGGTGGGAACTGAGGAAATAGTCCAAGTTCATGTCCCTTTCTCCCTGACAGACCTTTCCTGATTAGCACCTGGCTGTACCTCCAAGCCCACTCAGTACCACTGAGCTGACCCCAAAGGAATCAAGGGCACCCCTGACTCACAGTACACATCCAGGACCTTGGCTTAAATGCCGCCCGAACAGGCTCTGGATTAGAGAACGTCTGCATCCAAAGCCATGTCCCTGTTGTGGCGGACCCCGCTGGAAGATCGCAAACCGTGGTCATTGCATCTGGCTCACAACCCCTGACTGGCTTTGTCCCAGACATTCTTTGTGGGGACTATGGCCAACTATTTCTCACCTGCCTCCACTCAGTCTTTTAATTCCCATCAACTCCCCCCATCTTCCTGGTGTGAAAGGCAGATGCCTCTTACAGGCTGGTACAAATCACACTGTCAGTCTGATTGTCTTTCCCATACACTCTGGTGCCAAACCCCTACACACTTGTCCCCATCCATCACTCATTACTCTGTCTTAGGTCTAACTGATGCTTTGCCACTGTTCCTCTAAACCTCTCCTTACCACTTCTCTTTGACTTCACCTGGACAGAGTGTGACACCTGCCGGTCCCAGCACTTAACCTGGACCATCTTACCTCAGGGACTCTGGGCCACCCCTCACTACTTCGAGCAGGCCCTTGTGCGCAATTTACTTTCCTTTCCATCAGGCTTGATTTGTCAGCAGCAGCACTGTTCTCAGAGAAAATGTAGCTCAGTACCTTTCCTCACTCATCCTTTCAGACCTTAAAGGAGGCTCTAAAAGCCGGGGGTTTAGCTTAGCGGCGTGAGCACCTGCTTGGCAAACTCGAGGCTATGAGTTCAATCCCTGGCACCAAAAAAAAAAGGCTCTAAAGAGAGTCCCCTCCTTGGCCTTTTGGACCTCACCCAACCCTCAGCGTCTACACAGCAGCACACAGGGGGTGTGTAGCAAGAGTTTTTGAAACAAGGTCCCAGCCCACACCTGATCTTGTTTTTGTCCGAACAGCTAGAACCCACCTCCTGGGCCGGCCGCCATGCCTATGGGTGGCTGCTATGGTGGTCCTGTTGCTCCTAGAGACACAGGATCGTTACACGGGCCCCACTGGCCCTCTACTCTTTCCAC
Organism: Hydrochoerus hydrochaeris; assembly: GCA_004027455.1. Lineage (NCBI taxonomy): Eukaryota > Metazoa > Chordata > Mammalia > Rodentia > Hydrochaeridae > Hydrochoerus > Hydrochoerus hydrochaeris. Next base: position 110,978 of record PVLA01002845.1, read on the forward strand.
TCTCTTCAGGGGCCCATGTCTTCTCTCACCTCTCATCTCTCCACCCTCTCGCATTCTTCAATTCTACTTGCTTTTCATGGCAGCACCCACACTTACCATCAGGTTGGGTCCTGACTTCAACCCTCCCACTTTATCAACCTGCCGCCTTTTAAAGGGCCCGGCCACTTGACTGTGTTTCTAATTTACCTAGAAACCTCCCCTTTCCCGCATGTCTCCACCCTCCGCCTGCCCAACCCTGGCCACAGCTGGCTCGTTTTAGGAAGTTCCTATAACCTGCCCCAACTCCATCTCCAGGAAGTTATGTGCCATGATTTCTCATGATTCTCTCATATAAGCTGCAGCTGTTTGTCCACCTCCCATCAGCAGGCTGAACTAATCACTCGGACCCATAACCTTACACTAGCTAAAGGCTTGTGAATTAACATCCAGACAGACTCATGGTGTGTGTTTCATATACTGTATAACCACACTGCCATCTGGGCAGAAAGAAGATTTCTTACCTCTCAAGGGTCTTTGATCCTTAACACCCTGCTCATTAAAGCCCTTCTTCAGCCCACCCTATTGCTACCTCAGGCAGGTGTGTTTCATTGCAGAGGAAACTTTCAGACCCCATAGCCCACTGGAAACACCTTTGCAGATAAAACTGCTGAAGAGGCAGCCAGCCTCCCCTTCCACACCCCTAAGGGTTTCACCCTTTCTGGCATAATTCTGACCTATGCCCTTTCTGAACACCAACAATATCAAGATCTTCCTACCAAAGATGGATGGTTCCTAAGTTGGGGAACGTTCCCACTTCACAGGCCCACTCCACTCTCTCGTCTTTTTAATTACAATTTTCATGCAGGTGAAGACCCTTAACCAGGCAGCTAGACCCTCTATTTGTTTCTCCTCTTGGAAAACTCTTCTTACAACTGTCACCACTCAATGCTCTGTCAGTCACATGACCACACCTCAGGGTTCTCTGAGGCTCCCTTCCTGTCCTCCCCATCAAGTGCCAGGCTTTTCTCCAGCTAAAGACTGGCAAATGGGTTTTACCCATGTGCCACGAGTCTGCCTGGGTAAATTCCTTCACTGAATTATAGGGTCCTTTCCCACAGGCTTAGAGAAGCTCTCAGCTGCTGCTATCCACTCCCTCCTAGCAGAGACTGTCCCACATCCAGTCAATCAGATAATGACCCAGTTTTTATTAGTCACAGTACCCAGGAGATATTTAAGTCCCTTGGGATACAATGGAAACTTGACGCCCCCTACTGGCCTCAGTCATCTGGTAAGGTAGAAAGCACCAATGGCCTTGGCCAGGCCCACCACTAAACTCCCCCTTGAGCTGCACAAAGACTGGGTCTCCCTGCTCCCAGCCACTCTCACGGCGGAACCACCCACCGGGGACCGGGGCACAGGCCTTTCGAGGTTTCATATGGCCACACCTTATTGCTTAGGCGAAATCTCAGTGCAAAGGTCAGCCCCAACGGAGCTGACCTGATAAGCCTGCAAAGAGATATGACAGACTGCTAACCTCCTGCCCTCTGATGCTCACCCTTCCCGGACAGACCGGCTAATAAATCAGGCCAGCCTCAAGTCCCTACAACTCAAGAGTTCAGGACCCTCCTGGGTCATCTATGGTACCCCAGTGGCTGTTGGTCCTCTAGCAGGTAGTCCAGTCCAGGACAAAACTGTGCCCTGCTGACAATTTGCCCAGCCTCTCCTCCTCGTGGAAATTGCAAGTAATCTCCCCTACTTTCCTCAGGTGGACCTGAATTCCAGAAGAACCTTGAAAGCCTTCCTTGCTCTTACACCTCCTGCCATTTCCCCTGCTTCCTTCATTCAATCTGCTTTGACCTTATTTGGTTTCATCCTCAACCTCCATCTTCAAGTTCTTCTTTACCTGGATAAAAGATCTTTTTCAGGGCACTCTGTGACTTCTCCCCAGAGGAGATCGAATTGTTTTCCCTCTTTCTCATCTTTTTCTGTTCAGTGGTTGATAGAACCTTAAACAGTCTTAGTTTCTATTGTGCACTTTCCTGCAAGGTTTACTCTGAAGTGTGCTGGGACTCCAACTCGGCAGTCTTTTGCATGAAGGATGAAATCATTTCTCGTGACTGTGCTCGTTTTTGTCCTAGCTAGGCCCTTCCCCTCCCCTTCTCTAGGCCCTTTGGCCTGTTAGCTCTCTTCCTTTTGCCACACCCCATGGTCACACCTCCACTGCTTCTCCTGACTATCCTTAATCGTCTCCCCAAGACTTCCTTTAACTCATTGCCTGCTAAACCAGTCTACTTCCTTAGCCAGAATTGCTGGCTCTGTACTTCCATGTCTACAACAACCTACAAGGCCACTCCATTGCTCCCCAGGTCTAGTCCTTACCAGCCTCACATACCACACCCAATATGAAATGAAGGGCCTGCTCTGACTCCTCAAGAAACATCCATAGTCCTATCACTGACAAGACAAAAACCTTCAGTCAGGATGTGCGGCCCAACTCCCCAGTCCTACTCTGTTAATGCCCCACATACAAGAGCTCAGCTAAGCCCATATGTGGCCCCATAACCACTGATACTACTCAGATCTTCCAAGCCTGTGTTTGCATTCAGCATAAGCCATCCTTGGGAATAATACTAGGATATCTTCTCCCCATCAACCTAACTCTACTGTTACCGGCCTCAGGCGATCATGTCCGTTACCAGGTTACTCAGGATCCCCGATTCACTTAGTTCGTCTGCTTTCTGGTCCTCCTGAGGCAGTAACAGCATTGCTGCTCAATAGAGTTCTACAGTGTCTTCCATGTCCCATGCATGACCTCCCTCCCACAGACCCCTTGTCATCAATCTCCCACTCACTGGGATTGTTTCCTCATGACTACCTTCAACCACTCCTCACAATGGCTCCTAACAGACACGAAAAGATTCTTCTTTAAATGAGAAGACTAAATAATAAGCACCAGTCAAATCCCCTGCCAGGGACCCTTCCAGCCCCTGACTTGTGCTGCCCTAGCAGGCACCCTGAGCATCTGAGAAAGAGATCTTTCACATCCACAACCAATTCTGCTCACCTGGCCAAGATATCTTTTTCCTTTGTGGGACTTCCTCCTACTTGTGCCTCTCCACTAACTGGACCAACACCTGCATATTGACGTACCTCAGCCCCAAATTAGACACTGCCTGTCAGTGTCAGAGCCCAGGTCTGACAGTGTAGTCATATGACTAATGCCCCTGCGTATCGATCTGGGTGTCATCACTGCTACAGGGACAAGCATAGCATGTCTGTTACCTCCCTGACCTGCTATTACTCCCTCTCCTTTCCTGCAGAGAGATACTTTTGAGTCTTAGGACATATGGATTTGCACAAACTTGTGAGGAGATGCTTTTAGGAACCATTGCATCTTCCAGGAAATGTATATAAAACCTGTCCTACAAGTGAGTCTACCAACACCAAAACAAAACAAAAATCCTACCAGAAACTCCATGACATTTGTTTCCTGTAACTATATTCAATATAAATGTCCTTAAATTCACAATGATTTGGAAAAGGACACTTTATATGGGCTGATCATATTATTAGATGACCCCAAAATTTGTTTTCTAGGATATCATTGACTATTATTGATGATTATGTGTCTTAGTTACTTTCTCTCATTGTTGAGACAAAAATACCTGAGACCCAGGGTTAGGGAAGGGAAAGTTTATTTCTTACAAGTTGGAGGTTTCAATCCATTCTCAGTTGGCCCCAAGGCAAAATGACATGGCTAAGTGCAGTGGCTTATGCCTGCGGCAAACAACAAGCATGAACAGCAAAAGAGAGACACACCTTCTTCCTACCATTACATTGTATGCTGGCTCCACCCCTGGGCAGGTGTAGCACTCACACCACCAATCCCAGTGCTAGACAATGAGCCAATCACATCCATGATTGCATGAGCCTCGGGGCACCATCTGACATAAACCATAACATTACATTGTATTTGTTGATAATGCTTGTTCATGTACACATTTTTGCATCTTTCATGGATAAGTATGGATAGATGTGTGCTTACCAAATATACTCAACTCTTCATGACCTGAGAACAAGTAAATTATATAATAAGGACTAAAAAAGACAATGCACTTTAGGAAAAAAATTAAAATGAGTAGGAATCAACCAAAAGCACCTCCATATTGAAGGGCATCTATTAAGAACAGCAGACCACACAGTGACTGGTTGCAGTGTGGGAATGAAGGCTTTGTAACACATATAATATGTGGAGGAAGGGCCACCAGAGACCACCAGGCTTGTACAAAGCCAACGTGGCGTGGACCTTACTGTTCCTAGGTGCAGGCACAGAACACAATGAAACCATTTGCTGCAAACAGAGAAGGGTGAGTTTCTGATAGGATTTTTGTTTTGTTTTGGTGCTGGTAGACTCACTGGTAGGACAGGTTTATATATGTTTCCTGGAAGACACAATGGTTCCTAAAAGCTCCTTCTCACAAGTTTGTGCAAATCCACATCTGAATTAAGAATCTGTGGAGGGAGATTAATTCTTTATAGGGATGAAGAGAAGGCAGGGGACATTAGGTAGGAAGAACCCAGTGAACAAATCTCTCTGGCAGATTTGCAGAGTCTTTGAAGTGTCCAGTGCAAGTTTTTAGGTGTCTCCAATGTTCCCAGGATCTGCAAAATTCTTTGTCCTATCTTCCCTCCTTTCCTGTGCTAGTCAATGACAGCCTTGGGTGCTGAGCTGAATTTCCTGCAGAGAGAGTAGTGCTTCTGCTGGCAGGCAGACAGAGGCTGGAAACTCAGATGCCACGTCCTAGTCCATCCACGCCTTGTGACAAGGTCCATGGGTGGAGGAGAGCGCTTCAAGGAATCGCTTCTCCAGGAAAAGGACGCCACATGTGGGAGTTGGGCGTGGGGATCTTGTGATGTTTTGTACTGATGGTTGTGATTTGTGTGGTTCACATATATATGTTTTCATGTGATACTCAGTATGAAGTTGGAAATAGAAGCTCCAGAGGAGTTACTAGAAACCTTCTAGATAACTTTGTGAAAGCTAATTGTGAAATTTTACCTTCTGTGGGTAGTATGAGAGAGTTTATACAAAAGCTTTAAATGAAAGAGCTCATGGGGGAGGATTTACAAAATTCCTGTGAGACAACTGCCCTGAGACACTGGACAGACAGCCAGAGATGGGCAACTAGGACACATATGTTACGCCACCGGCCACCTAAGACAGGCACAGGACCAATTGCTGTCCTGCAGGCCTGTGATGGGTAAGGCCTGGTTGGGTTCATATGAAGAGTCCTTGACCTAAGACAGGCGCTGTCCTACAGGCAGCCAGAGACAGGCAACTAGGACACATATGTTACGCCACCGGCCGCCTAAGACAGGCACAGGACCAATTGCTGTCCTGCAGGCCCATGACGGGTAAGGCCTGGTTGGATTCATATGAAGAGTCCTTGACCTAAGACAGGCACTGTCCTCACAGGGCCTGCCATACTCCCATAAGTGATAAGGGAAAAAATGTAGGGAGCGGCATGATAGCTTCACAGCTGCCGCTCCATCTCTCCCTCCTGTGGGCATCCCGGTGTGTCGGTTTACATTTCCCAAGCTAATTAAGTAACAAGATTAAAATGTAACAAAGGTGAAAAAAGTTAATTAACACATATTGTTTAAGATTATCCCTGCCTGGCCCTAAGCCTGGGACGCTTCCTGCTTGGGGTTTAAGTTACTGCCAAAAGTTAACAAATATATACTCCAGCTTCTGAAAAAAAAAAGCAGATTCAGATTCACTCACAGACTGGTGTGCAGTGTCTTCTGTCTCTCACTCGCCGACTCCCTGACCACCTTTGGGACCCCTGAGCCCTGCCGCAGCTGGACTCCGGCACTCAGACCCCATTTAAACTCTACAGGCTGCATCTCAACTAACTAGCAATGTGACTAATGCAAACAGAGCTTGGTGTTTCAATCCACAGCCTCTCAGATGGACAAGGCATGGGAAGTGATCTAGCTATAGTGGTCAGAGGCTCCACTCCAGAGCCACTGATGAGTACCAGGGATGTAGACAAAAAGGCTCAGGCAATGGAGAGTGCTTGGTCTTGCCCTGGCTTCCAAAATGATGAGTTCAGCTACAAACTAGCAGGAAAGCTGATTTTAATTTCGATGTGTGTTCCTAAAATGTTAATAATATTCATACATTTGGATGACGGCTGAAGAAGAGTCAACATGTTTCTGAGCACGGTATGTCATTTTAGCTAGACAAGTCCTCCAGGATTACACCACTCAAGGACACCACAGCTCCAAACTCCTAAACACAAGTAGGAGTAGTGTAGCAGTGGATCCACTGCAGTTTGCTATCCAGGTTCCACCTCATTTGTGACCCAATTTGTTTCTACTTTAGCTGCCAACAATTGATGCTCTCTCTCCAGAGATTCTTAATTCAGATTCTCCAAGAGAGGATCTGATTGGCTGACTGGTCCACATCCTTTGTGAAGTGTCTTTGCTGGACTAAATACCCTTTCTTGGCCACCTCATGGGCCACAGCTCAGCCTGGGAGGCAGATGTCTCCATCTCAAGTGCCAACCTTGGGTAGGGCTGCAAGGTCACATAGCATAAAGCTGGATCATTTACCCCGGCCATGAGGATGTAAATGCTCAGTTTCTCATTTGATGGTTCTCAGCCGAAAATGTGACTTAATATTGTCATCAGTACATGAAACCTCCTGCGCTAATCTTTGTGGGGGATGAAGAAATGGAAAAGAGTTGGTGGCTGTCACTGGGGAACCAGGATGGATACTGTACATATTTAAAGGACAGGGCCATGCCAGAAAGGAACATGAGAGTGAAAGGAAGGCTGTGGAGCCAGCTGTTATAGAAAGCTGGCCACAAAGATCAGTGCATCACTCAGGGCACATGTTTACCTACTCATGAGAGCCCAGTGAATGGCAGGGGTTACTATGGAGACAGAAGATACACCACACACATTTCTTGGTCCAGTGATGCTGGACCAAGAAGGTTCAAGAAACGCATAGCCAGTCAGTGATGGTATAAAAAAAAGAACTGAATGGGAGTGAGTCATAGCCCCAAGGGACTGCCGTGGTCATTCTAAGTAGTCCCTAAAGGATCCCCCCAGGCTGTCCTGAGCCTGAACAACACAGAGTCAATGTGCTGTGCAGACCTGCGACCCCTCCTTTCCTTTGAGCGAGGCCTGGGAGAAGCTTGAAGTAAATCCTGTTCTCCAGCCCCCCCACTCCTTTGGTTTAACCTGCCAGCTAGGGTCATCCTTTCATGGGACACAGCTCAGATGTCTGCCTTGGGATTTGAGGATTCAGATGACTCCTTTACTGGGTTCTTTGTTGTACTTTCAGCCTGTTCAAAGACACAACCCACAGTGGTACCCTGAGGTTCCTCTTGAACAGCAGAGGGCTTTGTTTCCTCAGCATTCCCAGCCCCTGCAGAGCCAGCCTTGTGACCAGGCTATGCCTAAGAAGGGCTCCTGTGCCCACCCTGCCACTTCACAGGCACGTGGCAGTGCCCCTCAGACGTACATCCTCCTGGCTCAGCTTGAGTCAGGCTGAGAAAACAGCAAGGAGTATTTGACAGAACACAGCAGATGCTGCTCCTAACAAGTCTGAGTTCAAATCCACCGCTGAGCTTTTACCCACCAAAGGGATCACGGTGGAAGCATGACTTGAAAAGCTGCCCTTGGGTACTTGGGCAGGCTCTTTGCCTTTGGAGGGCATAAAAGCCAGCACTGCAATGTCCAGGGACACTGCTGAGGCTGCCCCAGTCCTAGGGCAGCCCAGAGCTGGAGGCACAAGTCTAAGGCCTTCTCTCTACTTGTCAAGAGAGCTGATTTCCAAGGATGTGTGTGTGAATCAGACTTCTATGACTGATTTTGGCCTAATTTTATGATTTTTTTTTCTACTTGAGATTGAACTCGGGGCTTTTGCACTGAGCTACATCCCCAACTCCTTCTGTTTTTTAAGTTTTGAGACAGGGTCTTGCTGAGTTGCTCAGTTGCCCATTCTCCTGCCTCAGCTCCCCTAGGTGTTAGTGATACCGTGTAGCAGACTTGATGGACAGATTCCAGGCTCTTGTGCAAGAATAAAGAATTGCAAGTGTACATTAGATGGTAAAAGAAAAAGCAGCTACATTTATTGAAGATCAGGGGGAGACGTGAAAAAACAGAAAAGTGGTGTCAGGGCAACAGGGAGTAAAAAGCACAGCACGGTACCCGGATTTTAACAGCTGTGCATCCCAGCCCAGGGGACTCTCACCAGGGCACTGGGTGCGATTGCCAGGAGTGATTGACAGTTCTGAGTCATCTCAGGGGCTCCTAACGGGCACGTGTGTGCTGGAGTTCCTGCTGATTAAATCACATGCATGACAGGCAGCCCATACGTAGGAACCTTTAACAAGGTTTGAGAGGGGAAAATGTAGCTTCAGGTCAGGCACAGCATCTAACGTGCCTGTGCTCTGGCCTGGAGCTGGAGAGATTTTCTGGGTCTTTGTCACACTATATTTTATTTTTTTGCTTCTCTCAGGATGAATGGAGGACTGACCCTGGGGTGTCCCCCTAACCCTGGTCAGTTACACTACCTGTACGACTAGGATTATGGTCACGTACCACCATTCCCTGCTTCTGGTGAACTATTTTAAATAAAGGAGGGACGGGATTTGCAGCTGTTGTCAGAGACAAGTGTCACAGGCCAAGCACCATGCTTTTCACCTGACCGTATGTGTCTGGTCTCTCCCGTGTACCCCTTCTTTCTAGCTGCCCCATACCCCCACTCCACTTTATTCCTGACCCTTAAGTTGAGCCCTTTCTCTGAGACAGAAAGAACGCAGTCAGCAAATGGGTATTACCACCCACTCCATGCAGGGGGCTGGGGGAAGGGGCAGCAAAAGGAAGGGGCAGCAGGGAAGTTTGGTTTCTAGAATAGGACTGTGAAAGCCTCCAGAAGTGCACTGGTTTCAGTTGGGCATGCTGGCACACATAGGAGGCTGAGGCAGTAGGATCGCTGGAAGTTCAAGGCCAGCCTGGGCTACAAAGTGAGTTCAAGGCCAGCCTGAACCGCATAGTGAAACCTTGTCTCAAAAGAAAAAAAAAAGAAAAAGAAAAAAGAGAAAACAAAACAAAACAACAACAACAACAAAAGGAAGACAGACGCACTGCTCTCGAAGGAGCTGGAGCCCCTCTTCTTATAGAAAATGTCAAGATTTGTTGCAGCTCAGCTGACGTCTGTACCTCCCACGCTCATTATCCCACACAGAAAAACACCAGAGACACAGAGCTTAGAGTCCCTGTGTCTAAGTCATAGAATGTCATCTGCTCACCTGTCCCTGGAAGCTAAGGTTATTTACTAATTACTCCTTTCTTGTTTCTTTTAATTCACCAGAGGGGACTTTCAGATCTCTTGGTCTAGTACAGTAAGTACAGTAAGGTTTGAGCCGGGCAAACCTTCCTCAGGAGAGACCAGAACTGAGGCCACAGCAGCAGGTGACAGGTGATCGCTGGCTCAGATGCATCATTCTCTCCAAGAGGGGAAACACTGTACAGGGGCCCTGGGGATGCACCCCAGGTGCTCAGCTGGTCTCTGCCACAACCCCTGTCCCTGGGGCTGGGCAAGGCTGGTAAAGCCATGCCACCACGTGGTTGACATTCATGCACACATAACCAGAGGCCTCCCGCAGGCAATGCAGGTCAGTCTTCAAAATAACCCCACCCAGGGTCACTGTCAGCACTGTTGAGAGGAAAAATGGACGCTGAGAATGTGACCCAAGCATGACCACACAGCAGTGTTGGCATTTGAACCCACAGATCTGCCTCTCGGTCCAGGTTCTCAGCCACTGTGGAACCTGCTCACAGTCCTGAGCGGGTCCCTTGTCTCTGTCTCTGGAACAAATGCCTTCCTAGAGCCGCTACGTGCCCACACTGGTGCCTCTCCTGGGAGGAGCTCTTCCTGCTCTGGCCCAGCCTAGTCCTCCTGGAGCCCTGGGCCATCCTATCTCCTTACCTGGGGCTAAAGAAAAGTGAGCCAAGAGTCTTTTGTTCCCTGGGTAAATTTCACTTCCTCTTCCATTGTCTCAGGCTTCTGGGTGATGTAATGGGACACCCAGCATTTCCTGCGTTCAAAGAGAAACGCTGATGAGGTTGGCAAATGAGGGCCCTGGCTGGGTGGCTGGGCCGCACCTGGCGTGTGTAATTGGGGCGCGGAGGCTGAGCGCCCGCCAAATGCCCACACAGGCCTGGGGCACGTGTAATTTTCCACTCACCCCAACCTGCGCCTCGGCCTCCGCCCTCGGCTCCTGGCTCCTGGCTCGGTCTATGTTTTCTCCTCTTGTGTCTCTTGTCTGTCTAAGGCGCCATAGCCTTGGGGGGTGGGAGGAGGCTCCCCGGGTTTCCACGCTGAGAGAAGCCTAAATGTTCCCTGTTCCAGGAAACAGCGTCTCTCCTCTGGACGCTTTGGCCCCACTCTTGAATATGTACTTCAATGTTTGCCTCATAAACTTCCCCTTAGCTGTGATGAGGCCTATACTATGTCTTTTTCTGCGAGGGAAGTCAGCAACCCTGCTGTCCTAGTCTGTGGATAGGGTAGGTGGGTTAGGTTCCGTGTCACAGCTTCTAGAAACTTCTGCCCAGGTGACAGCCACCATGCTGCACAGTGCAGATACAGAATGTTCCTATTATAGTAGAAAGTTCTGCGGGCCGGTACCAACTTGTACACCAAACTTACCGTGCTAATGCCGGGGCAGGCTTTCATGGAGAAGTTAAAAACACGGTTCACACTCAGGCAGCATAAACCCTCCAAGCAGCCCACTGAACACTTTTTGGAAACCTCTTTTTCAATGATCCTGTCTTCTACTTCCTCCTCTCTAAGGGTGATTTAAGCACTGAGGGTGAAACAGGAGATCCGAGAATTATCCTGGCCCTGGCTGTGTGACATCTGGGTTATGTGTCACTCTGTGTCTGTTGGCTCTAGGATACTGGCTCTGTCCTGTTGATTCTCTGGACCTTCTGGGGTTCCCCACACGTATGCCCCAGCCCATTTGCACTGGCATAGCTGAGCGGTTTCACCCCCCACTATGTGGGAGACAGGGCGTGGCCAAAGAGTCTGGGGAAATGAGTATGATGTGTCACCTGTAAGATCCCAGGAGTGCACCAAATAACTCTCAGGACCCCGTATGTGGAACTTCTAGCAGACTCCCGGGAGATGCAGATGACATAGAAGACCGGAGGCTGCAAGAAGCGGCAGTCAGGACTTTCCAGGAGAGCCTGCCCGGTGTTGTTCAGACACAGCAAGAACTTTTATTTTTGCTTTTCCCTGACTCTTTTTGTCTCATTCTTTCCACGTTCCCTCTGCAGAGCTGGTTTCTCACATTCGTGCTGCACTTTTCAAATAAACTTTGACACTGTTTTTGGCTGGGCTCATCCAATTCTTGGTTCAAGGCAAGAAGGAGCCAGGGTATTTTAGATTGGTGACCAGACCCTTCTAAAGTGGCTACCAGCCCGCGATGCCTCCCACCCTCTGCAGAGAACAAAGGAAGCACTTGGGGTACTCCAACCACTGCCTGCCCGGCCTCCTGACCTTCCTGCGGGTCCTGCCTGGCAGCGTCCGCCCCTCTGCTGCCTGGCAAGCAGCCAGAGAATCCCCATCCCTCTTCCTTGCTAGTTCAGGGTGAGCTCTGGGCCAGGGCTTCAGGACCCAGAGAACTCGAAGCTCTAATCATTGATTCTTAACTCCTTTCTGCAGCAGGTGAAATCCTTATCTTCTCATGGAGGAAAAAATATCTCCTCTTCATCTTCCCCCTTTGATGGTTTATGCAGCAATCTGGAACCTTCTTGCAAAAGGCTGAAAAGCAAATATTTTAAGTTTTGTAAGTCATAAGTCTGTGAACTGCCCGGCTCTGCGGTTCTAAATGTGAGAACAGCCCCAGGCCAAATGGTTGTGACAGTTTCAAAAAACAAACAAACAAAAAAATCCCTTTAGTTACACAAAACTTCACCCCAAGGCTGCTTACCTGGTCTGTGCGGTAGGTTTAAACACTAGGTCCTCTTATATTTGAACCCTAGTATTGAGAAGCAAGTTTTTAGACCTAAAAAAGGAAGAATCATTGACAGATCTGCCAGGAGGAAGTCAGCTGAGTGTGCTGTAGGTTGTTAAAGTTTACTGAAACCCAAGAATTTCCTTCTATCTTCCCAGTAAGCCAGAAGTGCCAGAAGGGGAAGGCACATAGTGTCTCCATGGATATTGACAGGTGAGTTAACGTAGTGTTTGTCAACTACATGTGCAGAACTGACCAGCCAGCCTCACCTAACGTCGGACTCACGGCCCTCCTTTTCTCTGTCCTCACCTTTACCAGCCGTGCCACGGTGTCCTTGGAGACCAGGGCACCTGCACACATGACGCACTGGGTTAAGACGCAGCCCACCTGTTTTTATTAGTACAAGGTGATCGTGTCCATTCTGGGAGGGGGTCCGTGGGCAGTGCACATCTCAGTTCTCTTTTTCTTCTTTCCCCTCCCCCTCCTCCCAGCTCTAGAACACTTCTCTTTTCTATTTGCTAAAGTCCTTTCTCCAGAGCCAGGTTGTAACTCAACAGCATAGCACCTGCCTGGCAAGCACAAGGTACTGAGTCTGATTCCCTGGTACAAAAAAAAAAAAAAAAAAAAAACTTTCTCCTTTCTTACTATCTTTTATTTTGTTCTTTAAATGTCTAGTTTGGGTTTCTCATATAAGAGAAACCAAGTGATATTTAAGCGTGTGTGTCTGATTGATTTCACCTAACATGATGGTCTCAAAATACATTTGTTTTTCTACAGATGACAAATGCATCCTCCTTTGTGGCAGAGTAGTAGTCCATGGTACGTAAATACCACGTGTACATATAGGCAGATTCCCAGATTTCGCTTTTATGAGTTACAGTGCTACAAAAAGTATGTGTGCATCTGTGCAGCGTGATGCCTTTAACTCTTTTGGGAAGATACCTAGCAGAGGGATGGCTGATACATTATAACTTAGCTATTATGAACTGTGCTGCTGTGAACATGGTGTATCCCTGTAATGTGGTGTCTTTAGCTCTTTTGGAGTGATAGCTAGATAAGGAATAGCTGGGTCGAGTGAAATTTCTAGTTGTAGCTTTCGGAGGAATCTCTGAAGCAGTGGTGGCAGCAATATGCACCACCGCCCATTGCGCTGAAGCCTTTTCACATGTGCTTCTGGTTGATTTCTTGATGGTGGCCATTTATTTCCAGACTAAGAGGGAATCTCAGTGTGACTTTAATTTGCATCACCTTCACGGTCATCAGTGTTGAACATTTCCTCATGTATTCACTGGCCATTTGTACTTCTCTTGAGCAGTGTCTGTTCATTTCAGTTGCCCATTTTTTTGACTGGGGCTTTTACTTTGGGGGTGAACCTGCATCTTCTGAACTCCCTCCATTTTTTCTCATTACTGAGAATTGAACATATCACTCGTGGGTGCAGGCAAAGGCTTTGCTGCCAAGCTACCCCTTAGCCCCTCCTAAGATCCGATTGTCAGACAGGGTCTCACTGAGTTCCCAGGCTGCACTCAAACTTGAGACCCTCATGCTTCAGCCTCCTGAGAAGCTGTTATTACAGGAATGTGCCACCATGATGGTTTCTTATTCCATTCAAAAATGCAGATTTTTCCCAAAGAACAGATTCTAAAATACTTAACTTTATTTCTTAAAACCATATGACAGAGGGACAGGGCCAAATCCTTGGGAGTGAATTCATAAAGCAAGGGTTTTTCTTCTTTCTTTCTTTCTTTCTTTCTTTCTTTCTTTCTTTCTTTCTTTCTTTCTTTTTTCTTTCTTTCTTTCTTTCTTTTTTCTTTCTTTCTTTTGTACTGGGGATTGAATTCAAGCCCTTCAGACATCCCCAGCCTTTTGTCTTTGTTTTCTTTCTTCTTTTGACACAAGATCTCGCTAACAGGCCCAGATTGAGCTGCAAATCGGGATGCTCTGCCTCATCCTCCCAGAGTGCTGGGATTGCAGGTGAGCACCCCCGAAATTCACTGGAAAGCGAGCTCTGTACTATGGTGCACCGTGACCTTGGAGAGCACTGTTTGTCCACTTTACAGGACAGAAAAGTGCAGTGGAAAGGGCTAACACCAAACACACCCTCTCCTCTGTATCCGGGCTGCTCCTAGTCATGGGTGACAGAAACAGCTCACACCAGCTTCAGCAAAGGCGGATGGATCAGTTCAGTCTCTGCAGCAGGGAACTAAGTGAGGCTGGGCAGGATGCTGCCGGCCTCTGGACAGGTGGAACCCATGCTCTCTCCCAGGCCTTCCTCATCTGTGCTGCTGACCCCTCCCAAGCCCCGGCCCCTCCACCCTGCCCCTGTGAGACAGATTTCTTTTGCCACTTTCAGTTTTAAAAATCCCAAAGGTCTCAGATGGCCCTGTGGGGTCACAGTGTAGCCCCTGCTGGCCTCAAACTCATGGCAATCCTCCTACCTCAGCCTCCCCCTTGCTGGGATGCCTGGTTTTAAACCATGTTCCAGACTTGCTGTTTTAAGTCCCTAAATCCTCACCAGAGAGCTATGAGCCCACCCTGCTGGCAACTGGGCTGGGCTTGACTGTCATGCTCTGTTTCTTCTTGTGGCCACTGAGCCGGCCTAATGCAGCCCCTCCGGCTGGCCTGGTGTCCCTGGGGCCTGGGGATCTAATGTCAGTGGGGCGTGACTCGATTCACATTGAAGATGGATATTAAGTCTTTTCACTCTGGGTCTTGTGAGGAAAAAAAAAAAATGTGTCTGCTATCAAAGGCACGGAAAATGCGCCCTCCCATCAGAGCAGCTGTGCCCTTTCACTGGGACGGAAGGGATGTCTGTCCCCAAGCCTCTGAGGCAGCTTCCTCAAGGTCAATTTGGCTGATCCTTTTTCCAGCATAACCCAAAGAAGACTAAGTTAACATCTGACCTTAGGGAAGCAAGCTAATTTACAAACTAAAGGGCTGCTTTTGAAAAATATTTAGAGCAAAGCCTGAGGAAAAAGTGGACATACAGCTTCAAGCAGCAGATATATCAACAGAGGGTTTCCAAAGCTCCACTTAGAGCTGTTCTCACAGGACTGAGCTCAGAGTGGAGGTCCTGGACCCAAACGGGAAGTAGGTTACAATGCTAGTGCTGCTGCTTTTTAGCCACATGGCTTTGGGCAAGTGTCTTTGTGTGAGGTCTTGTTTTATTTGTAGGGTAGAAATAATAATAGTAATCATCCATAGGGTGGGTGGAAGGACTCAGTGAGACAGCACATGGAAAGCTCTATCACTTAGGCTCTGTGTGTGTGCGTGTGTGCATGCGTGTGTGTGCGTGCGTGCGTGTGCGCGCGCGTGTGTGTGTGTGTGTGTGTGTGTGTGTGTGTGTGTGTAGTGCTGGGAGTTGAACCCAGGGCTTTGATACCAAGCTCCAGCTCCAGCCCTCTTTTAAACTTGTTTAAACTGCAGCCCTGTTGCTTTTGTTATGCTTTTGACACAGGATGTCCCTAAGTCATTAAATTGCCCAGAGTGGGTTTAACTTGCAGTCCTCCTTCCTCAACCTTCCAGGATGCTGAGATTACAGGCATGTGCCACCATGTCCAATGACTGTGCACATGTTTTTAAATTTAAAGTTTTTAAAATTTTGGTCTAGGGGTGTAACTCATTGGTTGGGCACTTGCTTAGCAAATGTGAGATCCTAGGTTCAGTCCTTACTACTAAAATAATGAAATTTTTTGGCCTTACCTATTTGCCCCAGCATGTGACAGCTACATAGGATCTTGTGGATTCCGGGGGTTTAGCTCAGTGGCATAAGTGCCTGCTTGGCAAACGCGAGGTCACGAGTTCAGTCCCCGGTACAAAAAAAAAAAAAAATCTCATGGCAAAGTGGCTGGTCTCACTGGGCCCTGGATCTGGGAGACCTCTGGATCCTGAGGTTGCTCAGTGTTGGATCCGGTGTCACCCAGACACATTACTAACCCTGATACGACAGTGGCCCTGCCCTTCTGTCAATGCTAAGAAACGGTGATGCCCTGAGAAGTCCCTACCCTTGGGATTCTGTATATACTTTTGGTACAAGGACACTACTAAGTGCTTTCTTGCTCTTTGCCTTAGTTCTTCATTTTTAAATCTGTGCTGGTGGACGGGAACCCGGGGCTCCTGTGTGCCAGGCAGGGCTCTACCCCAAGCTCCCTCCCGGCCCCAGGTTTCTCCCCACCGGTTTAAGTGATGGTTTGAGCCACCTCTTCTGCATGTTCCCAAAGGTCACAAAGCCAGGGACTCAAGCTGGCCTGAAAATAAGATCCCAGCTCTGTGGAAAGTCTGAGAAACTGCTGAGGCAGATGAGGGAATGGGCTGCAGGGAACCTAAAAATCCTCCCCACCTGCGGCTGAAATGTGGGGCTGAGGTGGGTGCTTACGCTCCAAGCTCCTTCTTTCCCCTTTTTTACTTAGCACTACACAATTTTTCTTTTCTCTTAAAATAAAAATCTCTCAAGCTACAGCTGAGGGCTCATTTCACATCTCTGTATCATGAAAGATGACCATTTTCTAGATCATGCTCCACAATTGGAAGATTCACTTTTGAGTTTTACAAACAATCTTTGGGAGTCTGTTGGGAACCTCCACCGAGGTCTCCACATCTTTCTTTTTCCTTTGGGGAAGCCCAGAGCCACTCAGGACCTCTGTGTATTTCCAAGCCAGAGGCCAGGATGGCAGGGACACAGGGATGGCAGGGGGTGCTGACCACCTGCAGAAGGTTTCTCAGGCCCACAGTGTGGGAATGAATGAGCCAGTTACATAAGCAGATAACCTCAGTCCCTTTTGCACTTTCCTAATTGAACCACTAGATGTGTTGCTGTTTAACCAAACATGAATTAATCAGCTTTCTTGCATCTGTAATCCACAGATGACTAAACAGATAAACCTACACCACACTTTAAAACATTCAACTGATTAACTACATTTGGCTGATGTTATGAGCACAAAATCGTCCAAGACTTAGACCTGAGAGACCATGGATCTCCAAACCTGACTGCTCCATTTACGAAAATCGACTGGGCTGCTTACTAAACATATAAAGATGTCTGGGCAAAGGTATCTATGGAGTTTGTTTGTTTGTTTGGTATGGTTTGATTTTTTGACACAAGGTCTTGTTAGATAGTTCAGGCTGGCTTTGAACTCACTGTGTAGCCCACAGCAAGTTTCCTGCCTCAGCTTCCAGAGTGGGCCCATTCCACCATGTGTGGGCTTTGTGGTTTTAAAAATTAGATAGGTCCTTCTCAGACTCTAAAGTCAGCGAGAGGACTCTGGTTGAAAAGAAAGACTTCTTTTCACTGCCCCTGGGTGGGTCTTCACTTCCAAGGATCTCAAGGTGATTTGGGGTGCTGCTACCTCACCAGGGTAATTCCCACAGCCAGGGAACCAGAACAGTAGGGGCCTTTGGTGCCCTGGAGGATGAGAAAGCTGAGCTGCCGCTCAGGACACGCGGAGTGAGGCCCCAGGTTCCATCCCCAGAGCCACGAAGCCGGGAGCAAAGCGGCCCCAATTCTACAAAGGTCAGTGGGCAGATTCAGTTGTCAAACGATGGAAGAAACCTGGTTAAGGAATATTTAATTCCGTCCGCGCTGTGCCACCATGGGAGTGACATCTCAGGTCCTTTATTCCTCTCGTGCCCCATCTGTTCCTCGGTTCACCCGCGCACACAAAGCCAGGAAACCTTGCTATAAATGCGAATTATTTTAGCTGATGTATCTGGAGCACGGCGATAAATTAATCATGACGTCTGGTCTGATTCACGGTCCTATTGTAACCCAATTTACACTTCGCGCGTGCAGGGCTGAAATGTGATGCATAAAAACGCCGCACACATCACGGATTTTTCTCTTCGCCGAGCTCTGCAGGCAGCTTCGGCCTCTGCTGGGGGCGCCTGCCCGGGGCGCCCTTGGAAACCGCGAGGAGGCTCCGAGCAGCGACGCGTCTGGCCCGGAGAGGGCGCCAGCGGGGCCGCTCCTGGAGGGGGACGGCTTTGCTCAGGGGAGCACCCCCAGGGCCAGGGTCGCCGCCCCACAGGGAGCCCCGAGGTCAAGACGCAAACTCAGCGCGGACGGTCTGGTCAGGCAGCCACGGCGCGGGGTGCAGGCCCCGCCTGAGCATGGCCGTGTGTGCAGCGGGTCACAGCCTGATTTCCGTGGGGTCCATCTACTTTTCAAACTCCACATCAAGACGTCGTGCCACTCATCCAGTGGCTTTTCCCCGTGGTTTAGAGATTTATTCAGGTGGGAGCTTGGGATGGGTCAAATAAAAACAGTTTGAGCAGGTGGTGGCCCAAGCCTACACCTGCAAGGCAAAGGAGGAGACCCAGTTTGAGCCTCGCCCGGGCAACTTGCCAACTTAACCACAACCTATCACAAAATTTCCAAATTTTGAAAATTGTAATTTACATGCTGGGCTAAACGGGCCACCAGGCCAGAGTGCATAGTGCCCACATCTGGGTTCTCCTGGCATACCATAAAGTCATAGAAAAGCCTCTTCTCCTCGCCCCTCACCACGTCCCTGATCCTTGCATTCTTAGTTTTTTGATTTTCTGAGACGAGGTCTCACTAGGCAAACTAGGCTGGCCCAGAACCCCCTGCCACATCCTCCAGAGGCTCACGCCACCAGGCCCAGCCATCCTTGTATCCTTACCACAATTCTTACTTTCTCTGGAGAGGCCTACAGTGCTTTTCACAGACATTTATTCATTCAGTCCATGTTCATTAAGAGCCGTGTATTCGGTAAGCTCAGGGTCCAGCCTAAGCAAGACATGCAGGAAGCTTACCTGCCCACCCAGAAAGGCCAGAGGCAGATGAAGCAGACGTGTGGGTGGCAAGTGTGGGCCTGATCGGCTAGGTTCAGGAATAGGATCCTTCAGTCGACTTCAGAGAAAGCTGACACCTCGCTGGCACCCTATGTGAGTGTATCATTGTGATTACTCAGTTGTTTCAAAGCAAAAGGCATACCTGATAGAAGAGCACGTGCTGGAAGAAGACAAGGAAGTTCTGCTTCCTTCATGTGGACTAAGCTGGTAGAGGTGGCTTTGGCTACTTGTGAGACCCCGGAGGATGTGGGAATCTGATCTGGAGGCAGCAAGGAACCTGGGCTCTGGTCCTCCATTCCTGGGTACACTGGGTCCACCAGAGGATCCTGGGGCTCTGGGACTCAACACTGCACAGCTGTGTCTACCAACCCCACCACGCGTTCTCAGGGCTTTTTGCTTGTGCTTTTGTCTTGCTTTGTTTTTGAGACAGGGTCCTGCTAAATTGCCCAGACTGGCTGCTAATTCTCACAATCCTCCTGCCACAGCCTCCTGCACAGCTCACTGAGGTGCACACACCACCCCCAGCTGTCCTGTAGCCTCGTAACTCTCCCTCCTGCACGGGGCTCTCACTTCCCGCCTCACCCCGGCTCCAATACGGTGCTTGAGTATTGCATGGGTCCCCTCATCTCTGCCACAAGATCTGAGAACGTATACAGTGATTCCCAAAGTGTAAAAGAAACTGTATTACCACTTCAGATAACTTAGACAGGACTAACCTGCATGTCAGATTTCTTTGCTGTCAGCTGCAGCTAAAGCAATTTGTTGTGGCACTTTAGCCAGGCACCTTGTCAGGTACGTACTTAGGAAAATTTGGAAGTTAATACCAGAATGCCACATAAGGCCACAGTGAACAGTGGATGCAATTAGTGCTTCCACACACAGTCATACACAAACTCACACATTCACACCCATGCTCAATCAAATCGGTCATATACTTATACACAAGCACCTGCTTTACAACCAGTATCTTTGAATCCTGCTATCTACACAGAATCTTGATTTTTAAAAATCCTTTGCATGAGTTTGGTAGCAGGCATCTATAAACCCATCATGGCAGGAGGCCCTGCCTCAGAAGAGTGAACAGCTAAAAGGGCTGGGAGCTACCGCAATGCAATGCTAGAATGCTCACCCGGCACACGCAAGGCCATGGGTCTGATCCCCAGTGCCACAATTTTTTAAGAATTGCATCACTGCTATAGTGTACAGTGACGTTATACTCAGTCGAGATTATTTAAGGTAGTAAATATACAGATGAACTTTTAAAAATTTTTAAATAATTATGCATCCACTTTAAGGTATATTCTTAAATACAGATTATCTTATCACCTCACAGAAATTTCTTCACATGTAAACAAATTTTTAAGGAGTTGATAAAAAAAATACAAAGTTGATTATAATGCATAAGGTTCTCGAATTCAACAAAAACAACATAGGTGCTAAAGAATGAGTGGGATATGAGTAGAAAATTCACGGATGATTTAGGAGGGTACAGAAAACCACGAAATGCTCAGATTAAAGGACTCTGCACACAGCACCCCGAGGCCACCTGCGACTCCACTCCGAGGGGCAGTGGCAGAGGACAAACGTGTGCTCGAGCCCTCAGCCCCTCAGAAAACCCGGCCATATGGTTTCATCAGCAGCAGAACACTTTCCGGCTCACGGCCTTCTGTGTTGACCTTGATCCTGGCTTCTGACCAGCACAGCTCGCAGGCACTAGGAGCACAGCACAATCCGATTCCCGCCAGGGCAGGAACGTTCCCCTAGGGGATCACCCAGAGCTGACAGCCGGGCTGCGCATCGCTTCTCTGTAACATTCCACTCGAAGCCCGCGGAACTGAACTTCCGAGACTGAAGGCGGGTTTACGCGTATCTTAAAAGAAGAAACAAAGCCGGACACGGCGCGCATGCCTGTAGCCACAGCTCTCTGCAAGACCGAGGCAGGAGGACTTGGAGTTGAAGCCCAGCCTGGGCAATTTAGCCTCTTAGTGAGAACCCGAGCCAGACAAACAGCTGAGGATGCAGCTCAGGCTGGAGGCCATGGCTTCACACACACACACACACACACACACACGCACGCACGCACGCACGCACGCACGCACGCACGCACGCGCGCACGCGCACGCGCACACGCACTCATGCAGATTTTTTGGTGCTGAGGACTTCCCCCCTCTGGCCACGGAGCCACCCCAGCTGTCAGGCAGCCCCACAGCCCACTGGCATTCAGCGCTTAGCGCTCCTGGCTTCCAGGGGGGCAGTGCCCACTGCTCCACGCCCACGGCCTCCTCGGTGGCCACACCCGAGCCTCCTTCCCTGCTCTCGGGGGCGGTGCCACCCTCGCTGAGACACCAGGCTGTGCTCAGGGCCTCGCACGAGGGCTACAAAAGTAGAAGGCAAGGGAGGGCGTGGAGGGGAGGGAGGAAACGGGGGACCCTCCCAGGGGTCCCGCGGGCTCCCAGAAAAGCGGGGCACAGTCCCACGCCTGTAGTGCCCACGCGGATGCCGGGTCTTCAGGGGCTTCCGGGCCCCGGGCCCTCTGTCGTGGGGACCCAGTTGCTGTCCTCTGACGGCACTACCCTCCGCCTCTGCCACAGCCGCCTTTCCGTCCCACTCACACCTTCCCGGCGGCAAAATCCCGCGGGCGCGCACGCCCCTCCCCCAGCAGGGGGCAGCACCCGCCCTGCAGGCCGCGGTCCCATCACCGCTGACCTTTTGCGACCTCAGCTGTCTCTGCCTCGGTTTCTTATCTGCAAATTGATATTAATAATATAAACTTCAGCGGAAGTGTGTAGGAGGGAGCATAAAGTGAGAAATCAAAAGTACGTGGCGCTTAGCATGCATTTGATAAACAATAGCTCTTGCTTTCGTTGCCGCTCTTATTATTTTTATTATTCCTGGGAGCTCCCACCACATCCCCTGCAGAAGAGGGTTGCTCGTGCTAAGTAGAATATGAAAACCTACATCTCCTGACTTCCCCCACTCCATGCCCTTCAGGCTCTTCCGTTTCCTCTTTCTGGCTGAGGCTGTGAAGATGGGATTGGGGGAGGGCTGAAATTTCTTTGCAGTCAGTTGTTTTATATTCAGTCTCACCCATCACTGGTACATTGAATAGATCAGATGTGCTTTGCAGGGAGGAGGTACCGGGGTTCTAACTCATGATCTCGCACTTGCCAGGCAGGCGCTTTGCCACTGAGCTAAACCCCTGGCCCCAGATGTACTTTTAAGCATGCTATTCCTTAATATAACCTTGTCTGTTCTAGTAGAGAATGCACTAGTTCAAATGTTTAGTTTTTGTCCAAAAAATGTTGAAGAAAACTTGATATCCCACAGAGATTCACCCTGCTTCTCTCCCAGCACAGGCCCTGGGTACAGGTGTCAGTGGAGGCTCCTTCCAGAAAGATCAAATGGGCATGCAGTCGTTCCTTACATTGTCCCTTAGCCAGAAAACGTATGTCTTGGGGAAGACGAGCGGCCCGGGCACACAGGACTCAAGCACAGAACCCTCTCTCTGCACAAGTCGAGCACATCTTACTACCACACTACCCCCCGCCATCTGTCTGTGGCCCACCTTTCCCGGCCTCCCCAGCAGCTGAGACGGGGACAGATTTTCCTGGGAGCTCCCACCACATTTCCTGCAGCTAAGGTTTGATTATAGCTGTACATTTCCAAACTCCATGTCTTTCTGGACGTTCTTCTGCCTTGTGTAAATTAGCGGATACCAAGAGCTTTGGGGATCTCTTCTAGTACCTTAAATGTACCC
The DNA here is from genome assembly GCA_004027455.1 of Hydrochoerus hydrochaeris. Classification (NCBI taxonomy): domain Eukaryota; kingdom Metazoa; phylum Chordata; class Mammalia; order Rodentia; family Hydrochaeridae; genus Hydrochoerus; species Hydrochoerus hydrochaeris. The sequence goes on from PVLA01002845.1 coordinate 133,562, forward strand.
TACTCTTTCACCTCTGCTTCTTTACCATCCGTTCCTCTCTACCTGCCCTTACCTTGTTTTTATTAATTGTTGGTACATTTGAGATATGCATAATGGTCACACTCATCATAGGGAATTGGCCCCTGGATGTGATACAACTTGATTCTTTTTTCCCATTCTTCTCCCCTCCCTTCAACCCCTCTTCACCTCCTTATTTACAAAACCTTGTTTCCATTTTTCCTTCTTTTCTCATTCTTTCTTTCCCCTTTCTTCCTTTTTCTCCCTAGTTCCCATTCCCATTTGAGCATTTTCTTCCTATTTCACAATATGTAGCATACATTTTGGTCCTTATTTACACTTTGTATTTCTCACACCAAAGAAACAATGTGGTATTTACACACGTGCGACCAGTTTATTTCAGTGAAGAGTATGGTCTCAAGGTGCATCCAGTTAGCTAGAAATGTCTTAAGTTTACCCTTCTTTTTGGCAGAGTAATGCTTCATCATATAAAAAAACACCATGTCTCCTTCATCCATTCCTCAGTTGATGGACATTTGTACTTTCCCTTTCTTTTCTTTTATCACCCCCACTGGCGAAATGAATGCAACAGTGGAGGGGAGATGTGGCTTAGCTTCACTTCACACAAACCTGGTCATAAAGAGAAAAAAAGCTGTGTGGCCAAGATAGTTTCTTCTGGTCTAAGTCATCTTCAGATGAGCAAAATGACCAAGTTGTGGCACAGCAAATCCAAGACATTTTGGACCATCTTGGAGAACAATTCAATTAATTTGCATCCAATAATATCGGGGATAGAGAAATTGATAAAGTCTCATTTTCCATAATAGAAGCTTTTCAGCTACCTAAATATGGTGAGGTGAGGTGAGGCTCCTTGTGACATTACTGCTCGACCTACAGCCACTTCATTTTGGGAAACCCATAGCTTGCAACTCCCATTCCAACAGCTCTGCCAGTATCAAAGTGGTTAGACTGGCTGCAAAAGAAAGGAGCAGTTTATAAAGCACAGTGAGAACTGTGGTGTCAGATGGTGTGACAGAGAGGAAAGCAGATGTCATTTGGCATCTGATCACACCACCTTTTTGCACCTCTCAGTCTCTAGAAAGAGGGCAGGATGGATGCGCCTACTGGCTCTGCTGCACTGAATCCCTGGTGCCCTGCAGACTGAAGGTCTCCTCCACCCAGCACTTGGTGGCTGAGGGCCCTGTACAGGACAGTAGGTAGGACTAGGGGTCAGAGAACCACCTCTGGATTTGATGTTCCGAGCCTCTTACTTGTTGCAGATGGGGGTATCATCTACCTCTCTGGAGTGAAACGGGAGAAATTTTACACATAAAGCACTCAGACCAGTGCCAGGCACCCAATATGTTTGCTGCACACAGATCCCAGTGCACCTTGAGTCCCGTAACGTGTGCACACACCTTAAAGTGGAGCGGCAAATGGGGCTGCCACCATCAGTGACAAAGCCCGCCTCCAGGACGGCGGGTTTCTGTCCCCCGACTGTCTAAGGTTCTGTCGCTTCTCAAGCACACATGACAGCGTTCTGTTGAGAATCCCACCTCAGCAGGACATGCTGCCAACTTCCATTATTTCTATTTCAAGATAGTAAGTCAGGTAATTTCATAACATTTTGAATTATTTCATGAGCTGTGGCACTTGAGGGTGAAGTGGAAACACCTATAGATTATTTCTTTTAAAGACTGAAAACCATATTAATTATATTTTGTAGTATCATGGCATGTTGCACAAATAAAGACCCCTTTTCAAGTCATTTTTAAGACGAGTATTTGTTTCTTTGTCTGTGAAGCTATCTACCTTATATGATTGCTGGCTTCTTGACATGTGTCCTCTCATTTCCTGCTGGACCATAAACATCTTTTGTACATTTTTTGTATATTTTCTAGGAAACACTCAGGAAATGGAAATAAGATCTATACTTAGCAAAATTTAGTCTTTTAGATTTTAAAAAGAAATTTATAGTTGGATAAAACAGACATTTTTTGTTTTATTAGTCAAAAGAGATATGAAACACATGTGGTATTTGATTGCAGGCTGGATTGTAATGAATAATCCAGCCCATTTTCTCATTTAAAATTTTTTATAAAGAAAAAAGAAATAACAATGAAACAGTTTCAAAACAGGCTGATAACAATCAACACACTGCGTATTGTTCATAGTAGTTGTTCAGAGACATGAAACACTGTGCAGAAAACTAATAGCACCAAACTTTCCCCTTGATGAACCAAGAGAAACCAGCTGTATAATTATCTTTTTTTTTATTGGTACCAGGGATCGAACTCAGGACCGCATCCTTGCAAGGCAGGCGCTTATGCCGCTGAGCTAAATCCCCAGCCCCTGTGTAACTATCTTAACTGTCTGTGTTTACATATATTTTTTTCCTTTTTCCTTCTTTTCTCCCATCACAATTTTTCGTTTGCTTGAAGAGTTTCAACATCATTGGTCATTCGAGAGATGCAAATTAAAACAACACTGAGATTCCATCATACTCCAAAAAGAATAGCTATTGTTAAGAAATCAACCAATAGCAAATGTTGGCAGGGCTGTTGGGGGGGCACCTTCTCCACTGCTGGGGGGAGTGTAGACTGGTGCAACCACTGTGGAAATCAGTATGGAGATTCCTCAAAAAACTAGGATTAGATGTCCTACTCAGCCAAGGTTTACCCCTTCTTAGTATCTTCCCAGAAGAATTAAAAGCATCATACCACAGCAATGTATCTTCCCCCATGTTTATAGCAGCACAATTTGTAATAGCTAAATCTTGGAAGCAACCCAAATGCCCATCAACTGAGGAATGGATAAAAAAAAAAACTGTGTGTTTTATATGGAATATTACTTAGCCATAAAAAAGATGAACTTGAGATTTTTATAAGTAAATGGATGCAACTCAAGTGAATGGAGGCATACTCATAAGTGAAATAAACTAGACCCACAGGTGTAAATGTGGTACTATTTCACTAGTGTGAGAATCTGAAAGAGTAAACAAAATCCAAACCATGTAATGGATATTATGAATAGGAGAGAAACTCCATTTTCTCATTTTATTGACTTGTAAATGCAGTAAATGAAACTTCCCCCCATAATCTTCAGTACTGTTGGGCAGATAAGTCAAGGCATTTATAGAAGAGGGAAGTATTTTTGCTTGTTTCTCAGTTACAAAACAGATGGTCCTGCTACCTCCTGTGTTCACAGCTCTGGGTCACCTTGCGGCCTCAGGACTGCAACTCCAGCCTGAAGGGGTTTCCACTGCACAGGACCCAGGGCTGCACCGCCCTGGCTCCCAGGTAATGGAACTGGCACCTACTTGCTAAATTTAATTTCCCTGTGCAACAGTTAGCAAGGAACTGGCTGTAAACTCAGCAGGGGTTCGGAGACCTTGAGGTGGTGTAGACAGCTTGCTGCGGAGGCGGAGGTCCGGGAAAGCCAGGCTCCTGCGCCAGTCCACAGAGGGCCCACCACAGGGATGGGCAGGCCAGGCGGGTGGAAGCCCCGGGCCTGCGCAGGGAACTGCGGGAAACCCATGCGGAGTAGGCACGGTGACCTAACGTGCTCCGAGAAAGGACATGAGATTGGGCCCCATACATGGGCTTTATGGATTCCAGGACGATTTCACTGTCAGCCAGGAAATGTGGGCCTAACGCGTGCAGACGCTTCGGATGCTCTGTGATACCGCGTTCCTTGGTTACCCATGCTGTTAGTGCGGTTCACACCCACGTTTAATCCTGTACACTACTCCCCTGTATACCACAATTCACCGAGTCCAACGGGAGTGACCAGCTAGGGTTTTCCCTAGATGCGTTACTATTACAAACTTCGCTGATACGAATATTCTTGTGTTTCTTGTCACACGTGCATCAATTTCCCTCCCACGAATGTCTAGTAGCTGGGTCAAATGACACCGTATCTTCAATTTACTTTCAGGTCAGATTATTTTCCCAAGTGGTTGTAAAAGTTACACTCTCACCAGTAGTGAGGAAGAGATACCCTGCCTTTACTTTCTCATGGATACTTGGTTTGGTTTTAGCTGTTGTCAGTGTAGGGAGGGTGAAATGCTATCTCCAATTTTCATTTCCTTTATAGCATTTTGCAATTAGATACTTTTGTTTGGTCACCTTTTTCTTCCCAGTTTGTGCTTTTAAGAAACAGCTCCCCTGATCAGATTATAAAGATAGCCCATTTCCAGAAGCTTTATAGTTTTGCTTTCACACTTAATTAAGTCTCTAATCCCTCTGGAATCTCCATTTAGATGTATGTTTGAAAATGCTCTTTTCTCCCTTAGGACCTGCATTGTTTGGTAAACTGTTAAAAGTGAAAAAGCCCAGTGTAATCTCTGTGGAATGTTTAAACGACTAATTCCATCTTTTTTCATGGTCACAGAACCACTTAGGTTTTCTATTTTAGTTTCCAGTCAGTTCTATGTTTTACACTTTTTCTCAGAATCGGTCTATTTCGCCTACATTTTCCAACACATTTGCTGGCATGCAGTGATAGTACCCTCATCATGCTTTTAATTCATTTTTGCATCTATAATTGTTTCCTTTTCATTCTTAACAATGCTTTTAGGTATTCTCTGTTTTCAGTCTCTGTGAAAATTTGCAATTTATGTCTTTTCAAATAGCTAACTTTTAGCTTTGTTGATTCTCTTTATTTTCTACTTGCCTATTTTTTTTTTACTTTAAAGAGAAAAACAATAAAAATGATACAAAATTTCAAAACAAGATAGGAGAGAAACAATGGTTAATACACTGCATATTATCTTCAAAGTAGTTGTTCATATTACAAGATATAGGCATGAAAAATTGATCAAACAATACAAGCACAAACTTTTCTTTTCAGTGAACTAATAGAAATTAGTAGTATAACTATCTCATATGTATGTATATTTTTCCTTTTTCCTTCTGTGCTTTCTCCTTCCTCCATTGTGGTTCCTTTTTCCTTTTGAACAGTTTTTGGCGTTTCACAGTACCCACTGTATATTTAAGACCTTATTTACTCTCAGTTTCTCACACAGATTTCACTCATTTATGCTCTTTTTAAAATTTTATGCTCTTATTTTTATTACTTCCCTTTCTATCCTGTTGTGCTTTTTCTAATTTCCCATACTTACCTTTCCTCTTTCATTATAATACGCATTAGAAAGTATGAAATTTTCTACCATTATCAGTTCAACTTTATCTCATAACTTTTCATCTGTGTTTTGTCATCCCACATTCAGTTTTGTTATACTTTCTTATTTAACCCCGTGAATTGAGTTTCTGTCTTATTCTTTAATTCATTTTAAAGATCAAATTTCTCTCAGTTTTTATGACCCATAATTACTCAAATCACCTTTGATATTCCAACTGTTTCAAGTGTAACATATTTGATTCTCTCAGTAACTTTACCTAAGATTCAAAATGATGTACAAAAATTAATAAAACTTGCTAAGCAGGAAAACATAATAAGCTTATTAATTTGCAGTTTGAATTCTCTTAGCTGTTCCATTATCTGAAAGACAGAGAGGTCAAACATAACAAAACACAAACACACTGGCACACAGAGTACAGTTGTTAGTTTTAGAAATACCTTGCTTAACACTGGAAATTTACCCATACAAAGCAAGGAACTCTATTACCTTCTTAAACCAGCAGTTATTCTACCACCTTAGTACTTACAGTCTGCAGACCCAGCAGGATTCAAGGCACCTAGGAATCCATTAGAAATGCAGACTCCTTCCTTAACAAGATCCCCAGGTAGCTTATGTGACTCTGAAGTTTGAGAAACACTGCTCTCCAACACTCAGTGCTGTGGGTGTGGAAGAAGGGGATTCAGTGACAACTGAGTTTAGATAAGAACTGCTGGTTGAAGAAACTCAAAAGGCCAGGGAGAACTAAACCAAGGGCTGATAAGGCAGCTCTCTCTGTGGGAGAGCTCTGTCTCCACACCCCGTATTTCCTGAACTCTAGGAGGCTGGGGATCCCAAGTTCAAGCCCAGCCTGGGCAGTTCAGCCATATAACACGACCCTATCTCAAAATCAAAAAGAAGTTGGACTGTACTTCAGTGCAAAGGCCCTCAGTACCAGGAAAAAATACATCTCTGGGTGACGTACCAGTTAGGCTTTCAGGCAAGGCCCCACCCATCATGTAAGCTGCCTTTTCTTGCAACACAGGGCTTTCTCCCAAATTGTCCCAAGTATCTCAGCCACCTGCGTTAAGATTCAGTGTTGTGATTCCCCCACTCTCCTCTCACTTTCTCTCTCATGCTGGGCATTAAACCTAGGGTCTCACATGCTAAGCACACACACTCCTCCACTGAGTGACACCCCAGTGCCCCCTTCATAATTCTAATATGTCTCGGTGATGTCTGTGCTATGGTGACTTCATGGTCACACAGGAGGCTGGGGACAGGGAGTAAGAAGAAAAATGGTGACAGAAGGCTGTGTGTGGAGTCTGTCAGAAAGCAGAGGGCAGTTCCAGGTAATTTCACTTCTCAGCATCCCTCTTTCCTAAATGCACACCTCTCCCCCTGAAAGCAGCCAGGAGGAAAGGCAAGGGGAAGCAAGTAACAAGGCTCCTCGGTCTGAGGTTGGAAGCTTCCCCCTGCCAGGGTCAGAGCCCGATTGCTGTGGGCAGCGGGCCAGCGTGTGTCAGCCCTGCCTCGCTGCTGCAGGATGGAAAACATTCAAGTCAGCCACAGACTGTTTCCATTTTGGCCACCCTTCCGCAGTACTCAGGAAGACAGTCACATGGCAAGATCTTTAAACTGTGTGTCCAGTGGTTTGCTATAAGTACTCTCCCCTGAAGAAGAAACACTGCTTCTTGGGAATAAAGAAGCACTATCCATGGATCAGTTTTTTTTTTTTTTCATGTGGCCAGGTATGATTTATTGTAAAAAATGGTAGAAAAAAATGTTACAAGTATCCACTTATAAGTACCTTAAGTCATGCATAAAGATGGACTTTATAAAAAGTTTTCTTTATTTTTCTGCAGAACCAAGCACTGCTAGACTTTTTGTGCCTTCCAATATTAGTGCAGCTAGTGTCACCTTATCAATTATCAAATAAGGATCTAGCTCCCAGTGGTTATGTCTGCATTTAGTGTGTTCAGGCGATCAGGATCTCTTCTGTTCTACTGCTTTTAGTTCTTAGTTATCTTTCCAAACAGGAAACACTCTAGAGGTTTCTACTCCACCCCACCTCCTAATTTCTCAGTAAGATTATATCTTATCTTGACTAAATAAATCCTGTAGCCATCAAAGCAGTGAATTGAGTTGTGCTGAGTATTTTTGTAGTTCCAACTATGTCCATCAACTCAGCATGAAACCAAAACCCATTTCATAATTGGCACCCTGAAAAAAAACTGTTTTGAGGGTGGCTGGGTGGTTGTAGAGAGGTCTGTTTCCTTGGTCAGCTGGTGGTGGTAGTGGGCAGCTGCTGCCCCATGCCCTGGTCACTGTACCCTGGTCACCACACCAGCCATAGCACCTTTCAGTCCCTGGGGCCCCAGTCCCCTGAATCTCTGAAGCAGCATTTTTGGATTACAACTTTGTACCTGCCTCTGACCCTGTTGTGAGTTTGAGCAAATTTTCCTTAATTTCAAGTCAGAATTACAATCATGATTTCCTGACTTGAGTTCTGGGGGTGCAGCTCAGAGGTAAGGCACCTGCCTTAGGCTTAATCCTTAGCACTGCTGGGGGGGGTGACTTTCCTTACTGCAAGCCTAGCACATCCTGGAGTTCTTTGCTTCTAGAATCTTCCCATAATATTAGGTCATAATATTGTGTGTGACCCAGAGCTTGCATCTCAACTTTGAGTGAGACAGAGAAACTCTGTACACTTTTTGCTTAGCAGTGAAGTTCTAATCTTTGTGTTGCCTCAATGGCCCTTAGGAATCAAGAGAACAAGCTCCTGGATAAAAGTTCAATGTTGCGAGAATCAGCAACTCCTGACTTCTGGCAAGTGGGGTCGACTCTGCTGCCTGCATGAAAATGCTTACTCAACCACTGTCTATCTAGTCTTGGAGAAGTTAATTACTTTCTTTCTGCTCCAGCTTTCATGCCTGTAAAATGAGGCTAAGCAGAGAATTGCACATGTCTCAGGGGGATGAGAATTAATGGGACATGACAGCATCTGCTGTATCGGAAATATTTGATTTTAAGCTACATTTATGAAATCATTCACACTGACTGTAAAATCCCACAAATCCTCATTTTGGTATATAGGGTAGCTTGCTTTTCCCCCCTCACAGTGCTGGGGATTAAACTCAGGATCTCATGCATGCTAGGCAAGTGCTCCACAACTAAGTCACACCTCCAGCCCTAGCTCAGTATATTTTGGGGGCATAGGGTACCAGGAATCAAACTCAGGGCCTCACACTTGCCAGGCAGACGCTGTGCTGCTGAGCTATATACCAGGTTTGCAGCACTTTTTTTAAAAGTGAATTTTCTAAGCACTTTACTGAAAACAAAACAAAACTAGACTACTTAGCAGTGTGTAATTGTGGTGGATACCTCACACATGTTAAGATTGCCAGAGCCACTGATTTGGGTTTTCTTTACCTGAATTCACTTCTGAGAGGAGAAAACAAATAGAAAATGGCTGCCTCCTGGCAGCCTTGTTCTAGTGGCAGTTAGGATTTTTAATCTTCACATTCAGAATCATACCTGTCAATCACCCTCCTTCTAATTACATCTACCTGACATTCATTTTAAAGAAAATGATTTGTTCAGCCCAAAGTGATTGCATATTTATGCTCTGATTAGTTAAGAATGCCCACACACACACACACACACCCCACACACAAACCCTCCTCCCAGCCTCCATGAAGAAAGCAGCCGATTTCAGAGTAATTAGGCCTGGAAGTGCAGGTGTGTGAGACACCTGTCTCCTCTGCCTTCCATGCCTACCGGCAGGGCCACCCCTCATCAGTGAGTTAAAATAATTAACTTACCCTATTGGGAGCAAACCCCAAGGACTGCTGAGGGCAACAAGTCTCCTTTGCTCCCTTCTCTCGGATTAAACCTGAAAAATAAAAAGACTCACGGGTGGTCGACAAGCAGGCCAGGCAGAACCGACTTCCTTTAGAAGAGAAAGAAAAGAAGACAAACCCAAGTGACAAGGAAGACATTGTCTCCCTCAGGCAGACTCAGGGACTTGCTTAAGTTTCAGATTCTGTGTTTGTTTTGTGACTGTGATTGCAGTGCTGTTCAGGAGCAGGGAAGGATAAAGCCTATTTTAAGGGATATTTATGTGAAGAAATAAAGCAATTGGGGAGGGTGATTTTGCCTGACCTGCCTTTTGTGAATGTCTGCAATTTATATTAAATCCCAACAACAGAGTCCTTCATAAGGGGGAAATTGTGGAAATTTGGAGGTTTTAAAAATGGGATAGTCCATTGCTAGGAAATCAAGACACTTTTTTTTAAAGTTTCAATGTGGCAATTTGATTCCATTGTGTCCTTTATATTTTGTGTATCAGTTTGTTTCCTCGAATTCCATTAAAATAGCTAGCGTTGAATGTGATTTGGCATAACTAGAAAAGATTGGGAGAGGAGTTTTTTTAAAAAAATTTTGATAATTTCCCATGCAAATTTAGGCATTTTTGAGTCTTTTAATTGGAATATAGATATAAGGTTGCTATCAACAGGGGGTGTGCTGAATTTAGGAAGCTGGTTTATATGTAAACCAACCTGGGTGCATTCATGCCTTTCCACTTGTCTAAAGATAATTTAAGAGGGACTGGTCCAGTCAGGCTGGACTTCAATAAAAGCTTTTTTGACAATGCCTACTACATTGCAGACTGCAAGAAGCCAAGGGCTGACTGATGATTTCACCCATAATTCTGACCAATATATTTTTCTTACAGTGCCTGATGGTTTTAAAAGTATTTTTTTCACATTTGAGGGAAGGCCAGGCTTCCTAACATGCGTCCTGGAGATGAGGCCACTAAATCATTAGGTAGAAGTGGCTGCAGAGAGGGGAGAGGTTCTGATGATGGAGAGGACCTCGGTGGACTTAGGCAACTGGCCAAAGAGAAGGTGGAAAACCAGGCCTCCTGCACCCTTTCTAGCCCTGGAGTACCTAGGCCTGCATGCACGGAGAGCAAGGAAAGTTCTACTCAGAATAGCGCGCCCTCTCCCTACAAAGCTTCAAGGACAGCATTACCGCCACTGGCCAGCAGGTGCCAGAGTAAACCATGCTCGAATCCAACACGGTTAAATGACTTTAAATCACTTAAAAACGGTTTAAAAGTTTCAGTATTAATTCCAATATACTTGGCATTCAGGGTTTCATTAAAATACCAGAAATAATATAAAGACTTAGATTCACTGTCAAACTAAACACTAACACTTTGCTGGCCTTTCCTTCCATTGGTAAACTAAGTTTTATTGTTTTTATTTCTCTACTGTTTCCTTCACAAGGCGCTATTTAGTGCAAGAGAAGGGCTGGCTCACTGCTCATCCATGCTGGTTTGTGACTGAGGAACTCTGCCTTTGCTAGTGGGTATCTAGGTCCAGAACGTCTTCAGAAAGGCGCTCACCACGAAGCCCAGTTCCTGGCCTTTTGCAGGCCTGGTCTGGGGGTAGGGGTCCCGCACCCTGCTCCCCGAGCTCAGCCCTCTCCCAGCAGGTGTAGAGAGCCTCCCTCCCCTTCTCAGCGCCCTCTGCACAGTGCCACGACTTACAGATCTGTAAACTGTGAGCTCCCCAAACTCCTTTGTCTGATGCTTGCTTCAGCTGCTTCTACCAATCCTTGGCAAGCACCAGTAATAACTGATTTAAAAGGATGTTCAGGGCTGAAGATACTGGAAGGAGCATTTGGTTGGCAGGACCAAGGCCCTGCCTTCAGTCTCCAGCCACAAACACAAAATGCTCATGCACATGCAATGGGGAGGTTGCCCATCCAAACATTTGCAGAAATGTTTACCTGAAATAGTCTTATAAATGCTATTGCATCCATACATATATTTTAATTTCCATAAATAAATGCACTGCCTTTGCATACATGTATAGATACTTACACATATTTGTTTATGTATCAAATCTCACTGCAGTGAATTTCACTGGATTATCCAACTCTATATTGTCTTAGAATTTTGCTGCCTAAAATTTTAATTAAATGAAAGCAAAAGGGTTATGAGATAGGTACTAGTGGACCACCTAGAAACTAAAGATGCTTTATCTGAAGTTCAGACTTGTGTGTGTTTGCTCCCTTAGGTTTGAGACAGGGTCTCACTGTGTAACCCAGCTGGCTTTGAACTCACAGTGCTGCCTCAGCCTCTGCAGTGCAGAGATTATAGGCATGTGCCACCACATCCAGCTTTGTTTTGACATGACAGTGGCTGTGTGTTCATGAGCATCTATAAATCAATGGATTAAAGAAAAGAGCACATTAGAAGTATACATATTAATAGTCTATTTTTATATGCTCTTTTTTTCAGAAAAAAATTTCAAATAGATTTCCAGAGTTACAAGTTATAAATATTTTAGTTACAAATATTTTAACATATTTACCTGCTAAGGTTTAATTAAAATAACTGATGCTTCTAGAATTACACAATATTTTCGCTGACCAAATAAAGGTAAATGTTTATATATAAAGTTAGTGATTTATCTGCACTGTCTTTAACTCACTTCAGTCATCACCTGAAGAAGGGCTAATTTAGCACATCTCAAATCCTGTTAGAGCACTGTGGCTTTTTAAATAAATTCAGAGGAACCAGGCAATACAAGAGGATCTACCAGCAATGGAACAAGTTTGTTGACAGTAACTTCAGAAGTTATTTTGCCTTCCCCTGAAATTGTGAATTCCATTTCATATCCATGTTAAACCCTTTCGATGCTCAATTTTCCCACAGACATGTGCACACACACACACACACATGCATACACACATGTGCACACACACACACAATTTCACATAGATCCTATCTCCTCCAGGGTTGTTGGGTGGGAGCACAATACTACACTTGACTAAAATTTGCTTTAAAATGCACTTTCTCTTTGCTCTCTCCAACATGATGTTTCTTTATAGATTGAGAGATGTAAGCTTTCTTTCCTGTTTCATCCTAAAAGCCCAAAGATCAATGCCAATTGGGGACATAGATATCAAGGCAACTTTCCCAGCTGTGCTCTATTCTCTCTTGTGCTCTGTACCATGAACTTGGTGTCGTTTTTCTGATTTCAGGGAAACCTATGCAAGCCATTAATTGTATCTCATTATTAGTCCTGGCTCTTCTTTTCAATCCTGGTATGTATGAATGCTTCAAGGAAAATACAAGTGACAAACAAAACAGCAGTGTACTCCTTCATCCATTGTTCATCCAGCAAAGAATAGGAGAAGGCATAATATTGGCCACTGCATTGCAGCGTCTTTGGGGGGAGCCTTTTAAAAGGTCCTTGACTTACTCTACTACAGTGCCATTTCAGTCCTGAATACTGGGGTAACATAACAAGAAGGGCAACAAGCATGAATTCTTTCCATTAAATAGTTCACAATTTTGTGTATCATTGCCCAATACTAACAGAATGAAAAGTGCTGTTATAGCAAAACTGGAGGGAAATTTAGAAAAATATATATGTTGCTAGGAAAACTTCTGAATACTTTATTAATAAAGCAACATTTTGACCTGTCCTATCTACAGCCTGGATTCAAAGTAAAGAATCAATGAGCTAATATTTGAACTATTTTCTATGGTATAAAATGCTAATTTTGATTGAAAATTTGATAAATGCTGTTTCCATACTGAAGCCAAAAGGGATTAATTACTAAATGATATAAATTTCATTTATTCAGATAATCTTTATAGTCTCTAGAGGCAAACCATGACTATAAAGGGCAAACTCTGCAATCTTTCACAGCTCTACCTTCAAAGTAACTTGGTCTTTTGTTTAAATGGAAGAACCACAGCACAAGAAATGTGAAGGCCATCAGTGATTGACTTCACACCTCACTAAGTAAGAGCTACCAGAATTGGAATACTTTTATTAGAGAGCAATTTCTGAAAGAAAACAACTGCATAGCAGAGAAAAGCTCCAAAACTGGCCCAGAACATTAATTTCAAGCAATAAAATTTTAAAATTCCAACATAATCTTTAAAGACTGACCTATGCTTACAGACGTCCATATGATAAGTAGTTTCTCATTGTCAGGGTTTTGTGGTGACAGACAGCACTGTCTGCCCTCCATGCTTAGGGCTCCACATCTGCGTCCAACCACACATGGAACACATTCTAAAAAAAATTACATCCCTCCTGAGGGTATATAGATTTATTTCTTGCGATCATGTTCTAAACCAAAAACTGTAACAATGATTTCCACAACACTTACATTGTATAAGGTATTATAAGTGTGGAATTTAGAGGTGATTTAACCCTACAAGAGGATGTATATACATAATGTGCAAATACTATGCCATTTCATATAAGGGACTTGAGTATCCACAGGTTTGGGGGAAGTCCTAGACCGATCTCCTCACGGATACCCAGGGGCAATTGCACTGAGCATTTTTGTACATCAACATGAATTTATTTTAATGCTATATAAGTCATATAGATTGAAGTATGTTTTATTCATTGCAAAAACACAAATTTTAAAAAGTCATCCCCAAAGATAATATCATGCTGGGAAGACATCTTTTGATAATTACCAGTTGATTTTGGTAACATATTCATTATACAAGAAAAAGTGGGTACTTGGGGAGACCCATGAACTGAAATCACACTTTCTTGTATTGAAAAAGGTTAATTAGGAATTGAGCTCAAAGTTAAGTTTTTGAAGGTCAGCTGCTATGCTCTTGGGTCCTGTGACCCTGTCTCAAGTAATCACAGCATTAACATACAAGTTATAGCCTTCCTTTCACTTGATGACATAATCTCTTTAATTGGTGTTGGGAAGCCTGCGTGTGAAAGAGCCGTGGAAAACACCTAGAGACTATAATTTTACTCTCCCCATTCAGAGGGCAAAAGAAACAAGGCTTAAGAATGTACCAGAGACTCATTACAACCCAGGCCTGTCAACACAAAGCCCTCACAGTTTCCACCAAGAGTTTTAGGAGTGATCAATTCTGTTTAGTTCTAACTTTGGCTGGTGAACTATTAACCTTTTCAGAAAAACTGGCGAATGCTACATGTCAGATAATCTTCGGTGAGAAAGCTAAGAGGGTGGATAATGTGACTTAACTGATTAGACAGAAATGAGAAGATAATATTTGCAAAATTATAAGTGGGCTCCCTGAAAGAAACTACTGGAGTGAGATGTGCTGCCTCTTGCATCATTTTCCCAATCCTTTACACAATTCTCTTTTAGAAATCCGTGGCTCATCACGAAGACCTGATAGGGCCCAGTGTCACTTTTCCCCCCAGTTCTGAGGCTTAACTCAGGGGCCTCAGAGATATTAGGCAAACACTCTACTGTTGAGCTACATCCCAGGCCTTTTTAAATTTTACTTGAAACAATGTCTGACTGAGTTTCCCCAACTGGACTCAAACTTGCAGTCTTGCTTCAGCCTCCAGAGAAACAAGGGTTACATGCATGCAACATCGCACCTGCCTTGAATTCACCGCATACAGGAAGAGCTTCTCCTGGCAGGTCAACATTGTTGTGGCTGCTTTCAGAATATATTTTGCAAGTAAAGAAGAAATCTGCCATGGTGCATCCTTTGAAATACCAAGAAACTTTTGCAAGAATGTACCTTGGAAGCCAGGAGCAAGGAAAGGGTGGTTTGCTGAAACCATCAGCCTCAATTTAACAATGGATTATCACAACAAAGAGTGCCATCAGCAATGTGCAAATATACTATCGATTAAATATCAGCATTTTCCATCCTAAGGAAACAGCAACTTTCACTCTGAAGAACTCCCAAGTCTGAAAATGGCCCAGTTTGCTGTCATTCAGACTTAGTCAATGCCATGATTTTACTGATAAGCATGACAGTGATGCACATATGTCTAAGTTATTTGTGCCTCTTCTCAGTCTCTTTGTCAATTTTCAGTATGATTTTTCTCCCTGAACTGTTCAATAAAGCCAACAATGTTTTAGTCCCATCTGCATTTTCTACAGAATCCAAGCTCCACCATCTAACTAAAATGGTAATTTACAATGAGGAACTGTGATGATGTGTTATCTGGGAGCATTCCTTAGAAAGAGGAAGAAAGAGTCACAAGAGCGACCTGTGACTGCCACTGTAAACCTAATGGTCCCTGAGAAAGATCTCAGTATTTTTCCTGCAGGAAAAAGCCCTCCATCTGGTTCAAAAGCTATGTGTGATGTTACGCTCTTGGACTTCTTCAGCCTCCCACTGCCACTATCCAAGCAGCACTCAGTCACTCAAAGCACCATGCTCTTTCTCATTTTAAAATCTTCTAGAATGTCATCTCAAGAATTTCTTTTCCACCTGGACAATCACCAACGCACATCCTTTAGGTCAGGGTTACTTAGCTTGGGTGTCCTCTTCTCCACAAGGTCTTGATGAGTGAGGAGCAACACTGCCCTTGGTTCTGAGGACTTACACATGTCACTCTAGGTGTCCCTGTCACCCCTGTGCCAAACTTTATCCCAGCACCTTTATTCCATGCTCGCAAGTGTACAACAACTCTCCTGTTTCTCTTACGGGATATGTTTTTGTTTGTTTGCTTTAACCTTTAGATCTTTGACATCTAGAACACTACTTGGTACAAACAGGCATTTTGTGAATGTTTGTTGAGTGCATATTCAAGCAAGAGTGTTTTGTTCATATAGAGGAAACCATTTTTTTGTGGTTACCTTATAAAATCCTTAAAATACAGAAACCCAGAGATACAAATCAATGCTTGCTAATCTAAGACCATTTCAATGTTATTTCTAAAATTAATAAATCCAGCAGTCTGGTTTTAAAAGAAATATGATCATGCTGGGTCAGTCCTCACAGAGACCCCAGTGTAATCTTTTTACAGGAAATCAATTTAAGCCTGGCACAGGTCACTTTAATCGTGTCTTTCAGATTAAGAAGATGAGCTATTTTACCCTCTCTTTGTCTCTATCCCTTCTTGTCAGCCAGGTTAAAATTTTAATAGGGCTTAAATCCAGAGATTTGAAACGGTGACTGGGTTTTATGGTCTCTTCGTAGAGGGCACAATCAAGAAATAAAAGTCCGTGGCCGTTTTTGTCCAGTTGCTGTGCAAATCAGTGAGCAGCGACTGTGCTTGTAGTGTTTGTGGCAGTTTGTAGCAGCAGCTCTGAATAGAAGTTTTCCTGTTTACCTTCTTACCACTTGTTTAAGTTCTAAGGAGAGGGACCTGGCTATTTTGTTACAGAATGGTTGTTTTCAATGTAAAGGGGGGGAAAAATCACACTTTCGAGTTTTTACAATGTTTGCCCCTTTTCCCAGCAGGGATGTGTTTTGAGTGTCTGGAGACAAAAAGTGTGGCCTCCACAAGCAGAATTTTAAAAAGAACATCATTTTCATTATGTAGTCAATCTCAATTACAAGCAAATGTTTTCTCTGTGGAGACTCTTCTCCTTTCAGGGCATTATGCGAGCCTCTTTTGTGGGTTGAGAGAAAGGATCAGCGGTCAATAGGGAGCAGAGTGCTGTGTACAGTGGATTTTTGTATCCCTCCATCTCCCACATAATGCGTTCTGTCAGGAGAACAGCCCGCCACCCTGAGCAGATTTGCTGAATTAAAGCGCACAGCGGGGATAGGAAACTTGTTGCTAGGTGACTGACCGCTGCTGCTTGGCAGGTCTGGGCCGAAGGTGACTCTCTGCTTTTCTTCCACTACTTAATCTTGCCTTTTAATCTGCACCTATAATTAACTCCGTTAGTGCCACACATCCATTTGTGTGTGTGTGTGTGTGTTTCTTTACTGCACTTCAGGCAACCAATTTATCATTATTCAGTCTTTACACTCAAACAACAAACTATTTTTTCTCCATTAGCTTCATATGAGGTGAAACGTTCCAGGTGCAAAGAAAGATGTAGACCCAGTAGCTGTTTCCTCACTTCCTGTGAGATGTGCAGAGATACTTTTGCTAATCTGAATGGTGTGATACATCCTCAAAAAGAGAAGACACTGCTTTCTATTATCTCTACAGCTTGAGTGTGCCTAATTAATTGAAATGTTCTTGGTGATTTCAAATTCCTCACACTGGTGACAAACATGAACAAATAAAAATTGCTTTGGTCCTCACAGGTTTATAAAACTGTTTCACCTAAAACAGATGCATTGCCCTCAGTGACTTGCAGGACAAATTCTCTGTGATTATCATCAGTTGTGTAGCCTGGACTTGGATGCAAGACACAGGGAAAAAAATAGGGCTTGTGCAGCACCGATTCTAACAGCAGCCCACAGAATTCAAACTGGCTAACCCAGTGGTTTAAGCAGAATGTCGGTCCCAGAGGAAGGACCAGGGTGGCCACACTTTCAACATGGCTCCTGGCTGAATGACTCCATGCATGGCTCTCTGACCATCCTGGATATTCTGAGCACTAAAACATATCAAAGAACCCTTAAGACCTACTAGGCCTTGACTTACATTTCTATATTCATCTAGGCAGTCTGTGGTAGTAAAAAGAGGCTTGACCTGGAGACAGATTGACTATACCTACATTCAAATTCCAGGTGCACCATTTACATGTTGTTTGCTAAGGTCACTTACTTAACCTATGCTTTTCATAGCAGTTTAATCACCAAATGATGATTATAAAATGGTGCTAATAATAGTATCTATCTCATAGTTATATGTCTCCTATAGGATTAAATGGGGTAGCACGTATTGAGCAAATGGTTATCAGCTATTACTATTATATTGACAATATGATGAAACAATCATCTGACTCATTTTTACAAAATATTTTAAAGCAAAGAAATATGCCTATGGTGATAAAAAATATTAAGATTTAGAGATTAAATATCTTTCATTTAAGGTTTTCATAGCAGTTTAATCACATAATCCCAATTCTCAAAGTGCTTCTGTCTAGTTACTGTACCAAAGTCAGCTTCAGATGCATTTCTCATATGCTTGTATGTTTTGCATTTACTTCAAGGTTATACTAAGGTTAGGACTTTTTGAAGTGTCCAATCTAAGCCCAGAAAAATGGCACATACCTGTAATCCCAGGTACTTAGGGGAGACAGAGGCATAGGATCACAAGTTCAAGGCCAACTGGGGCAACATACAAAAAAAAGGGGGGCTCAATCTGACCCATCTAAATTAAGGAAAGGCAGTTATATGGGCTTTTATGCCAGACATATTTAGAGAGCATTAGGCTGTAATTAAACTAACAGGGGCTGCTGGAGATGGCTCTACTTCAGTAGTGCATAAAAGCATCTCTTGCACAGAGAATTAGAAAGCCAGAGAAAGGGCCATTAGGATGTCATTTACTACATTTTCATTTGATCAATTTATACTCTTTAATGTGATGGGTTGGTTTGCATTCTTTATGCAGGTGTTAATTCTTTGCCTTTGACTCTCTTTAATACACATCTAGGAAATGTGGCTGTCCAAGCTGTTCACATGTGTTCACGAGGATGAGATGACAAAGTCAGCCCACTGTGCCCAGCCCCACCAGCACACCGAGACACCAGGAAACTTTCGGCCCTGGTAGTCTGAAAAGGAGCCAGAAGTCCCAGTTTCGTATGAGGAGCACCTGGTCCCATGAAATAAAATTTAGCATGATTTCGTTTCAGTATTTTCTTCCTTATCTCTCCAACAAGGATGAGCAAATATACTGCACAATCCTGTCCACGGCACATGACTCAAATGAGCACTCACATGGGATTTCACTTATCTTCAAAGTCTTCCAGACAATGCAGAACTCCCATTTTATAAGTGAGAAAATGCAAGCCCAGGTGTTGCCCTAGCGGCCTGAAACAATCTGCCAGCCTGTGGCAAGCACATCCCAAAGCTCATGCACATCTTCCTTGAGGCCCATCCACAAGGCTTCCCTGCTAGTTCTCCCTAAGTTAGGTTTGGTATGGGGGAGTAATACATTGTTTTTCGAGAAATAATGATCTAATTGGACTTATAGAACCATATCACATTTGGACACTTTCACAATAGATTGTCTTCAAGCACAAAAAATGAGATATTCTTAAAGCAGCATTCAGTTCAGGGGGCTCCATGCCTGTTGCCTAGGTTGTCAGAGAGAGCATCTAGGGAGCTGATGCTCTGTGAAGCTGGGGTCAGGCCTTCTGGGTCTCCACTGCCAGCAGAATTTAGCCCAGAATTTAGTCCAGTGTTCAGATAATCCTACTGGACTGCAAATCGGTGAATGAATTAATTATTTAATATATTCAAAAGAAAAAGCTAATGGTTATCA
Source organism: Hydrochoerus hydrochaeris (assembly GCA_004027455.1). Classification (NCBI taxonomy): domain Eukaryota; kingdom Metazoa; phylum Chordata; class Mammalia; order Rodentia; family Hydrochaeridae; genus Hydrochoerus; species Hydrochoerus hydrochaeris. Next base: position 152,849 of record PVLA01002845.1, read on the forward strand.
TTAGCTTCCTAGGATTCTTTCTTTTTCAGTAGTTTTTCAAAGTAATTAAATCTAGTGCTTTAAATTTGAAAAATTACTATAAATTTTGACTTTAAATTTTCATTTCTGTTATCTTTTTTTGAATAAATTCTTGGCTTTTCAGTAGACCATAGTACAGATTAGTCATTGGCTTAAAATCACGGAGCAAAATGAGTTCAGCAGTGATAATGTATGTTTAATTTTTTCTATACCTGTGATAGGATGAAAAAACATTAAAACATGTAATTTTAGGGCTTTATTATGTATTGTCCTTCTTTGAGAAAAGTAATTAAAATTTTGAAATATTTTAAAATAAAAATTTTAATCTTATCCTTAAAACTTAGGTGATTGTAAGCATTAAAAATGGATGAAAACTTTAAATTTAAGCTAGCAAGTATAGAAATCACACATTTCATTCTTCTCAGCCTAATGCATTTTGAAGGAAATGTTCCAGCAGCCATTTCTAAAGTAGCTCTGTCATTCTAATATAATTGAGAAAATTTGCATCAAATAAAGCTCATTAATAAATTTTGATACTTAGAGGCTGATTATCTGATTGTACAGCAGAGGCTATTTTTACTTATTGTTAAAATTCACCTGTTAGTAAGTTCTGCTAATTGGCATAAGTATGCATAATGATAGCTATGTACTAACGATTATATTAACATTCCCCTTAAATTTGTTAAAAACAGTGTTTTAAAGTTTTTATTACTATATGCTTGCAACACATAATGTCTACACTCCTTGTGTGGAGTTGCTGGATGTGACACACCCTAATTCTTTTTTCACCTCCTTTCCCTCCCCTTCCTTCCTTCTCCACAGATTCCATGGTTCCCTCCCTTTCTTTTTCCTCCTCTTCCTCCTCCTCCTCCTCTTCCTCTTTTTGTGCATGTTCACACCATCCACTGTGTATGGTCCTGTGTGGAGTTGATACACACATATAGCACATCCCAAATCCTTTTTTTCCATACTGTATCCCTTCCCTTCCTCATCCCTCCTTCCATTTCTTGATCCCCTTCTTAAAGAATGAACTATCTCCCTACTTTCTATTATCTTTTATTTTGCTCCTTATTTTTATTCTGGATCTCTTGTATAAGAGAAACTGCATGATTTTAAGCTTGTGTGTCTGATTTATTTCACTTAACATTATGATCTCAAGGTGCATCCAGTTTCCTATAAATGACTCATTTATCTTTCTTTATGGTAGAATAGCACTCTGTGGTATGTAAAAGCCACATTTTTTTTAATCCATTCTTCTATTGAGGGACATATAAGCCACTTCCTAGATTTAGCTATTATGAATTATGCTGCTATACACATTGTCCAGGTTGACTGAATTTACCATTCTCCTGCCTTAGCTTCCCAAGGTGCTAGAATTACAGGCAAGGCCACCATAACTGGCTTAAAAATTGCTTGAAGACCAATTTCCATTAATGTAGTTAAGCCCCTGAAAACCTAAGCAAACCAGTATCTTTCAGAAAAGTTAAAAAAGAGTTTGGGGAAATGTTTCTATTCTATTAATACTACAACGTAGTATGTATGAGTTCATGTTATGGCCATAATAGCAGATTCCTTACTAATTATTTAAATCATCAAAAAGGAAACTAATACTAATCTTGGACTGCTCTTATCTTTAGGAAAAAAAGATTTTGATCCTGAGTCATAGCTCAAAAACTGAGTCAAGAAAGTGGTTTTATTCTAGCTGGGTGCCTGGCTTGAGTGAAGAGTTTGAGCAACTCAGTTATTGTCAGAGAGCCTCAGCTTCCACAGCTAAAAATCCAAGTTTTAAACTAGCTGAGTTATCAGGGGTTGTTTTTATTTTGTCTTTTTCTATTATAGTTCAGTTTGAAATTACTTTGACATTCTTCCATCACAAGGTAAAATTTAATTCTGCTACCTTTGAATATAGTGGGTGTTATGGCTTGTATCTAGATGTTGCCCCCTCCCAAAATCTCATGTACTCATAGTTTGGGGTTTTGGTTGAATCTAAGGTGTATAATACTGGGATTAAGAGTGTATGGTACTGGATTAGTCTGCTGACTGGTTTAGCATAGTTCTGGGTGTGGATACTGGAAGCCCCACCCTAGGGATGGGTGGCAACACCCAAAAGGCTTGTAGCCTAGACGGAAAAGGGAGAGGGAAGGTTGCTATTGGCTGCTTACTGATTCCTGCTTGCCATGCTATGGACTGCTTCTCTTCTGTGATGCTGCTCTCCCATGACACTCTGCCTTGGAACCAGTCAGCTATGGACTAAAACCTCTACAAACTGTGAATTGAAATAAACTTTTCTCCTTTAATTTTGGGTGTCAAGTATTTTGCCCCAGCAATGAGAAAAGTAACTAAGACAGTGGTTGACTGACTAATGTCTAAAAAAAAGAATACAGCAGAAAAGACATTGTGAGATTGTCAGGTCACAGAAACCACTACAGTATCTCTGTGTCTCTGTCCCCGAGCTGACAGGTTACAAGTCTGACTTCTCTGAAAGCACTGCACAAGAGATCACCAGAGAGATGCCTGAGGAGCATGGTGATGTGATGACTCCATCCTCAGACTTCAAACTACTGCAAACAAAAGACAAGCCATGTTCGAGGGAACCCTGTCCAACTTGCAGATTCATAAACAAAATAAATTCTGATGTTATTTTGATAAGTAACTACCTTTAGATGGCTCACTGTGTATCAATGGGTAATCAGAAAGCATGTTAAGTAAAGACTGAAAAGAGGAGATATTTTAGCAATGAAAGAACATATTTGAAATAAGACTAAACAAATTTCTGATGCAATTCATTTCACTAGACTTATTCTAATGAAATTCTAAGCAATGCTGAAGAGGGTCCTTTAGGTTGAAAAGAAAGGAAGGTACATAACAACATGAAGCCAAATGAAAATAAATTGTTTGGCAAAGATAAAACAAAGACAATTATATAGCCAGAATTTTTGTAATTTTGGTGCAAAGGATTTAAATTATGAAAAAAAATTAAAAACAATATGTGTGTATGTGTGTGTCTGTTAATGGGTATACAATGTATAAAGCTGTAATTTGTGATATCAATAACACATGAAGTTGGAGAACTATAGCTGTGAAGGAGAAGCCTGGATAATGCCTGTGGGACTAATAGAGTTCTATTACATGGGCAATATACTGCTGTAGGAGTCCAAGGAGGAAAAAAGAGAAGGAAGCAGAGTTTATTTTAAAAATAAGTTTAGTGTTTGAAGTTTAACATTAAGTTTAATGTGTATTTGCAATGGTAACTGAAACTAAGATCACTTAAAAAAGTCAGTGAAACACAAACTAGGAGAGTAAGGGGGGAACAAATATCAACAATACATACAGACAACAATTTTAAAATTTTAAAATAGCAATATGAAGTCCTTCTCCATCACTAATTAGTTCAAATATAAATGAATTTATCACCAAAGTAAAAAACATGAGATTGGCTAAATGCATTGATAAACAAGATCAAACTATATGGATGGGTTTGAAAATTAGGACATCAAATTTATGTAGCAAAAGTAATACTAAGAAGAAAATTTGTAACCGTAAATATGTGTATTAAAAAGAAGACAGCTGGAGATATGGCTCGGTGGTAGAGTGATTGTCTAACATACATGAGGTCCTCAGTTCAATCCTTAGTATGACCACAATAAGGAAGAGGCAGAGAAGGGGGAAGAAAAATAGGAAGAGGAAGAAAAATCTAAACTCTAAGGTAGCAAAATAAAGGAAATAAAAATTACAGAAGAGATATACAAAATAGGAAAGCCAGTATAAAAAAAAATCAAGGAAAGTAATTGTTTTTTTAAAAAGATAAACAAAATCAACAAACCATTATCTAGTTTTAAAAGATACAAATAACTAATTCAGAAATACAAGAGAAAATTACAAATGATGCTACCAAAATTAAAATTATAAAATGATATTGTGATCAACTGTAGGCCAACAAATTGGATAACAACAAATTGGAAATGGAAAAACTTCAAGAAACACAAGATCTACCCCAACTGACTCACAAAGAAACAGAAAATCTGAACAGACTAATAACTAGTAAGGAGACTGAATCAATCATCAAAAACTTCTTAACCAAAGAAAATCCAGGACTACATGGCCTGATTAGAGAATTCTACTCAACATTTAGGAAGACTTAATAACCATCCCCCCTCCTCTCTTCAAAAAATTGAGAAGAAAGAAAGAACAGTTCCATGTTTATTCTGTGAGGCCAGCATTTTCCTTACACCAAGAGTACACACACACACACACCCTAAACTACAAATCAATATCCCTAATGAATACTGATGCAAAATTCTTAAGCAAATACTAGCAAACAAAATACAGTAACATATGAGAAGAATCAGATACAATAACCAAGTGGGACTTATTCCCAGAATGCAAAGATGGTTCAACATATGAAAATTGACCAACTTAATAGGTTTTATAGGCCTGGCATGGTGGTGGACACCTGAAATCTGAGCACTTAGGAAGTTGAGGCAGGAGGATCACTATGAATTCAAGGCCTGCCTGGGCTATAATGTGAGTTCAAGGATAGCCGGGACTATACAGTGGAACCTTGTCTCAAAAAAGAAAAAAAAAGTTTCATTAATAAAATGAAGGTCAAAAACCACATGATCCCTTTAATTAATACAGTAAGAGCACGGGGCAAAATTCAACACTATTTCATGACTTTAAAAACATTCAATCAACTACAGATGGAATGAAACATCTTTTATTATCAGGATAATAAAAGGATGTAGAGGTCAAAGGTAACATTTATCTCATGAAGTCTCAATAAATTCAACATTAAAATATTTATACAAGTTTTTCTTTTATATGTGTGTGTGTGTGTGTGTGTGTGTGTGTGTGTGTGTTTTGGGTTTTTTTGTTTGTTTGTTTGTTTTTTGGTGAACTCTGTAGCATTGGAAGTCTGAGCCAGACATATTCAGAGAAAGTAATAAAGGCAACTAAATTGGAAATGAAAAAGTTCACAGACAATGGATTAGTCTGCTTTCTTATAACCAAGATACACTACTCAAGAACAACTAAAAGTAGAAAAGGTTTAACTTGGCTCATGTCTCAGAGGATTCAGTCTTCAGACAGCCTGTTTCAAAGTGGCAACACCATGGCTGATTGAGTGTGGCAGAGTGAAGTAGCTTAGAGAATGGCAGGCAGAAAGCAGAGCATGAAACACTGCCAGAGAGGAAGGGGTGAGAAACAGTACTCAAGGTCATGCTTCCACAACACACTAAGACACACCCAGAAATGTGCTTTACTAATCCCCTCAGTGGCTCTCAAGCCAATCACATTGGCATAATTAAGCTTAACCACCACAGATGGCAGCTTATACATAGTGAATACTGAAGATACAGCAAAATTAATAGTAACTAATAAGTTGAGTTGAGAAAAGTTAGAAAAATCAACATATGGAAAAAATCAGTTGCATTTCTATATACTGACAATGAACAATGTTAAAAGGAAATTAACAAAATCATTCCAGAGGCTGGGAGTGTAGCAATATGGTAGAGTAGGTGTTAGCGTGTAATTACATCCTGGTTTGATCTTCAGGACCAAAAAATAAACAAAACACCAGAAAGAGAGAAAAAGAGAAAAAAAATTCAATTTATAGTAGCACTGAAGAGAGTAAAATACTTAAGGAGTAAAGCTAAGTGAAAAAGTTACACTGAAGACTTTTATACTGAAAATGATAACACTGAAAGAAATTAAAGACAGCACAGATAAATGGGAAGACATCCTACATTCATCTACTAGAACACTAAATGTTGTTAATTCATCAATACTGCTCAAGATAATTTGTGCATTCAATACAATCTTTATCAATATTTCAATGGGATTTTTTCCATAAATAGAAAAATTTGCTCTATCAGAAGGGATTTCTAATTATCTAAAATAATTCTGAAAAACAACAACAAATATGGACCACTCACACTTTTGGATTTCATACCTTACTACAAAGCTGCAGTGATAAAACAGTGTAGTACTGGCATAAAGACAGGCAAGTAAACCAATGGAATAAAACAGAGAACTTACAAACAAAGAGTCATGTATATGTCAAATATTCTTTGACCAATGCACCATAGGAAATGGATAGTATGTATCTTGAACACATTGTGCTGGGAAATCTGGATCTGGTTGAGTGTTCAGTCAGTTGAAAAAAATGGACATTTGCATGCAAAAGAGTAAAGGTGGACCTGTATCTTACACCAATATGCAAAAATAGTTGACTACTTAGATTAAAGATCTAAATGAAAGTCCTAATTTATCAAATTCCTGGGAGGCAGTATAAGGGTACATTTTTATGATACTGGATTTGATGTTGATTACTTGGATATGGAACACAGGCATAGGCAACAAAAGGAAAAACAGATAAATGAGACAACACTGAACACAAAAACACTTTTTTGCATCAAAAGATACTACAAACAGTAAAAGTCAACCTATGAAATGGGAGAAAATATTTGCAGATCATCTATGTGATAGAGTCTAATGTCTACAATACATAAATAAATCCTACAACTCAGCAACGTAAAATCAAGTAACCCAATTTTAAAATATGTACAAAGCATTTGAATACACGTTGCTCCAAAGATGATGTACAAATGACCAACAAACATACAAAATGATCTCAGAATATCTCTAAACATCAGAAAAAGGCAAATCAAAACCATAATGAGATACTACCTCACATCTATTAGGATAATTACTATTTCAAAAATCTGGTAAAAATGTGAAAAAGTTGAAACCTTTGTGCACTATTAGTACTACTGTAAATGACTATGAAAATCAGTGTGGAAATAGCTCATAAACTTGAAAATAGAATAGCCACACATATAGCAACATACAGTAATTCTTTTGGTCTATATCCAAAAGAATTGAAAGCAGGGTGCCAAAGAGATAATTTACACCTTTTTGCTCATAGCTGTACTATTCATAAAAGCTGAGAAAAGGAAGCAACCCAAGCACCCCAGTTGCAGACAAGTGGATAAACAAGAGTAGTATATACATACAATGAGATATACTACTTATGCTTGGAAGGAAATCTGGTCAAATGCTGCAACCTAGACGTCCCTTGATGACACAATGCAAAGTGATATGAGCTGGTTATTATTATTAGTATTAGTGTTTCATTTCTATGAAGTAAAGTAGTCAAATTCACAGAAGTAGGCAGTAATACGGTGTGAAACACATCTCCAGAACTTTTTCTCCTCACAAATCTGAGACTCCAAACACAACATAGAAATATGGAACTTACTGAATCAAACACTCAAAAATGGTTAAACAGGTAATTTAATGGCTTTTAGTACTAAATAAATAAGCTGAATAATTATCTCAATCTTCTCTGAAGTAGAATTGAATTACTGAAAAAGTCAAATTTTCATAGAATTTTAAACAATGCTTTTAGGACATGAGGAATAGAAATTAAGGAAAAGTGGAAATAACATGAGGAATAAGGCACCTAGAGAAATATTTCCAGAAATGTGGCACACACTTTTAATCTCAGCACTTGGGAGACTGAGGCAGGAGGATCACTATCAGTTTCAGGCCATCCTTACATAATGAGACCCTGTCTAAAAAAAAAAAAAAAATGCATTTTGTAGAACACTTAGTTCATGTGCTGTTAATGTAAGTTAAAATTGTTTGAGAAATACTAGATTTGACACATTTAGAAACAGATTCTTAACTGAGAAATATCTTAGAAAGTTTTATATTTTAATATGCTTTTGAATCTTGAATAAAATCAAAACACACTCAGCCACCATATCTTTGACAAAGGAGCCAAACACACTCATTGGAAGAAACAGCCTTGGCCCCTCCCCCACACTTGAAACCTCAGCAGCCTGGGAAAGCATTGATCACTCTTCCCACACCCAGCCAACCTCAGGATTCCACAGGACCATCAGCAATCCCTTCCATCACCCGCAGTACCTTGGTGGGATGGTGGGAGCCTCAGCAAGCCCCCCACCCACCCAGGCGTCCTCAGAGGGCCAGTGAGAGCGAGGTGAGTGCCCTCCCAAGCAGAGGACCTCAGTGGGACAACAGGAGCCTCAGCAAACCCCTCCCAACTTGGAGGACATTGGATAGCCAGTGAGAGCATGAATGAGTCCTTCTTCCATACAGAGAGCCCCAAGTGGGCTGCTGAGCATGCCAGGAGGGTTTCCCCCACCCAAAGAAATCCAACTAGGCCTGCAAGACCCGCAGTGACACAGTAGAGTGGGGAACACACTATAGATAGGTGGGTCTGGCAGTCTGCAACAGCCTGAAGCTGCAGTAACAATACAAGTGAAGGGTTAGTTCACATCAATACTCCTAGGCTAGTCAGCCTATGAAGAATACAGGACTCACACAACTGGCCCACAGGAGGAATTGAGTGACTGGCCCCTCCCCTACACTGTGGGACCCAGCACCTGGATGAACCTCAGTCAACAGTAGGACCCTAAGACACAAGCTGGATAGTTGAGACTAGCAAGATTCCAAAGACCAAAATATTAACCCAAGAGGTGAAAAAAACAACAGAAAAGCAAAATGCAATCTCAAACCTCCAGCTCATCCAGAACAAGTACAGGAGACACTGAAATAGAGGTTGTTGGAAGTCACACATCTGCAATTTCTGAAAAGGTAGCAAGTGAAATAAAAAAACAAATCCACAAGGCTATCGAGGAATCAGATTAGAAATAATCTCTCAGGTAAAGAGAGAAATTACAACCTTAATAAAAGAGTTGTTCAGCATAGCTAGAGAAGACATATATAAAAATGTTCAGGAGCATGCAAAAATGAAGGAAACCTTGAATGAACAATATAGGAAAGAAATAGAATGCATGAAACAAATTCAAAGAGATATCCAAGAAAATAAAAATTCCATTGAAAGCTGGCAAAATCACTTGAACAAAAGTGAGGATACTTTCAGACCTTGAAGCCAGGATCATAGTTAGCAATCCAAAAAGAAAGAACTCTTAAAAATAACAAGGGATCATAAAACAATTCACCAGTTCCAAGACTATGCAAAGAAACACAATAAAATATTGATTGGTGCCAGTGAAAAAATACAAATTACATTTAAAAAAAACTATTTTCAAAAGTAATTGCAAAAAATTTCCCAAGCATGGGAAAAGAATCTGATAGACAGATAAGTGAGGCATATAGAACTGCAAATAGCCATAACCAAAATAAATCTACACCCAGACATATAATAATCAAGGTCCCAGAATTTTAGCATAAAAACAGAATTGTAAAAGCCATTATAGAAAAGAAACAGATTACCTATCAAGGAAACCCCATTAGAATCACAGCCAACTTTTCAATACAAGTCCTCAAGTCCAGATGAGATTTGCATGAAGTATTTAAAGCCCAGAAAGACAACTTTCAGCCCAGACTGATCTACCCTGAAAAACTCTCTCTCAAAATTAATGGAAAAATAAGATACTTCCATGACAAAGAACAATTGAAGAAATTCATGTCCAACAAACCAACCCTAGAAAGAGTACTGAAATATATTCCAGATAGACATATAAATGACCACAATTCCCAGAACAATAACAGAAAGAAACCACCAAGAAGTACAAGCAACTAAACAAAAGGTAAAAGCTGGTATCCAATAACAGGAAAAGAACATGACAGCAATAAACCAATACACATCAATGTAAAAGGCTTCAATTCATCAACTAAAGGAAACAAATCAGCAGAATGGATCAAGAAACAAGATCCAACAACATGCTATATACAAGAAACACATCAAACTCAAATAGACATTCATAGACTGAAAGTAAAATGATGGAAAACATGATTCCATGCAACAGGAATGCAGAAAAAAGCAAGGTTCTATTCTGTTTTTAGACAATGTGAACTTCAAACCAAAAATGAATTGAATAACCCAATACCAGTTACTGAAATTGAAAACATATTTAGAAACTTACCAACAAAAAAGCCCATAATCTAATGAATTCACAGCTGAATTCTACTAGAAATTTAAAGAAGATTTAACACCATTACTTCTCAAACTCTTTAATGAATTGGAAGAGAAGTAGTTTTCCCTAACTCATTCCTGATACCAAGCATTACTCTGATACCAAAACCAGAGAAAGACCCAACAAAAAAGGAGAAGTATAGGCCAATCTCCCTAATGAACACTGATGCAAAAATTCTCAATAAAGAGAATGCAAACAGAATGCAGCAAATCATCAAGAAGATTATATATCATGACCAAGTGGGATTCATTGCAGGAATGCAGGAATGGTTCAACATATGCAAATCAATGAATGTAATACACCACATGAGAAGAGCCAAAACAAAAATCATATGATCATCTCAATAGATACAGAAAAACTTTTTGATAAAATACAGAACTTGTTCATGGTAAAAATCCTACAAAAAATTGGAATAGATGGTTTCTACCTCAATCTGATAAACGCCATTTATGACAAACCAACATACCAATACTAAATGGACAAAACCTGAAAGCTTTCACTCTAAAACCTTGAATGAGCAAAATAGGAAAGAAATAGAATTCATGAAACAAATTCAAAGATATCCAGGAAATTAAAAATCCCATTGAAAGCTGGCCAAATCATTTGAATGAAAGTGAAGATACTAAATGGACAAAACCTGAAACCTTTCACTTTAAAATCAGGAACAAGACAAGGATGTTCATTCATTATCACCACTCCTATTCAACATAGTGCTGGAAACATTAGCCAGAGCAATCAGACAAGAGAGAGAAATAAAAGGAATAAAGATAAGAAAGGAAGAAATTAAACTATCATTATTTGCAGATGACATGATACTCTACATAGAACACCCCAAAAACTCCATCCAAAAACTACTAGAGTTAATAAGCAAATTCAGCAGCATAGCAGGATACAAAGTCAACACTCAAAAATCAATAGCATTTCTGTACACAAACAACAAATTCACTGAGCGATATTATGGAAACAATATCTTTCACAGTAGCATCCAAGAAGTGAAATACTTAGTAATCAATATAACAAAGGATGTAAAAGATTTATACATTGAAAACTATAATACTCTAAAAAAGGAGATTGAAGAGGATATCAGAAAATGGAAAGATATTCCTTGTTCTTGGATAGGAAAAACCAACATAGTGAAAATGGCCATACTCCCAAAACTGTTATACAGATTTAATGCAACCCTGATCAAACTACCATTGACATACCTTACAGCTCTAGAGAAAATATTCCTAAAACTCATTTGGAAACAGAAGAGACCTAGAATAGCAACTGCAATCCTGGAAAACAAACGCAAGGCAGGAGGCATAACAATCCCTGACTTGAAATTATACTACAAAGCTATTGTGATAAAATCAGCATGGCACAGGAAAAAAAAACAAACCAACCAAACAAAAACCAACCAGACCTGAAGATCAATGGAACAGATTAGAAGATTCAGACACAACTACAAAAACATTCAGCCACCTTATCTTTGACAAGGGGTCCAAACATGCTCACTAAAAGAAAGATAGCCTCTTTAATAAGTAGTGGTAGAAAAATTGGCTTTGCATATGCCAAAGACTAAAACTAGACCCATGTCTATCACCATGTACTAAAGTCAAAAGGAATCAAAGTTCTAAATATTAAAATAGAAACACTAAATTCACTGGAAGACAAGGTAGGTAGAAATCTTGAAGACGTAAGAGTATCAGGGACTTGGCCTAGATCCCCAATCTCCCAAATGAGTGTACAGTGAAGGCTTAAATAAATGAGACAAGTGGTATGATTCTAGGGCACCAGAAGGATCAAAACCCTCTGCAGAGTTCAAGAATCTGGGGGCTAAGACAAGGAATGTCTCTTGGTGGCCCACATTTATTTAGTTTTCAAACAAGGAAGGGGTTAAAGTAGAAAATGCAGGAAACTGAACAGACCTTGGGAGTGGTTCAAGGACTTATCCAAGTAACGGATTATGTCTAATTTAGGAGAACTATCTTATAAGAAGACCTCCATGCTACGTTTCACTACAGGAGTGAAATGCCTGCAGCTACGGTCTTTATTTAGTTCAATGGAGTTGGGAACAGCGTCCTCAGCTGTGACTTTATCTTGTCCTTTGAGGTCTCTTTGTTCTCAGGTTGGCCATGCCCCAGCCATGCCACAGCCCTGCATGTGTGTTCAATTTCCAATTTCAACAGCTTCCAACAATAGGGGTAGTCAAAGAGTTCATGAAAAAAAAACACAAACTGCACAGGAAGTACTTCAAAGAATCAACAACTGGGATCTCACCTTATTAAAAAGTTTTTGCACTTCAAAAGAAATCACCAACAGAGTGAAAATAAAACTCACAGAATGGGAAAGATTTTAGCCAACTGTCCCTCGGACAAAGGACTTATATCCAGATTATCAGGACCCTCAAATTCAAAGACCCAATCAAAAAATGGGTATCTGAGATGAACACACAGTTCTCAGATGAAGAAATATGAATGGAAAATAAATACATGAAGAAATGTTCAACATCACTGGTCATTAGAGAAATGCAAATTAAAACATTAAGATTCCATCTCTTTCCAGAAAGAATGGCTGCCATCAAGAAATCAACCAATAACAAAAGTTGGCAGAGCTGTGGGGAAAAAGGAACACTTCTCCACTGTTAGTGGGATTGTAGACTTGTATGACCACTAAGGAAATCAGTGTGGAGATTTGTCAAAACACTCGAATTGGAGATCCCATTCAATCCAGCTATTCCCTTTCTGGGTATTTTCCTAGAATTGAAAACATCACGCCACAGAGATATATGTGCACCCATGTTTATAGCAGCACAATTTATAATAGCTAAATCTTGGAAACAACCCAAATGCCTATCAATCACAGAATGGATAAAAAAAGATGTGGTATTTTTATACAATGGAGTACTACTCAGCTATAAAGAAGAATAAACTGGAGGCTTTTATAGGTGAATGGATGCAACTTGACACCAAACTCTTAAATGAAATAAATCAAACTCACATGTGTAAATATTGTATTTTCTCCCTAGTGTAAAAAATGAAACAGTAATAATATCCAAACTGTACAACAGAAATTGTGAAAATGATAGGGAAAGAAAGTGCTCAAAAGGAAAGAACTGGAATAGGGGAAAGGAGAAATGGAATAAGGGAAAATATTGTATGTATACAGGTATACATATATGTATGTGTGTGATATGTAATTACACAAGATAGATAACTATACTACTAGTCTCCAAATTCAAAGACCCAAACCAAAAAATGAGAATCCAAAATAAATACACACTTCTCAGAGGAGGCAGTAGAAACAGCAAATAGATATACAGAAATATGTTCAACATCACTGGTCATTTGAGAGAATGAAATAAAAACAACACAGATTCCATCACAGAAAGAATGGCTATCATCAAGAAATCAATCAATAAAAATCCTGGAAGGACTGTAGGGAAAAAGGAACCCTCCTCCACTGTTGGTAGGAGCGTAGACTGGTATAATCACTGTAGAAATCAGTGTGGAGATTCCTTAAAAAACTAAAACTAGAGGTTTCATTTGACTTGACTATTCTTCTTCTTGGTATCTTTCCAGAAGAATTAAAAGCCTCATACCACAGCAACATATGCACACCCATGTTTATAGTGCCACAATTTGTAATGGCTATATCTTGGAAACAGCTCAAATGCCCACTAACTGATGAATGGATAAAGGCAATGTAGCTTTTTTATATAATGAGTATACTCTGCCATAAAGAAAGATAAGTTTGAGACACTTCTAGGTAAATGGATGCACCTTGAGATCATACTTTTAAGTAAAATAAATCAGACAAATGTGCAAATATCACATTGTCTATCTGGTGTGAGAAACAAAGTGTAAATAAGAACCAAAATGCATAATAGATATTGTGAAATTGGAAGAAACTGTTCAAAAGGAAAGGGGAACACAATAGGGGAAGAAAGGGAAAAGAAAAAATGAGAAAAGGATAAAGTAGAAACAAAACTTTGTAAATAAGGATAGAAAGAGGTTGAAGGGAGGGAGAAGAACAGGAAAAAAAAGAGGTATGTCATGTAGAGATACAAATTCCCTATGATGAATATGATCATTACATATACCTAAACAGTACCAATAGACTGGGCATGGTGGGACATCTTAGCACTTAGGAGGCTAAGGAAGGAGGATTGCTGTGAGTTTAAGCCCAGCCTGGGCTAAAGAAGCAAGTTCAAGGCCAGTCTGCACTACATAGCAAGTCCATGCTACACACACACACACACACACACACACACACACACACACACACAAGGTACCAACAAACTTAATGATAATAAAAAATAAAATATAAATATGATACATACATCTTATTTAACAAAAGAAATTGTTTTTTACTTCCCTGCAGTATCTCTCAGCAGTAATGCAATGAAGAATCTACTGGTGCCGCAATGACAGAATGCACAGGAACAAATAGCTCAGTTTTTAGCAGACATTTACAGTTTCAAATCAATGCTGAAAAAAGAGGCACCACTGCTAAACAAACACAGAATTTTATTTATTTACTTATTTGTGTATTTTACTCCTTCAAAAATTGGATTATTTTCTCATTGTAGTTTTAAAAATATATTCTTCATATAAGTTCTGTATCAAAACAAGCTTTGCAGAGACTGTTATCATGGACCAGAAAAGGTCAAGAGAGTAGTGACAGAATTAGGTTCTGAGAGCACTTTGTTTATTCATTTATTTCTCTCTAACCTCTTGCCTTCTCCTTCCATGCTTTTTCTCCCTATTTCTCATATTTTATCTTGTACTTTATTTATATTTTGGGTTTCTCATATAAAAGAAACAATGTGGTATTAGTGTTTGAGGCCATTTGACATTATGGCCTCAAGGTACATCCATTTTCCTACATATTACTCGTTTATCCTTCTCTATGGCTCAGTAGTATGCCATTATGTATAAATACTAAATTTTCTGTCTTCATCTCTTGGTGGGCATACAGTCTGCTTCCAAGATTTAACTATTATAAATTGTGCTGCTATAAACATGGGTAGGCCTGTGTTGCTGTAGTACGATGTCTTTAACTCTTTTGGAAAGATACCTAAAAGAGGTAATGGCTGGGTCAAATGGAATTTTTAGCTGTAACTGTTTGAGGAATCTCCGTACGGATCCCCACAGTTGTTGTACTAGTTTACATTTCCATCAACAGTGGAAAAGAGCTCCTCCGAGCCCAGTCTCTCCAGCAGTTGTTATTACCTGATTTCTTGGCCATTTTTTCTAGAGTAAGGTGGAATCTCAGTGTTGTTTTCATTAGCGTTCTGTAACAGCTAGAGGTGTTGCCCATTTTCCAAGTATTTATTGACCACTTGTACTTCTGAGAAGTGCCTGTTCATTTTCAGTAGTGCAGTTTTTGACTGGGTCTTTCATTTGGAGGTGTCTAACTTTTTTTGAGTGTCTTACATGTCTTAGATATTAGTCCTCCACTCAACAACAGATTTTTTTAAAAAAAATAAACACCACAGGAACAATCACTGACTGGTGTTATATACTGTACACTGAAATTCCATGGCATCCTCTTAAGAGCACAAAGGCCTCTATGTTTAGAGCAGACTTTGTACATATTTGGTATACTTTTTCATACTATATCTCTCCATTTGTTTAGGTAACTTCATCTCAACCATGTTCTGTAATTTTCAGTGTACAGCTATTCAGTGGATTTTTTTGGTCATATTTACACTACCCACTTCCCATTTCTTTCTTTTTATGGTAAATCAATGGAAAATCAAGGTACACTTTTAGATACATTGACCATGCTAAATTATATAACTTTTTTCTCTTTTTTCTATTGTCTATTTTTATTTTGTACTTTATTTATATAGTGGGTTTCTCATGCAAGAAACACCATGTTATATTTAAAGTTGTGTGTGATTTGCTTTGCTTAACATTATGGTCTCAATGTCCATTTTCCCGCAAATGACACAGGTTTATCCTTTACGGCACAATAGTACTCCATGATGTATGAATACCATATTTTCTTTATTCATTTGTCTATTGGTGGATATATAGGCTCCTTCCAAGATTCAACTATTATGAGTTCTTCTGCTATAAATACACATATGCACATATACCTGTATTATGTTCTTTAATTCCATTGGGAAGATACCCAGAAGGGGAATACCTGGGTGGAACAAATATTTTTAAGTAACTGAGTGAACTACGTCAGTTAATAAGCAGCAAATTCTAAACCTCAATATTTTACTAAATTAGACTTTAAGAATTTGGAAGTATTGCAAACATATACTAATAAAAACAAATTTAAAGATTAAAAAAGGTATATCTCATTAACTTCCAAGTTCCAAATTTTTCACATCCAATTTGAATGTGAAACTTGAAATTTTTATAATGACCTATAATCACCATCAAAACTGGTTCTATTACTGACCCCTTATAGTAATTTTGCCTTTCAGTCGACAGAACTTTTTAAGACAAATCAGACATGTCACTCTGATCTTTATCATTCCAAACCCCCATTCAGAACTCCAAAGAGATTCCTATAAGGGTCTACACATTGTGTTTACTCTCTGATCTCATCACCTGCTTCTCCTAAAACACTCTCATCAGATCTTCCTGTTTCAAGAGAATCTAGAAATTAAGATGTATTAGTAGTCCTTTTATTAAAAATAGTTTTTGACTTACATTAATAGTAATATCTCATATAGCCATACAACAATTATCAAAGCCAGAAAATTAACATTGATACGATGTTATCAGCTAATTTGCCAACCTTTTTCAACTTTCACCAACTGCCTATAATTCTAGATAGTACTCCTTTGAGGACTAGCTGGCTACATTTTTTTCCCACTCTGTGGGTTGTCCCTTCATTCTGTTGATGGTTTCTCTTGCTGTGCAAAAGCTTTTTAATAATATGAGATCCCAGTCTTTGTGATAGCTCCTGTGCAATAGGGGTTTTGTTTATGAAGTCTTTGCCTACACCAATGTCTTTAAGAGATTTGCCTATTCTCTCTTCCAGTAGATTCAGTGTATCTGCTTTAATACTTAGATCTTTGATCCATTTCAATTTTAGTTTAGTATATGGTGAAATATATGGGTCTATTTTAATCTTTGGTATGTGGAAAGCCAATTTTTCTAGGGCTGTTTATTAAAGAGACTATCTTTCTTCCAGTGAACACATTTGGCCCCTTTGTCAAAGATAGGATAGCTAAGCATGTTTGGAGTTTCTGCATCTCCTAATCTGTTTCATTTATCCTTGGGTCTTTACCCCGCCCAGTACTATGCTGTTTTTTTTTGTTTTGTTTTGTTTTTTAATCACAATAGCTCTGCAGTATAACTAAAAGTCAGAGATCGTGATGCCCCCTGCATTGCCTTTATTATCCACAATTGCCTTTGCAATTCAAGGTCTCTTCTGTTTCCAAATGAATTTTAGGATCATTTTCTCTAATTCTGTGAGACAAGCTGTTGGAATTTTGATAGAGACTGCATTAAATCTGTATAGCAATTTTGGAAGTGTGGCCATTTTCATGATATTGGTTCTTACTACCCAAGAGCAAGGGATATCTTTCCATTTTCTGCCATGCACTTCAATTTCCTTTTTCAGAGTACTTCCTACAGTTAATTTAACATTCATATACCGAATATGCTATTATGTAATTGTTAAAATGTATCTACATTATGCAAACATATATCAATATAATTATATTTTATTTTATATGTGGCAATGTGTATATAACTGGTGTACCTCCATTCTATGTCTTAATAGTGGAGTATATAGCAAAGTGGGCTGTGGTGTAGCTCAGCAGTAGAATGCTCACTTAGCCTGTGCAAGATTCTGGGTTTGATTCATAGCACTACAAAAAAGATAAATACTAAAAAATATTCGGGTAAGCATTTCACTTTGAAAAACAATAACTCAGGCACTTTCAAGCTATGGGAATTAACATTTCAAAATTAATACCACTTTCTTAAATAGATATTATATTAATCTGAAAAAATAAGTACTTCTAATTCCTTGGTTATTGCTGATCCACTGTTTTCTAAAATATGCTATATCAAAACAGTTTTTACAGTTGATTCATAATAAAATATAACATATTTAAACTACTTGCTTACAAAACAAAGTCTGGGTACAATGTGCTATTTTTATGTGTTTACAATAAAGGGCTGGGAAAAATCATGCTACAAAAACATTAATCTGTAAATCACTTTATTAACATAATAAAGATGCATGCATTTGTATCTAGTTTCATTTCTCAACTTGCACATGTGGTAAAAGCATTGAGCACCAAATGTCATCTCTCATGTATTGATAGTTCAGATAAAAGGTAACTGTATTTGAAGTCCTGGAAAAAATTACTAAGCCTTTAGCATTCCCTTGTCAAAGGAATCATTGTGACTAACAAGCAGCAATAAATGACAAAAAGCAGAAATCTGAATAGTTGTTTTATGCCCATATTTACAGCTGATCTGGCCTCTAGTGATCTTAATTGTGAAGTGCCACTTCCTTTAAGAACTAAAAGACATTCACATAACTTCCAAGTAGTTATTCTAGTTGGTCTTAAGAACCAGAAGAAATAGAACACGAAAGATGTTAAATTATGTTAATGAAAGAATTGATCCTTTTACACAGCTTTTTAAAAAAGTCTCTCTTTTTAAAATCAAAACCAAAGAATACTTCTGAATAGGTAGAAAATTTTAAGAAGTAAATTTTAAGAAATAAAATAGCAGCAGTATACACTAAGAGGTAGGGCCTCACTGTACTTCCTATAACCCTTGTTCTGTTCAGGTCACTTTACCTTGCAAAAGGGCATAATTCTTCCTCTAATATAAAGAAAAATCTTCCCTATTATATGTTTTTCTTATTATATGAAATAGAGGAGCTTACTTCACTATTTAATAATCAATGGCAATTTCTGAGGCATCATCCCTAGGTTTTACTAACTGATAAACATCAATAGTCCTTTTTTTTTTCCAAGACAGAGTCTTGCTATGTAATTCAAATTAGCCTTGAACTCATTCTGTAACCCCTAGGCTGGCCTTGAGCTCATAGCAATTCTTCTGTCTCAGCCTCCTAAGTTCTGGATTTACAGGCATGCACCACCACTAAATATCAGTAATTTTTTTAAAAAAATTTTTTGGCTGAGACGGTAGTTCAGGATACAGTGCTTGCTTAGCATGTGCAAGGGCCTAGGTTCAATCTCTACTGTTGTAAAAAAAAATACAAAAACGAAATAAAAAAGAATTTTAATCATTTATTCAGCATGTGTTTATGGAAGTTTTGTGTTAGGTATCTTGGAAGCAGCAGCGACCATGTGACCATGACAGCAGTGAATGTAACAGACTTGCTTGCTCACCTCCCAGCACATACAGTCTAACAGTAGATAGAAACATGAACAAGTACACAACATTCTGTATATTTGCAGTGTGTCATGACAGTGTTTAATAGACGTCCCAGCAGCCAGACAAAAGAAATGAAGGCTTGTTTTGAGTAATTGATTTGAATCAGTAAAAATATTGGCAATGTGGTTCTCACCTGATCTGAAGCGAAATCAAGTTGATTTTGTGATTAAGCTAGTCTGAGTTAGTTATCTATTACTTTTTTTCTGAGAATCTTAATTAGTATGCCATCTCATGTCAAATAAGATATAAAATTACATTTCTTTTCAAGATATTCAAGAAAAAGGCGTTATTATTTGGAGTTTTGTTGATATATAAAGTTTGTTTCAAATTTCAGTTCATTTCTTAGATTTTTCAAGATCAAAAAAAGTAATCACTCAATCAGGTTTAAATGTTAGAGTTATATATTTTTCTGTTTTAAAAAAATTCAGAAAAGCTAGGCATGTTGGTACACACTCAGCTACTCAGGAGGTTGAGGCAGGAGGATCACAAGTTTGAGGTCAGCGTTGGCAACTTAGAAAAACCATCTCAAAAAAAAAATGCGAAGAATTGGGAGTGTTGCTCAGTGATAAGGAACTCCTAGATCCAGTCCACAGTACCAAAAACAAATAGGCAAATGAATAAACAGACAAAAGTTCTATATTTCAGGTCAAGCTAATTGTCTTATTAAAACAAAGATATATAAAGTTAAAGACTAAGTGCTCTTGAGGAGCTCACACCAGGATTATGAGAAAAGTTTTCAGAAAAACCTGGATTCTACAGAATTGTAGTGCCAGGTACTTGTGACAAAAAATGATAAGATTTAGTCTTCCAGCTGTAGACTAATCCAGGGCTAGTGGTATAGTTGTGGTATAGTTAGCTGATGACATTTGCCTTCCAATAATACTTATTGATACCCTACTTCAGGGTAGGTAGCATGCTAGGCTCTGTTTATAGATGCAATAGCAAGTAAATTAGAGTCAACAGGGAAAGTTGGAAGTGTTCAAGAGTTATAAAAAGAATTAAAAGTTGTTATACATGGGAATACTAAAATGTGCAAAGCTTAACCCTTGTATTTATGGAACCAGTGGTCTAATTTTAAAAACCAGATAAACTGCAAGAGAGTGTTCAAAAGATTGGAGAAGAGGCATAAACAAAGAATTTTTGAAGCATACAAGAAGTGCCAGTGCTTAGTGAAATTAGAGAGGGCATTGCAGAGATGTTTTCAATTAAATTTTAAGGAATTAAATAGGACAGCATATGAGTTGTATTTTAATTAATGAAGCAGATTAGAAATTCCTCCCATAATTCCTTAACACAAAGAAAAAAGGATATATTGTTTTATTGATTTGGGGTTTTTTTTTTGGCATGAAATATAAATCACATTTCCGTTTTTGCTGTTAGAAATATACTCAATGTTATTCTTACATTATGTTAAAATGTATAGGTAAATTTTCTTCAGGCATAAAAGTTTTTGTACCTTATTCTCAATGAGTTTTTGAGAACACACCGATTTTAATGAACACAAGGATTTATCAAAAATACAGTGTGTGTCTAAATTTTAAAATGCTTTACAGTAAAAGGTACATTGCTATTAATCGCTCTCAAAATACTCCCTCTTCCATCAACCATACCAAGGCCATAATTCTTGCCATTTTCTGAAGCTCTAGAAATCATCTTTTCTGTCCTCCTGAAGTGTAATAAAAAATACAACAAATGTCACTGTGAGTGTCATCCTGCAGGAAGGTCTCCTCATGAGAACGTCCTTGTCCACCTCGTTAGCTGTCTCTGGCACACGTGACTTGTAGCTCTTCCTCAAAGTCAAAATGACCATGAAAAAAATGTTTTAAATGGATTCAGGACATCGAGGCAGCATGACAGTGCAGTAAACACACTCACAAGAGAGGACTTGCAGAACTACTTCAGAAAGTGGCAAGAACAATGGGCTAAGTGTGTTTGAAGCAAAGGGAAGTAGTTTGAAGGGATTAATTGAAATGTATCTTTAACCATAATAATTTTTAAAAGTTAACATCCTCATAGTTTTCAACCACACCGCATATATTCTGGTCTTACAGAGTACTGCTGTTGCTGTGAAGAACTAATTTTTGTTTAGCTCAGGTAAGGTATTCTATGAACCCCCTATTGTCTTCTGTCCTAGTCACTATGTTCTGGCCACATCAAACTTTTGCCTCCTAGAAATGGTAAGTTCCTATCTCAGGATCTTGGCCCATTACTTGAAACATTTTGAATATGCAAGTCTTACATATTGTCTGTCTTTCTTATACAGAAGAACTTCATAAATGCTTCTCCTGTATCACTAGCTTCTCTTAAGACAGGAAAAGGGATAGTCCGCTCACCCAGTGCCCTAATTTTTCCAAGAAGTGCTACTCTAGAGACTTCGCTTATGTCTTGCCAGTCTTGAAGCCATGATTGGCCTAGTACAGTCTACAACTGATGGAGACCACTACCAAGTGACACTGAGTAGGATTTAAAATTAACCCACTGGCTTTGTATATTTACCTACAAGTCTGTCCAAGGCCTAGGCCCCTTGTCTGGAGAGGGGCAGCAGATTAACAGTAAGTGAACCTCTATGAATCACTGCTCCTGGCTGAGACTTGCAGTAGTCTGGTGCCTGATGTCTCAAAGGAAAAGACAAGGCCATAGCCGAGGATACCTAGCTCCAATCCCAATTAACTAGGTAAAGACTGTAGCTGCAGGCATCTCACTCTGGCAGTGAAGGTCAACCTGGAGATAAGCTAGTTCTCCTAAATTAACATAATCTGTTACTTGGAGAAGTCCTTGAGCTGACTACCAAGGTGCTGCTCAGTTTCCCACGTTTTCCACTCTAAGCCCTTCCCTTGTCTGAAAACCAAATAAACATGGGCTGCCCAGAAAAATTCTTTGTCTCAGCCTCCAGAGAAACTTGAATTCTGTTACACAATTTTTATCCTCTTAGAGCCTTAAAAATCATACCACTTATCTCTTTCATTTAAGCCTTCACCATCCACTTGTTTGGGAAATGAATTCAAATAAATCAACAACACACATATTACTGTTAGACTGTCAAAAGTAAAAAATAGAGAAAATTCTGAAAACACCAAGAGAGGCACAACCTGTTTCATACTATGAAACTCCCATAAGACCATCAGGGGACATTTCAGAAGAAATATTGCAGCCTGCGATATACAACAGGAAAAAGTTTTGACTTGGCACACAGAATAAATGTTCTCTGTGCTCAGCAGAGTGAGGAGATAAACATCATAGCTTTCTAAATTCTCCTGGAGAGGGAAAGAATTTGTATAGGCTCTCAAAATCTCTAGCTAGGCTGATTAGTGAGGGTCTTCTGTATCAAGCAAGTCAGTGACTAGAAGAGAAGTCTATTTTGTCAGTTGAGTAGACATCAACACCACAAGTAAAGGAAAACATTTGGAAAAGATGTTCCAAACAAGCTGGATATGGTGGCACATGCCTATAATCCCAGGAACTTGAGGGGCTGAGGTATGAAGATCACAAGTTTGAACCTAACCTAGGCAACTTAGGGAGACATTATAAAAAAATTTAAAAACAAAAGGCTAGGAAAGTAGCTTAGTGGTAGCATATTTGCCTTCTATATGCAAGGCCCTGGGCCAAATCTCCACTACAACTAAATGAATAAGAATAAGAATAAGAATAAAGAAAGAAAAAGAGAAAGAATAAGAATAAGAATAAAGAAAGAAAAAGAAAAAGAAAAAGAAAGAAAAAGAGAATAAGAATAAAGAAAGAAAAAGAGAAAGAATAAGAATAAAGAAAGAAAAAGAGATTTAAAGAATAAATCTCAAGAAATTGATTCTAGTGAAATAGAGTTACATGATTTTCCTGACAGAATGAACATTAACTCCTAAAGATGCTACTTAAAGACAAGAAAACAGTATGAACAAAATAATAATTTCAAAGAAAAGAAAGACAATATTAAAAAATATTAAATGAATCATGGTGCTAAAGAACATAGTAACTGATTTTTAAAAATACTGAACAGGCTTAACAGAATAGATCAAACAAAAGAAAGAATGAGTGATTTCAAAAAACAAATTGCTGAAATAGTTCAGTCAGGAGACCAAAAATAAAGGGATAAAAAAGTACAAAAACCTTAAAGGACTCTGGAATACCATCAAGCAGGCCAATAACTTATGAGAATTCTGGAAGGCAAGAAATAACCAGAAAGTTTATTCAGATAAATGGTAGCTGAAAATTTCCCAAATTTACTGAAGGACCAAACATTTAAATCCAAGAAGACCAATGGATAACAAATTAGATGAATCCAAATAAATCAACAACAGATATATTACTGTTAGACTATCAAAAATATAAAATAGAGAAAAAATTGAAAACACCAAGAGAAACACAACCTGTTACACACTATGAAACTCCCATAAGACCATCAGGGGACTTCTTAGAAGAAATCTTGTAGGTCAAGGGAAAGGAATAATATAGTCAAAGTGCTGGGTGAAGAAAGGAGTGTCAAGCAGGAATATTAGACCTAATTAAACCATCTAAAAAGGAAGAAGTGAAGGCTTTTCCAGATAAAGAAAAGCTGAAACAAATTGGCCAAAAATGGATTTTAAAAACTTTTTCAAAAAAATAGAAAAGAGATGTCCTAATTCATTTTCTGAGGCCAGAATTACCCTGATACCAAATCCAAAGACACTTCTGACTTAGTATTTCTTATGAATATTGATATATAAACCATCAATAAATACTAGCACCAAATTCAGCAGCATATTAGAAAGGCTGTACACCAACCAAGTGATACAAAGATGGCCCAACCTGAAAAATCAATTGATGTAACACACCACAGTAACAGAATGAAGGACAAAAACTACATAGTCATCTCAATCAATGCTGAAAAAACATTCAACAGTCTTTCCTAGTTAAGAAAAATGACTCAAAAATCCATGAACAGAGTTACATCAACATATGAAAGGCATTATGAAAGGTCAGTGGGAGCATCATCTTCAATGGTAATAAACTTAAAGCATTTCCTCTAAGATCAAAAATAAGGCAAGAATGGTACCAGAGGTTCTAGCTGAGCAACTAGGCCAAAACAGCATCTAGAAGGAAAAAAGAAATAAAATTATCTCTGAAAACGGTATCATCCTATATGTAAAATAACCTAAAGATTACAGTGTAAGGAATAATAAATGAATTAAGCAAAGTGCCAGGATATAAGTCAAAACACAAGAATCAGTTGTATTTTCACACACTTAACAATGAATAAGTCACAAGAAAATTAAGAAGACAATCTTATCTATAGCAACATCAAAAAGGATAAACACTTAAGAATAAACCCAGACAAACAGGTTACACAGAAGACTTGCATGCTGGAAATTATAAAACATTACTGAAAGACATTATATAAGGTATAAATAGATGGAAACATCCCATATTCATGGATTGAAAGACTTATGGTTAAGACGTCAGTACTAGGGGCTGAGATTTAGGTCAGCTGCATAAGCACCTGCCTGGCAAGTGTGCAGTCATGAGTTCAATTCCTGGTACAAAAAAAAAAAGTTTAAAGATGTCAGTACTATTTAAAGTAATCTGAAGATTCAGTGCAATCTCTATATAAATCCCAATGATATCTTTTGCATACACAGAAACATCTATCATAGAATTCATATGGGATCTCAGTGGACCCCAAATAGCCAAAACAATCCTGAAAAAGAACAAAGCTGAAAGGCTTCTTGATTTCAAGGTTTACTACAAAGCTACAGCTATCAAGCTATAGCAGTCAGGAGGTGGAAACCTCTATGTCCTCAACAGATGAACACACTAGCAACATGTGGTGTACAAAGAGAATAGCATGTGGTTCAGCCTTAAAGAGAAAATTCTGACAAATGTTGTAATATGGGTAAATCTTGAGGGCAGTAATCTAAGTGAAATGAGCCAGATTTAGACAAATACTGTAGGATTTCACTTGCATAAGGTACTTAAAGTAGTGAAAACCCAATGTGGTTGTTGCTAGAGTCTGGTGGAGGGGTGGAATGGGGGTATTATTGTTTAATGGGTATAGAAGTTTAATTTTAAAAGATGAAAAGTGTGGAGAATAATGATGTTGATGGCTATGCAACACTATGAATGAATTTGATATCACAGAACTATATATTTAAAATGCAGTAGTCTTCCTTCATCCATGAGGAGTATGTTCCAAGACCTCTAGTACATGCCTGACTATGGGTAATTATCAACAAATTATTATAATAAAAGCTATGTGATTGCACTTTCTTTCTGACTGCTCAGTGAATATCAGGTGCTAGTGTATACAGCTTGGATCCACTGGACAAAGGGATGATTCAGTCCTGGATGAGATGGAACAGGATATTTCATATGATTTGAAATTTCATGCAACTCAGAGTGAGAGCATAAAATTTAATTTCATTTCTATAATTTTCCATTTAATATTTTTAACAATGGTTGAATATAGGTAATTGAAAAACATAGAAAACAAAATCTTGAATAAGAGTGAACAACTGTGGTTAAGATGTTCAATCTTATTTTATGTATATTTTATCACAATGAAAAAACCGCAGGGTAAATTAAAATGTTTTTTAAGAAGCCATTTGAAAGTTAATTATAGGTAAGTATTTTCTAAGAACACTCTCCTATTAACCCTATGACCATTATTACACTTAAGAAATCTAACACCGATACAATATTATCTAATATGTAATTTATATGTTAAAAAATTAAAAATAAAAAGTAAAATAGTAACACTACACACACTGTGATCACTATTTTCATTTTGGCATTTCATTACAATCTTTCTATATATTTATATAGTAACAGCTGAACACCATTATACACAAACACATGCTAGCTTTTCATTTTTTTCAGGTAACAGCACACTACAAATTTTATGGTAGCATTAAATATACTTTATAAAAATAAAAGTGATGGTATAGAAGCAGAACTGCTGAGCTGCAAACAATATCGGTGTGAGTCAGAGAATATTAGGACAAGCCTGTCCACCAGGAATACAGATTTGATTATATGTGACTTGTGTCAACTTTGAAGAAATCAAGAGCCCAATATAAAGCAAGGCAATGGAGTTGTTTTTAAATGAGCCAGTCAGCCTTTAAGGCAAGTTATATGGCAACAATTAAAATTCAAAGGGAAAGCATCCACATGCCAGGTTTACCATGTTTAGATTACATATCAACCTTGCTTATTCATTCCTTCAAAAAGGTCAGAAAACTTTATTTTTAAAATATTAATATTAACAGCTCAATATTATTAGCAGTTTTTGATCATTTAGCAATTATAAAAGCTCTAGCCAATTACCTGTTCAGGGCCCTCAAATTCTAGTACTGCATCTACTTAACTGGTGTAGATAAAAGATTAACCCCAGCCAAGCTGGGCATCACATACCAGTAATCCAGTGCTCCAGAGGCTGAGACATGAGGATCACCATGAGTTAAGAACAGCCTACATTAAAAATCAAGATCCTGTCTCAAAAAACAAGAATAATAACCAGATAGATACAGACCAATCTTTATATATTCCATTCATCAAAAATGACTGCAAATCTAAATCAGCAGGATAGTACATAGCTTACTGCTTTTTTATAATGTAAATCTGCACATTTTAACCAGCTCAAGTCAGTGGAATTTATAACTTATATCCTGACTGAGTTTAAGTGCATTAGTACTAGAGTATACAAATAGAAAGTTACTTCATTCCCTGTATTTTAAGTTTGATATAAATTATAGTTAAAAATCTAACAATAGTGAAAAAAATTGAAGTCAGTTAAATGATTATTGACTTTAAATATTCAGTAACCACCAACCAAGTGGTTTCTGCATGGTGATGGAACTCTGAAGAAAGTCCAACTTAAATAAGCTTACTTAAGTGTAAGAGTTTCTAAATATGACCTAGATTTCACTGTTGAAGATGAATATTTCTAGAGAGATTGTAACTGCAGCTACTCGCATTCCTGTGGTCCTTTGCAAAGTTTCTCCTCTCTTGGCTCTATGCAAGGGTCACCTCCCCTTGCTACAACTTATGCAAGGTTATGTCTCCTTCCTTTTACCCAGCCTTCTAAACTGTAAAGAAAAGTGACACCTAAATGATTATGGTATTAACTGATAAATAACGTTTCTTCAGATTTACAGAACCCAAGACACTGAATAACCTTTGGCTAATGCCAAAATGTGTATGGCCCTTTTTGCTCTTTACTTCTGTGCATCAACGAGTGCATCCATGTACACTGCTGTGAAGTCTAACTTGCAGAAAAGTAATACTGCTGTCTAAAGAACTACAGTAAATGGCTTCAGAAAGTTATGGTCATTTGTAATGTTCTGACAAGAGGAAAAAAGGAGAAACATGCTCTAGATGACAAACCCTACCTAGCACATAAACTTCCTGTGCATCGTCCTCTGTACCCGCTTTCTCTCCCTGTAAACCTTTTTCACATACTAAAGTCCCCAAGATAAGGCTTTGATGATGACAGCTACTCCATCTTCTCAGAGCTGAACCTTTAAGAAACTAATTTCCTTTGTACCATTTCTTGTCTGGTTGAGTACTGGTTCTCAAGTGGTAGGTGGACCTGAGTCTTAGATGAGACTTGATAACATTACTTAGGCTGGCTGAGCAGAGAGTCATAGTGAGATGCTAGAATCTGCAGAGAAATGCCTCTCCAGGCCCTGTATAGAGAAGGTCCCACAGGCTTCTGGCAGGATAAAAGGACACAGACACCATGAAGAGCTCACTCCTGTGGCATTCTGCATGGAATACAGGAAAATGTTCTCCAGGTGTACAAAAAATACAATCAATAAAGAGAATACAGGAAAATGTTCTCCAGGGTGCACTTTTATCTATTTATTTTTTCTTTTCTATTTATTGATTGATTGATTGATTGGTTTTCTTTTATTTGGCCCAAGTTTGCTCTGCAGAGCCAGTTTCTCTGTTATTTTCACTTTTACTTTTACAGATAAACTTTGTCACTGCCTTAGCTTGTTTTAGTTCTTTGTTTGAAATGAGAAGAACCTGAAAACCAAGAAATGAGCACTCCAAAAATTCAGTAACATTATTTGCCATAGCCAGCTGGAAGGAGACCAGGTAAGGCCCAATGGGCACACTTTTTTGTTTTTCTCAGAAACACCATAAATTCTTTTCTTTTTTTCCTTCTCTACCTCTCTGTCCTAGGCCAGGAATACAGGGGAATCTTCTCCAGGCATGCAGAGACCCCTTTGCTGCATTCTGGTCAAGGGAGGGAAATATTACTTATTTTCTTTCAGCAGCAAAGACTTTTTTTTCTTCTGGTAGACCTTGTTGTCTGAGCATTGTCTGCTACCCTTTTTAGAAATTAGCCTGGTTCTCTACTTACCCTATTTTGTAAATGGCTTTTCTTTCTTGGTTTATGTTTAGGTCTGGGACATCACCACCTTGCCTGGCCACATGGCCAGTTACAGGCTGACCTCTGCATGTGGCTAAATGTGGCTATATCAACCACAAACACTTGTTTCTCTCTCTCTGTTTATATTTTTCTCTGCCCCCCCCAACTTACTAGGCTGGCCTTAGGAGATGGAGAACAACTTTGATTTGGAGAACATGGAATACTGAAAACAAGCAAGAGAAGGTTACGTGTGAACTGAAGCCTGCCAGAGATACCTAGTTGTGTAGCCACAGGACTCTGCCTAGAACCTGGTAGGCCCTGCTCAGCATCCTGGAACACTGCATAAACAATGGGTTATCACTCCAGTCTTGATGGGCTCTGCCCAGTGACTTCTAGATAGCAGGGAGACACTGCATGTGAGCTGAAGCCTCTACCTAGCTGTGTAGCTGCAGGACTGTCTGGAACCTGGTGGGTCCCCAGCTAGCATCCCCAAATACTACAAGACCTCTGGGTCATCACTCCAGTCCTGGCTGGGCCATGGCCAGCAACTTCTAGGTAGCAGGGAGCTGCTGCATGTGAGCTAAAGCCTGTCACAGTGATCCCTACCTAGCTGTACATCCACAGGACTCTGCTTGGAACCTGGTAGGCCTCTGCCCAGCATTCCTGAATACCATGGGACCTTTAGGTCATCACTTGGGTCCTGGTTGGGTACCACCAAGCATCCTCCAGGTAGCCAGGACCTACCACCTGTGAGTTGAAGCCTACCACAGTGATCCCTACCTAGCTATGCAGCAGTGGGTCTTTACTTGAGACCTGGTAGAGCCACACCCAGAGGCCCAAGAAGCCAGGGAGCTCTGGTGTGCCACGTGGCATGAGCTGAAAGCCTGCCCAGTATACTCCACATACCATTCAGCCTTACTACACCACTCAGAACCTGGTAGGGTCCTGCCCAATGACCTCAAGCAGCTGGGTACTTTGGTGAGCCACATAGGGCAGTGAAGGGCGACCCAGTGCACACTCTCCATTCAGTGAGTCTCTAAGTGCCACTAGGAAACCAGAGAATACAGGAAAATGATAAAACAAAAGAGCAAAATGCAATCTCAAACTTCCAGCCCATCCCAAACAAGCCTAGGAGACATGGACATAGAAGAAAATGTAAGCCTTACACCTGACACTTCTGAAATGATAGCAACTAAAGTAAAGAACTCCATGAAGCTATAAAGGAACTCAAACCAGAAATAATCTCCCAGGTAAAAGAAGAAATCATAAACATAATAAAAGAAATGCTGAGCACATCTAAAGAAGGTATAGTTAAAAAATCAAGGAGCACTGCAAAAAGATGGAAGCCTTGCATAAACAACATAAGAAAACAATAGAATACATGAAATAAATTCCAGGAGACATCCAGGAAATCAACACTACCATCGAAAGTTGACAAAACTGTATGAATGAATGTGAAGATAGACTTTCAGACCCAGAAGACAAGATTGCAGCTAGTGAATAAGAAAGATCTTTTAAAAATAACAAGGAACCAGGACATAACAATTCAACAGTTGCAAGATGATGCAAAGAAAAAGAATGTAAGATTGATAGGTGTAAACAAAAAAGGTGATAACAGAAATATCAAAAGACTATTACAGAAATAATAGCAGAAAACTTCCCAAACATGGGAAAGGAAACTGATATACAGATAAGTGAAGTATATATAACTCTAGTTAGCCATAACCAAACTAAATCTATACCCAGACATATAATAATCAACATCCCAGAAATTCAACCTAAGAACAGAATATCAGAGAAAAGAGAAAGATCATCTATAAAGGAAAGCCCATCAGAATCACAGCAGACTTCTCAACAGAAACAGTGAAGTCAAAAAGACCATGGAGTAAAGTATTTCAAATCCTAAAGGAAAATGACTTCCAACCTGGATTGATGAATCCTGCAAAACTGTCCTTTAAAACTGATGGAGAAATAAGATACTTCCATGACAAAGAACAGCTGAAGAATTTCATGACCAATAAACCAACCTTTCAAAGAATACTATAAGATATTCTAGATAGACATAAAAACAACTTCCTTTAAAATTGATGGGGAAATAAGATACTTCCATGACAAAGAACAGCTGAAGAATTTCACGACCAAAAAACCAACCCTGCAAAGAATACTGAAAGACATTCTAGATAGACATTAAAAAAAAACACAACTCCAAGAACTCCAACAGAAAAAAGCCACTAAGCAGGGCAGACATTAAAGAGAGGAGAAAAGTAAAGAACCAACAGCAGAAACATAACATGACAAAAATGAGCCAATATACATCAGTTATAACCATTAATGTAAATTGCCTTAACTCACCAATTAAAAGAAAGAGACTGACAGAACGAATTAAGAGACAACATCCAACTATATGCTGCACACAAGAAACCCATCTAACCCAAAAGGATATTCATAGACTGAAATTCAAAGGATGGAAAACAATACTTCATGCAGCAGGAACCCCCCCCAAAAAAACAGTAGGGATAGTTGTACTGTTTGAAGACATTGTTAACTTCAAGCTAACAATGATCAAAAGAGATAAAGAAAGTAACTACATACTAGTTAGGGGAAAACTTCAAGAGGAAGAGATAAGAATCCTAAATATATATGCACCAAGTATGGGAGCACCCAGCATGTGAAACAAATATTAACAGAAATGAAAAATCAAATAAGCAATAACACAATTAATAATGGAAGACTTTAACACTACTTTGACACAAAGGGACAGATCAACTAGATAGCTAAGAAATAACAGAATTGAGTCAAACTCATGAACAAATGTGTACATTAGTAGATATGTACAGAGTGTTGCACAGAACAACATCAGAATACACATTCTTCTCAGCTGCACATGGAACATTCTTTAAAATAGACCATATACTAAGCCCATAGAACATGCTTAAGTAAATGTGAAAGAACTGAAATTATCCTATGCATATTATCTGATCATAGTGTTATAAAACTGGAAATTAATGACAAGAGAAACTTCAAAGCTCCATAAACACATGAAAATTAAATAATGCACTCCTGAACAATCAATGGGTCATAGAAAAAAATTAAAGAAGAAATTAAACAATATCTACAAGCAAACGAAAATACAAATACAATTTACTGTAATCTGTAGGACACAATGAAAGCAGTACTTGGAGGAAAATTTATTACACTAAATTCCCACATTAGGAAAACAGAATGAACACAATAAACAACCTGATACTACACCTCAAACATCTAGAAAAAGAAGAGCAAGCCAATCCCAAAACCAAAAGAAGGGAGGAAATTATAAAGATCAGAGCAGAAATCAATGCAATAGAGACTAAGCAACCAACTCAAAGACTCAATAAATCAAAAAGTTGGTTCTTTAAAAGAATAAATAAAATTGAGAGGCCTCTAGCCCTTATTTAAAAAAGGAAAGAAAAAACTCAAATTCATGCAATAAGGAATAAAAAGGATGAAATTACTACAGACCCTGTGGAAATACAGAAGATCATCAATACTTACTTTGAAAACCTTTACTTTCATAGGTTTGAGAACACTGAAGAAATGGTCAGATTCCTAGAAACATATGAATTACCAAAGCTGAATCAAGAAGATGTAAAACTGTTGAATAACTCAATTTCAGTTAACTATAAAATTATTGTTGAATTTTTTCTATCACAAGCAGAGATATACCTGTTACATTTAGTGTGTATTGGCTGTAAATCAATACCTGGGTCACTTCCTTCTGCAACAGGCATGGGTCACACTCTCACTCTCTCTTTCTGCCACCATCTTGTTTCCGTGTTCTCCACACAAAATGCCTGGTGAAGCCACAGAAACCATCCCAGCTACAGAGCAGGAGTTGCCACAGCCCCAAGCTGAGACAAGGTCTGGAAGAGAATTTGACAGTGATGAATAAGTACCAGAGCTTGAGGAGCAAGATTCCACACAAGCAACCCCAGCTAGCAGCAGCAGCTGAAACTGATGAAGAACCAGTTAGCAAAACAGAGCCAGAGTGAAAAGAAGGCATAGAAGGTTATGTCCAAACTGGGTCTTTGGCAGGTTACAGGGGTTGCTAGAGCCACTATCCAGAAATCTAAGAATATCTTCTTTAACATCACAAAACCAGTTGTTGCCGGGCGTGGTGGCTCACACCTGTAATCCCAGCACTTGGGAGGCTAAGGCAGGAGGATCACTGTGAGTTCAAAACCAGCCTGGGCTACAAAGTGAGCTCAAGACCAGCTTGAACTGCATAGTGAGACTCTGTCTCAAAAAGACAAAATTTTTTTTTTAAAGAAAACCAGTTGTCTATAGGATCCCAGCTTCAGATTCCTACATAGTTCTGGGGGAAGCCAAGATCAAGGATTTATCTCAGCAAGCACAGTTAGCAGCTGCTGAAAAATTCAAAGTTCAAGGTGAAGCTGTCTAAAACATTCAAAAAAATACACAGACTCCAACTGTACAAGAGGATGAGGTTATGAAACAGGCATGGAAGTTAAGGACATAGAATTGGTTATGTCACAAGCAAATGTGTCAAGGGCAAAGGCAGTCCGAGCTCTGAAGAACAATAGTAATGATATCGTAAATGTTATTATGGAACTAACAATGTAATCATCTGAAAAGAGGATTTTTTGGTGTTTCAAAAAGGTCACACAGCTTGGTTTGAATATTTTACTATTTCTATCACTAATAAAGTATGGCTTATTAGATGAAAAAAATTAATAACTGGGTCATCTTGGTGTTTACACTATAATTTCTAATTTCTTGTCCAGGATTAAGGGTGGAAATTAAATAATACACTTCTGAATAACCAATAGGTCACAAAGGAAATTAAAGAAGAAATTAAACAATATCTACAAGCAAACAAAAATACGAATACAACTTACCAGAACCTGTGGGATGCAATGAAAGTAGTCCTCAGAGGGAAATTTTTTTGTGGTAAATTCCCACGTCAGGAAAACAGAATGAACACAAATACTTAAACTGATGCTATACCTCAAACATCTAGAAAAAGAAAATCAAGTCAAGCCCAAAGCCAAAAGAAGGGGAGAAATTATAAAGATAAGAGCAGAAATTAACAAATAGAGACTAAGAAAACAATACAAAGAATTAATGAATCAAAGAGTTGGTTATTTGAAAGAATAAATGAAATTTATAAGCCCCTAGCCAACCTTATTTTAAAAAGGAAAGAAAAAACTCAAATTCATGCAATAAAGAATGAAAAGGGCAAAATCATGACAGATCTTATGGAAATACAGAAGATCATCAATACCTACTTTGAAAACCTTTACTCACATAGGTTGGATAACAGAAGAAATGGACAGATTCCTAGAAACATATGAATTACCAAATCTGGATCAAGAAAATATAAACCTGCTGAATAACACAATTTTAGTTAATGAAATTTAAAATGTAATTAGAATTTTACAACAAAGAAAAGCCAATGTCCTGTTGGATTCACTGCTGAATTCCACAAAAAATTCAAGGAAGACTTAATGTCAACACTCTGCAAACTCTTCAATGAAATTTAAAGGGAAGCAATTCTTTCTAACTCATTCCTGAAAGCAAGAATCACACTAATATCAAAACCAGAGAAAGTCTCAACCAAAAAAAGAGAACTATAGGCCAATCTCCCTAATGAACACAGATACAAAAATCCTCAATAAAATACTGGCAAACAGAATGCAACAAGTCATCAAGAAGATCATACACCACAACCAATTGGGATTCATCCCAGGAATGCAGGGATGAGACAATATATGATGTGATATTCTATATAGAAGATCCCCAAAGTCCATGGAAAGACTTTTAGACGTAATAACCAAATTCAGTAATGTAGCTGGATAAAAATAAACTCAAAAATCAGTAGCATTCCTGTATACCAACAATACAATCACTGAGACAGAAATAAGAGAAACCACACCCTTCACATTAGCATCCAAAAAATGAAATATTTAGGAAGCAATCTAACAAAGGAAGTAAAATGTCTATTCAGTGAACATTACAGTACTCTGAAAAAAGAAATTGAAGAGGATCTCAGAAAATGGAAAGACATTCCTTGTTCATGGATAGGAAGAGCAAATGTTGTGAAAGTGGCCATTATCCCAAAACCGTAAAACAGATTTAATGCAATTCCAGTCAAAATACCATCAGCATGCCTCACAGATATAGAGAAATCATTCCTAAAATTCATTTGGAACCAAAAGAGATCTAGAATAGCAAAGGCAATTCTGGGCAACAAAGGCAAAGAAGGAGGAATCACAATTCCTGAGTTGAAGTTATACTACAAAGTTGCTGTGGTAAAAGCAGCATGTACTGGAATAAAAATAGACCTGAAGATCAATGGAATAGATTAGAAGACACAACCATAGCTACAAATACACTCAGCCACCTTATTTGACAAAGGGACCACACATGTTCACTGGAAGAAAGATAGCCTCTTTAATAAGTGGTGCTAAAAAAACTGGCTTTCCATATGCCAACAACTAAAACTAGAGCCATGCCTATTACCAGGCACTAAAGTCAAAATGGATCAAAGTTCTAAATATTAAAACAGAAACACTAAATCTGCAGGAAGACAAAGTAGGTAGAAATCTTGAAGACCTAGGGGTAGACACACAATTCATGAATAAAAATTAAACTGCAGGGGAAACTGCACCAGAATCAGTAACTGGGATCTCATGTTACTTAAAAGGTTTTGCGTATCAAAAGAAATCTCCAACAGAGTGAAAAGAAAACCCATGAATTGGGAACTGTCTCTCAGATAAAGGACTTCTATCTAGAACATATAAAGAATTTTTAAAAATCAGGTAGCCGAAATTCAAAGACCCAATCCAAAAATGGGCATCTGAGATGAATAGGCAGTTTTCAGATGAAGAAATCCAAATGGCAAATAAATACATGAAAAAAATGTTCAGCATCATCGGTCATTCGAAAAATGCAAATTAAAACAACACTGAGATTCCATCTCACTCCACAAAGAATGGCCAAGATTAAGAAAACCACCAATAACAAATGCTGGAAAGGCTGTGGGGGAAAAGGAACTCTTCTACGCTGTTGGTAGGAATGTAGACTGGTGCAACGACTGTGAAAATCACTGCGGAGGTACCTCAAAAAGCTGGGACTGGAAGTCCCATTTGACCCAGCTATCTTGCTTCTGGGCATAATTTTGGGCACATGTTTATAGCAACACAATTTAAAATAGCTAAATTTCGGAAACAACCCAAATGCCCATCAACTGAGGAATGGATTAAAAAGATGTGGTATTTTTATACAATGGAATACTACTCAGTTGTAAAGAAGGGTCACACTGAGGCTTTTCTAGGTAAATAGATGCAACTTGAGATCATATTCATAAGTAAAATAAATCAAACTCACGTGTATAAATACTGTATTGCCTCCCTAGTGTAAGAAACTACAAGGCTAAATAAGATACAAAATATTCAATAAATATGAAAAAGTAAGAAACTGCTCTAAGAGGAAAAATAGCTCAGGGAAAAGAAAAAGATATAAATTTGTATATAAACACTTAAGAGAATTAAGATGATTCTACTACTAATTCTATTAATTCTTGGAACAAAACAGTTAACATTCATAGGTCAATTTTGCATGCCTGTATCCGGTAATCTAAGCAACTCTTTTGAAGGTAACTTGCAAAATAACAACCTTTGTTATGTTTCTACCACCTTGTTTTGAATGCCTATATTATTATTGTTTTGGGTTTTCTGTTATTGTTATTTATTTGAATTTTTTCTTGTTTTTCTTTTGTTTTGGTTTGTTTTTCCCTATAATACAGAAAGGATAGATGCTCATATATAGGGATTATACATGCCTCAAACTTCTCTTAAAGAGTTTATAAGAATTGATTTTATTATGTGTGATGATATGAATAGCTATTTTGAAGAAAATCAGACATTATGGTAGCCATTGATGATTTCCTATCATCTTGTTTTGAAGCCTTATAATGCTTTTATTCTTTGTTTTGATTGGTCTTAACCTGTTTTCTATTATTTGATTTCAATATGTGTGAGGGTATGTACAACTATTTTGAAGAAAACAAGAGACATGGTAGCCATTGTTGATTTCCTCTTGTCCTGTTTTGAAGTCCTATGTTGTTTGCACTGTTCTGATCGTTTTTGCTGTTACGATTTTACTCTCTTTTTTAAAAGAAGATGCAGAACAATGAAAAAAAACCACATCCCATATCATAGGTTGAAAACGATCCCCCAAAAGATGTCTAAAATTTAATATCTAGAATCTATGAATGTTACCTTCCTGAGGAAAAAAGAGTCATTGGAGATATAATGAAGTTAAGCATCTTGAGACAAGGCTATTATCTAAATTATTCATCAAGATAGATCTCAAATGCATCAGATGTATTGTTTTACAGGATAAACAAAGGGAAATGTCATGCATAGGGAGAAGGGTATGTGAAAGCAGAACACAGAGAAATCTGAAGATGCTGGCCACGATGGTTAATTTCATGTCAACTTTGTAGGTTACCCAGTTGTTTGGTCACATAGCATTCTACTTCTGCAGCAAAAGAATTTACTTTTTGATGTGATTAACTTTTTTTAAGAGACTTGGTCTTGCCATATTGTCTATGCTGGCCCTGAATTCCTGGACTCAGGCCATCTTCCAGCCTCAGCCTCCCAAGCACCTGAGACAAGACGGGCCCTACTGTGCTTCAACTTGTGACTAACATTTAAATCTATACACTGTGCATAAAGTAAGCCTGCCATAATGTGAATGAGAATAATCCAATCTGCCAAAGCCCTTAAGAAGAAAACCTGAGGTTTCCCAAAGAAGAAGAAATTCAGCCTCAAGACTGAAATACAGGGATCCCTCTGACCTTCCAGTTGCGTGGTTTGTCTTGTGTATTTTGGACTTGACTGCAAAAGCAACCCAAATTTCCAGACAGCTGACTTTGCTACAAATGTCAATCTTGTCACCTTCACAATCCTGACCTCCAATTCTTTAAAAGTCTGGATGCATGGGTGGACAGACAGACAAAAGATGCATGCACATTATTGATTTTATTTCTTTACAGAACCTCCACTAATATATCAGCCTTCAAAACTTTAGTGCTAGGTTGGGGATTTAGCTCAGTGGCATAAGCACCTGCCTGCCAAGCGCGAGGTTGAGAGTTTGATCTAGTACAAAAAAAAAAAAAGACAAAACAAAAATCAAAACTGTAGTACTGTAGGCACAAACCAAAGAATACCAGCAGCTTACAGAACCTGAGAAAGACAAAGAATAGAGATCTACTTGACAGCCTCAAGAGAAGTCTCCTTTTTTGACATCTTGATTCCAGCATTGTAAAATCAAATTTGGACTTCGATCTCCAGTACTCTGAAAGAATGAATTTGTTTTTCAGTTACAAAGATTGAGGTGACAGCAACCACAGGGAACTAATATGCCCTAGTTGAAAAATTTGTTTTCCATAAAGCGTATTACATATGTAACTGCATGCTTACTAGGAGTGAACAAAAAAGTATTTAAATATTGTAGATAATGACATCCAGGTCTCAAACGCTCACAATGCTGAGGAAAAACAAACCCTTCTACATTGACGGTGGGAGTGTAAACTGGTACAACCACTATGGAAATCAGTTCAGAGATTCTTCAAAAAAACTAAAACTAAAGATTTCATTTGACCCAGCTGTTCCCCTCATAAGTATCTTCCTGAAAGAGTTCAAAGCATCATACCACAGTGATATATGCATACTCTTGTTTAGAGTAGCACAATTTATAACAGCTAAATCTTGGAAACAGCCCATATGCCCACCTACAGATTAATTGATAAAGAAAATGTGATATTTATACACAACAAAGTACTACTGTGCCATAAAGGATAAATCTGAGTCATTTGTAGGTAAATGGATGCACCTTGAAATCACACTTGTAGATGTAATGTATCAGACATACAAATTTAAATAAATTGTTTCTCTTTTGTGAGAAACTCTAAGAGTAAACAAGGAGCAAAATGAACAGATATTAGGAAGTAGGAAGAACATGTTGAAGTGGGAAGGGAACAAGTGGGGAGGTAAGGAAGGGAAAAGGAAAAAAATAAAAAAAGAAAACATGGCAACAAAACTTTTGTAAGTGGGGAGGGGAAGAAAGTTGAAGGGAGGAGAGGAGAATGGGAAAAAAAGAATAATCAAGATATATTATATACAGGTACAAATTCTTTATGACAAATGTGATCAGTATGTCTGCTGAACATGGACTAATAAAAAATATAAAGTTAAAAATATGAGAGTCAGGTGTGGTGGCACACATCTATAATCTCAGCACTTGGGAAGCTGAGGCAAGAGGATCACCATACATTCAAGCCCAGCCTGGGCTATAAAGTGAGTTCAAGACCAGTTTGAACTGCATAGCAAGACCTTGTCTCACAAAAACAGAAAAACAAAAACAAAAACATGACATCAGGCTTCACACTGTTAGAGAAATTATATACAAATAAACAAAAGGGGAATATTAAAGTACTCATTTTTGTATCACTACAGAAAAATACCTGAGATGGCTAACATAAAAAGATTTATGCATTTCAGAGTTTTTTTGTTTTAAAGATCAGTTGGAAGGGAGCATTGGTGTTGTTTCTGGTGAGTGTGGCAGATGGCAGCACGTCATGGCATGAGGGCAATGTAGAAGAAAACAGTCATATCTCACCCAGAGGTAGAGAGAGAGAGATTAGGGTCTCACAATTCCCTCTGAGAGCATGCTCCCAGTGTTTAAGAACTTTCCACTTGGGGCTGGGGATTTAGTTCAGTGGCTTAAGTGCCTGCCTGGTAAGCTCAAGGTCATGAGTTCGATCTCCAGTACCAAAAGAAAAAAAAAAAAAGAACTTTCCATTCTCATTGCCTAAATATATGCAAAAATGTTTAACATCACTGTTCATTCCAAAGATGCAAATTTAAAAAACATTGAGATTTCACCTCACCCCAGAAAAAATGGCTACCACCAAGAAACCAACCAATAACAAATGCTAGAGGGACTGACTGTGGGGAAAAAGAAGACCTTCTGCATTGTTGGTAGGAGTGTAGAATGGTGTAACCACTGTGGAAATCAGTGTGGAGATTCCACAAAAAGCTAGAATTGGAGGTTCCATTCCACCCAGCTATGCCCAATCTAGGTATTTTCCTGGAAGAATTAAAAACATCATGCCACAGTGATATGTGTGTACCCATGTTTATAGCAGCACAATTTGTAATAGCTAAATTTTGGGAACAACCCAAATGTCCATTAACTGAGGACTAAATTAAAAAAGATGTGGTATTTTTACATAAGGAGTACTACTCAGCCACAAAAAAGATTAACTTGAAACAAAAGTCTCAAGTACAGGAAAATGGACGCAACCTGAGGTCATATTCATAAGTGAAATAAATCAGACTCTCATATGTAAACATCATATTATCTCCCTGGTGTAAGAAGCCGAAAGGGTAAATTAGGTTCTACATGTGCAACAGATACGGTGAAATGGGAAGAAACTGTTTAAAAGGAAACAGGAACTGGGGTGGGGGAAAGGAGAAAAGGAAAGAAATAGAAGATAGTTAAGATAGTTGTGCTACTAGCTTCTCTTAGTTCATTGAAAAGAAAGATTTGTGGTTTGGACAATATTTCATGCCTGTGTATTGTTAAATACACAGTGTATTAACTATTGTTATTCTATTATTTTTCTTAATTTTATTTTTTCCACAAAATATAATAATAATAATAGTAAACGAGCTTAGAAAAAAATTCTCATTGCCTCCCAATATGGTCACCTTGGAACCCAAGCCTTTAACACTTGGACCTTTGGGAGGAATGGACCTTCAGTATTCAAACAAACATATAGAATGAACTCATGTTGCTAGGCTTATCAGTGTAAACTTAACACTGTTTTTATTTTTCTCATATAAACACACAAACATATATAATTTAAAAATTATCTTTAGAAGGGTATTTGATTACATGAAGTTACTTTTGTGCTGTATTAGGAGAATTATACGGACATGCCCACACTATTTGGATGACCTATGATATTAAAACAGACAACTCTGTCTCTTTTCTCCTTTTACCTTATACCTGGATACTACTCAAATGTACTGCTTTCAGATAAAAAATACTTGTACAATTCTAGGTTATACTAGTATCAAACCACAAGACAGTCAGTTATTATTACCTGGAACATATCACCACCTACTTGGACCACTGCAATGGCATTGTAATTGTTGTATCTAGCTCTAATTTCTCTCAGAAGTTTAATCTTCCTTAAACATTCCTTTTTTGTATTTATTCTTTTGTATTTTGCATTTAATATACAGGTTCCTTACTGGCATCAGAAATCAAGTCAGAACACATAAAGATCCTCAATATATTAGTTCTACCATATTTATTAAGCAGCTTTCTATTATTTTCATTCTAATTAGGACAATTCTTTAATTTCATTCACACATAATAAATTTGTGGTTGTGATTTATGATAGCATCTCCTTACCTAGAAAAGTCTGTGTCTTGGTTACTTTCCTCTCATTGCTAGGACAAAACACCCAACACCCAAAATGAAGGAAGGAAAGATTTAGCTTACAGTTTCTGGAGGTTTCAGTCCATAATCAGCTGGCTCCAAGGCAGAGTGGCATGGCACTGGGGCAACACTTCAAGGCAGCAGGTAGCAAAAGCAGCTAAAGCAAAACGGAGGAAACATGCTTCTTCTCCTCCGTTATATTGTACACAGGCCAACCCATCCCAGGGTAGGTGTAGCACTGACAAAATCTCTGTGCCTCCTCTTGTACAAGATGTGGATATTTACAAAGTAAGGATTCTAACTCCCTGCTGAGTCTCTCAGTTAAACTTCTCAAGTTGACACAGTGTACCACCCATAAGAGTATCCTTGCTTTCACCAGTTCAGTTAAATTCTATTAATGAAAGTTTTAAGAATCCAAGTAAACATTATCTGTTAGAGTTAAGCAATGAAAAATATAAATGTAAAAGGGTGTCAACTCAGGGTTAGGATAGAACTTAGTGGTAGAATGTATGCTTAGCATGGGGAAGGCCTTGGATTCAATCCTATCAAAAAAGAAAAAGTGTGCAAAGACGATCAATTAACACTGAAGAATTCTATAATCTACATACCCTTAAGGTTGTGATTAAAATTTTACCTTTCAGTGGATCCTTCTTAAGTCTTCCAGTCCATGATGACTTTTTTCTTTTTTCCAGTTCTTAATGCAAT
The DNA here is from genome assembly GCA_004027455.1 of Hydrochoerus hydrochaeris. Classification (NCBI taxonomy): domain Eukaryota; kingdom Metazoa; phylum Chordata; class Mammalia; order Rodentia; family Hydrochaeridae; genus Hydrochoerus; species Hydrochoerus hydrochaeris. Next base: position 194,776 of record PVLA01002845.1, read on the forward strand.
TTATCTATTCTCTCCAATAGATCAAGTTATAAACCATAGAAATAATTATACCTATTGTATTGTAATGTGATTTTGATGTTTCCTGAGTTTTGTCTCCTCAACCAAGTTCTAAGTTCCTTGAGTATCTTGTTCCTGTATCTTCTAGCCCTTTTATATCCTTCTATATGTCATTCATTTGCACTGTACATATTTATTTTATCTCACTTGTTGGTATATAATAAACCTAATCTGGCTTTTATGGATAAACATTACTCTAACATAAAAATAAACTATGGAGTTGCTGGTCTCTCAAGGCTAAAACTAGTTTTGCAGTTCTTTACAAACCAATTCCAGCATTTTCCCCTTTCTGATATATCATCCATGTCTTTATTAAATCAAAACTACCAAGTAATTTAATCATTAGGTCATAAAGTAAATAGCTGATATGAAAATTAAGACTTCAGCTTTTTTAATTGAATTTTTATCTTTCAATCAGTTCTCAAAGGTTTGAGTTTTCTCAAATTCTTTCTATTGTTAGTTATATCAAACTTTTTAAAAGGCTATGGAAAGGCTTAAAATTAATACAGCTGTGATATGTTGTAAACACTGAATAAGCAGATAAACCCTCCCCTAAAATTTGGTTGGTATGCTGAGACTGATAATATTGCTCTCATGCTCCCAAAAAAAGTATGAAAGGATTTTCTATTCACATAGAAGGTTTTCTTGGGACAGATGGGCAGGTCTCCCAACCTAACTTGAAAACAGCTTGAGAAATCACTGAAAGTAGACTGGATTCAGGTTTTTATGGTGGATATGGGGTCAGAGTTCCTATACATAGTTTCAACTTCCTGCCTGCACCAAAGGAGAGAGTAACCAGCTTATCAGTTTGACTAGATGTGGGGTAGAAAGAGAAACACAGGGTTTAAGATTTAAAAAATCTTACAGCAGTTACACAGTAACATATGGAGTCATACTTTTTATTACTTGGTAACAATACAATTAATTTTAAAAGCACAAAATATAAAAATATTGAACAATGTTTCATCCAATTTAAGTGTCTTTCATTTAAAATGTACACCTAATTAACAAACAAATACCAAACATAAAATAGAAACATAAAGTTGTTTTTGTTACAGACAGGAAACAAAATGTTAAATGTTCTTCAAAAATGATTTAAGCAAAAAAAAGAGAACCCATCACTGATAAAACAACCCAATTTTCAGATATTAGTCTTTCATGTTTAATTTTATTCCATGAGAGTAATTTAAAATAAAAAATTTATCATATTTAGAAGGAAATAACAGACTTTATTCACTGTTCAAAACATAAATTGCTTGGAATTACTATTAAAATACCATTCTATATCCTACAAGAGTGAAATCCAGTAATTTTTAAAGAATTTAGTTGCTAACATACACCTTAGCATTAATCTGCACAGTCATCACCACCGAAGTAATTCTTGTTCTTATTAAAATAACTAAAATACTACCAGATAAAACTTAGGAACAAGCAGACTAAATATTTCTAATAAGGGTTAATAGAAAATGCATCAAATCATATTCAGATTGGGCCGGGCATTCAGCTCAGCAGCATGAGCACTTGCCTGGCAAGCATGAGGTTGTGAGATCAATCCCAGGTACCAAAACAAAAAATCATATTCAGATAATAAAAGTTCTGCCTCAATATAGCTTGCAAAATCAAAGTAAAAGTGAATAATTAGCTAATTCCACAAATAAAACACTCAACATTTAAATATTTAAATACTTACGATCAAATAATGTAACTATAGTACTCCATTATTAATCAACAAAATATCTTCATGTTTTCAGTAATAACGTCGATTTATGCCCTAGATGACTACAAAGACTAAAATATCCAAAAATATATATATAATAACTGGTTCAAAAAAGACTAAATTGTGTTGTATTTTGCAAAGAAGATGAAAAACCTTCTGAAGAGGAAGGTACAGAGTTCTGATCCTGTTCAAAAGAAAATGGAAAAACAAAATCATCCTTTCCAGCTCCAAATGTACGAGTTGAAGTATCAGATGAAAAAGAAAACTTAAACACATCTTCTTCTCGTTTCCCAAATAAGTTTCCTGTAGGAGATAAATATTATCAGATTGTACTACTCATGTTATATAAAATTCACATAACCTAGTGGAATAAAATATACTTCTTACATAGAATAGCATGAAAACACTTATGAGATATTAGAATATCAGGTATTCTTTCTCTGTGCACAGCATAGTCCCTGGTACTAGAAAAGGTCAAAACAAATTCAAAGTTAAATTTTACTTGAAAGTGCTTCTAACATAAGTACACAGAGAACATGTTTACACAATTAAAAGAGGATAAAACACCTCAACGAAGGGAATAGCAGAAAGGCCCATAAATAGGAATCCATAGGAAGCATTAGGACAAAAGAATTGATACTCACTTTGGGGAGGGCACTGAGAAATAATAAAGATACTGAGTAGTAATTAATAAAGATGAGCTTAGAAAAGCTATTGAGTTCCCTACTACAGAATATGGTCTACAGTTAGTACATAATTGGAAACCATTAAGCTTTTCAAGCACAGATATAGTATTTAAGCTTCTCTATAAGTATTACTCAGCGAAGAATGTGTAGTAAGGCTGAACTGGACAGTCCTTTTAGGAATAACCAAAAAGAAAAAGTTCAGCCAAGAGATGGTGAAAATCTGGTGATCACAGCAAAGAAAATGGAAAGAGAAAATATCAAAGCAGAACTGAAACATACTACATAAGCCAAACATCCAATTACTATTTATTAAGTACAGTAAATATCTGTGAATTTGTTCAAGGAAATTGACAAAACAATGAAAAGAATTCTATCATTTTTATAAAATTTTTAAAAATTGGAGCCAGGGGTATAGGTGAGCAGTGCAGTGCCTGTCTGGCATGTGCAAGGTCCTGAGTTCAATTCCTGGTACTCACAAAGAAAAAAAAAAGATTTTTTAAAATTAACCTTCCATATAAAATTATTTTGTTGCTGAATCCTAGAAATGTCAGTAAGGAACTATATTGTTTTTAATTCAATATATTTAAAACTGTAAGTAAAAAATTTCAAAATTTTAAATTTAATTTAAAATCAATTATTAATTTAAAAGCTACATTAATCCACAGTTGAAATAAGTCTTTTAAAGTAAAAACTTTTTCCACAATAACTCACTTATTAACTAAGCAAAAGAAATTACTTTCTGCCACTTGAAAATTTTCATATGACTTTTAACATCTCAGTTATTTTACTCTAATTAGAGCTGACCCATTCAGGAATAAAATAGCTGAATAGACAGACTGATTACCAGTTATCTGTATTCTTCCTCTCCCCCTTTCTCATTTTATTTTCTACTGACATCAGTATACAATCTATGCAGGACTTTATCTGCTATTTACTCCTATCTGGATCCTTTATAAAGTAAATATAATATTAGACTTTACATTGTAATGTATGAATCTGTCAGTTCAAATCCTTAAAAACTGTTGTTTAATGTACCACCTGAGATATCACATGTTGATATATTTGTCTATCTTTGGTCTCTCCTTCTAAAATATAAACACTCTATCAGAATTTTGCATTTTTGTCCACTATTCTATCATTAAAGTTGATGAAGAGCTGATGATACTAAATATAATATATACACATGGACATGAATGAATGAACCAATTAAATGCTAACGGATCTCTTAAAAGCATAAGCACTAGAGAGATAGGAAGAAATCCAAAAATTTAGAAAGAAAATGGAAATAGTCAACCTTATCAAATGCTACAAAGGGACTGAATATGATAACAATGCAAGATACTCATAATATTTGATGACTGAGAAGTCATTAGGGATCTCAAAGAAAGCAAGAATTGCAGGACAGTGAGACAAAAAGCTAAATTGCTTTTCAAAAAAAGATTAGTGAATGGTAGAGAAGTAACTGATGTTCTAAAGAATTAAACCGGGAGTGATGGCGCACTCCTGTAATCCCAGAACTTGGGAGGCAGAGGTAGGAGAATTGTTTGCAAGTTCAAGACCAGCCTAGGCTACAAAGTAAGCCCAAGGCCAGCCTGAACTGCATAGCAAGACCCTGTCTCAAAAGGACAAAAAAAAAAAAAAAAAAAACACCCAAACCCAACACAAACAATGCCTAAGAAATCAAAGACAAACTGAATACTAAAGGGAAAAATTAGCATGTTTTTAGATGTGGCAAACTTCAGATCACTTACCAATTTCTTGTGACGATGGAGGATTGAGATTTACCGCAGAATGATGATGTTCACTAAGCTGGAAAATAATTCCCATTAAATATTACTTGTGAAATCAGTAGAACAATATATATAGCATTTATATTTGAATCTAAAGCCTACTGCTTCTAAAATACAGGATTAGAGTAAACATCATCATAGCTTTCTACATATCATACTACTGTACTTAAAGAGTTCCATAGTAGTAGGACATGGCTCAGTGGTACAGCTCATGCCTAGCACACGTCAGGCTCTGGGTTTAACTTCCAGCAATGGAAAGAAAAACTAAAAACAGTTCTATCTTCATTTGCTCATATTAAAATAAGGGCCATTGAATTGATTATAGCAACAGATAAAATATTAACAGGCAACATATTATTCTAAGGATAATTCATACTTTAGAATCCAAATAACTAAAATTCTAGTCTTTTTAAAATTTTTTTATTTTAAAGACAGTAAAATCCAACAGAACGAAGTCAATCAAAACAAAGCAGCAAAATTGGTACAGAATTTCAAGGCAGGATACTAGGAAAACAACAACAGCTAACATAGTATATATCTTGTTATCTTCACAATAGTTGTCCATTCCATCAGGTATAGCAAAATCAAACCAAAAACAAAACAAAATCAAGTCAATCAAAACAGAATACTGAATAAAGCAAAAACAATTAGAACAAAGAAAAACAGTGAGAATACTGGATTTCAAGGACAAGATAGAAGGAAATCCTCCATATTCGCTATATTGCATACTGTTATCCTCCCAAGAGATGCTCAGATTGCTTGCCCCAGGCCTGCAAAATCAACCAACTACAAGCATTTAGTTGCTTTATGCACCTCAGTTACTATCAACTCAGCCTGTCCTCTGAACCTGCTGGTTGCTTACAGGGTAGGAGTGGGGGTACAGGGCTACAGGGTAGCCCATGTACCGGTAGGCTCACAGGAGGCACTGACTTTTCCTGGAAGCTGCACAGCTTGTGTGACTTACCAGAAAGGCTTCTTGTTGGGTCCTCCCAGTCCCAGCAGGGCCAATTCTTAGGAAGCACTGACTTTTCTCTTCCTGGAACCTGGATGGCTTGCCTAAAATTCTAGCCTTTATTATCTAAAATTATAATCAATTTGCTTTGTTCTGAAGGCCCTTAACAAATCAGGTTCTTGGTACTGCCTTTCTACCTACAAAAGTAATGGGATGGATGGTGACAGCTTCATGTCAGTTAAGATCAAGTTTTACTGCCCTAAAGAGCTTATTTTCTTAGTAAGATAGGCTTTTTAAAAATGGGATCATGAGAGCTTCACATTATATGCCTTTTTCCATATCCCTGTTCTTCTAAAACTTGGTTCTTTCATAGCAGTACAATGTTCTTCTTATGGACATACCATATAGTGTCAATCATTCTTTTATTTTTGAAAATTTAAGTTGCTTCAAACTTTTCTATTATAAAAAGCATGGTTGAGTAAATACTGTTAATACACAGAATCAAATTAAACAATTAACAAGGAAAGCTGTTAATGTTAAATGACACCATGTAAGTCACTTGAATTTTTCAGTGAACTATTTACCAAATGACCTTTGCCCATTTATATATCAAGGGGGTATTTGTTTCTTATTGATACATAAGTGTTTTATATATTAAAGATATTTGTCATATTGCTGCAAATATTTTATAATGCTTTATCATTGTCTTTAAAAATATATAGATTATACAGAAGTTCAGATTCTGCATGAAATTAAAGTTAATTTTTTTCTTTTCTACTGCTTTTGTGCTTAGAGAATCTTTCTTCCTAAGGTCTGGTAAATACCTATATTTCTTCTGAAATATTTAATGGTTAATCTTTTTTAGTTTATTGCATTTAAATATAGTTTTGCTGGGATACAATGTAATGTGAGGGCATAAATCTTCCCTACTAATTTGTGGTCCCTTCTTTCCCACACTCAAAATTCTTTTGTTTCATGAACTTTCAGCCCTTACCATTCATTGTTCTATCAATTCTTATACACTTATACATGTATCTTGCATGCTATTCTGATTACTCTAGATTTAATGTTTAGAAAGTTGCCTTGACCAATTCATTTAATAATATTTAGAAGGTACTATATTCTTTCATTTCTAATATAGGTAAGTTTTAAGTATCTTTTTTTGGCTTGAGTTCTCATCTTTTTTACTCCTTTATTCTATCTACTTTGGATCTGCTTTGTTTTTCTTTTTTTAGCCTCGCAAGGTAGAACCTTAAGTCACTGACTAAGATCTTTCTTCTGTTGTATTTAATTATTTAAATCATTAACTAAATTATTTAAAATCATCATTTTGCTTCAGCTTTGGCAGAATCCCACAATTTTTAACAAGCTAGATTTCCAAAAAAATATAATTCAAAACATATTCCAATGTTTGTCATGATTCTTTCTTTTTTCCATGACTTACATATATAGGATTTTCCTAGACAGTTTACTGTTACTGAGTTCTAATTTAATTGCATTGTGGTCAGAGTACATCACCTTATTTTAATTGCTTTTAATTCATTAAGACTCATTTTATGACCCAGAATATGGTCTACCTTGGTGAATGCACCATCAGCCTTTGGAAAGAGTATATGCTCTAGCTGTTGGATATGATGTTCTATGAAGTTCAATTAGGTCCAAGGAATTGACAGCATTATCCAGGTCTTACTGAAGACAATGACTATTTCCTAACTCTATCAGTTGTTTAGAAAGGGATGTTATACAGGGATCAAACTCATGACCTCATGCTGCCAAGCAGGCGTTTATGCCACTGAGCTAAATCCCTAGCTATTTAATGTATTTTGAAGCTGTTCTTAGGCACATACAGATTTATGAATGCTATACCTTTCTTAAGAACAGAACTGTTTACCTTTAAGAAACATCTCCTTGGGGCTGAGGATTTAGCTCAGTGGCATAAGTACCTGCCTTGCAAGCACGTGGTCGAGTTCAATCCCTGGTACCAATAAAAAAAAGAAACATCTCCTTTATTGCTAATAATATTCTTTATATTGAAGACTGTTATGGCTTATATCTAGTTGTCCCTCCAAAACCTCATGCACTCATAGATGGGTCTTTTCTGAGAGAGCTGGATCTAGGATGTGTAAATGTGGATTAAGGGTGTGTGAATACAGATTGAAGGTGTGATAACTAAATCCACTGATTTGTTTAGCATAGTTCTGACTCTAATAGAAAAGCCCACCATAGGTATATGTGACATTACTAAAAAGCCTTGTAGCCAGGATGAAATAAAAGGAAAAGGGAAACCTCTTGCTACTTTCTCCTTTCTGCTCCACCATGGACTGTTTCTCCTCTGCAATGTCCCTCTGCCATGCGACCCCACCTTGGAGCCAGCCAACCAGACTGAAACCTCTACAAACTATGAGCCAAAATAAACCTCTCCTCCTTTAACTTGTGAATGACATGTAATTTGTCTCAGCAACAATAAAAATAACTAAGACAACAACAAAAATGATTTGGGCATTATGACCTGCTTATGATTAGAGTTTTCATGATACCATTTTCTCTTCATTTATTTTAAATCTATATATTTAAAGTATGTCTCTTATAGATATCTTATTTTGGCTCTTTTTTCCATTCTTGTAATATTTGCCTTCTAATGGAGTACTCTGCACATTCATATTAACGTAATTTAAGTTTATAAGTTGAGCTAACATTTTACTATTCATGTTTGTTCCCTTTACATTTTGTTACTATGTTTCCTTTTCCTTCTTTCTTGTGCATTAAAGAGTTTTTTGGAATTACATTTTAATTTATTACCAATCTTATTTTTGAACATTGTCTTAATTATTCTTGACCACTTTTCCCTAAGAAGCTTATCATTTATCTAGCTAATCGCCTTCTCCAGCCAACCACCACACACACACAAAAAAATTAAAGATAATCTTGCCAGGATTAAGTCTAAATTGGATTACATAAATAAATTATTTGGAGAAGAAATTTATCTTTATAATAGTTTCTTCATATACAAGTACTTCAATATCTATGTATAAATATTTTCTCAGGACTTCTGGAGTTTTCTTTACTCAAAATGTGCATGTTTTCTATTAAGATTATGTAATATTTTATACTCATGCTGTAAATGAGAATTTAGTAAATATATTCTATTTTTTAATGTTTAGCATCCCCCTTGCAGGAATCATTTTGAAAATAGGCATTTCAATAAAAATCGCAATAAAAGTTGAAGGCATGAAATGATATTCCATATCAACTATAAGTACATTTGCATTTTAAACAATATAATATATTGTGGGGATATAATAAAAATTCTAAGTCATATAAAATGGATAAATATGGATAATTTAAATGAATAGTAATAAAATTTTATACTACACTATCACTTAATAAGTGGTTGGTACTTTCCTAAGTACTCTATGTGTACAAACTCAGTTAATATTAATTAACTCTATGGTAACAATTATTACTATTTCCACTTTACAGAGAAGGAAATAGACTTACTTATTCAATATTCCACATTCAGTACATATCCAAATAATGTGGCTTCTAAGTCTCACTTTAATCACTATCGTACATTGTCTCTACTTTTCAAATAAAGATGTCTTACTTGTTGGGTTTGATGACTAACTACAGAAGTAAACACTTTACCATGATTTATATCACTGAAAAGTAGAAAATGAGAAGGAAATTCTTTAAATCTTTTAAAAGTAATCAATGTAATGTATGTAGTGTTGCCATGTACATACATGAAGTTAAAAAGATCCACCTATGATGGTAGTGGGAAGTTGACTGAGAATATATAGTTTGTTTTCACTTTGAGAATATGTTATTTAGAACTTCGCCACATTACTTTTAAGAACAAATTTATTTTAAACTGCCTTTACTTGCACTTTAAATCTTCCTCACCTTAAATTTGCTAAAGAAAAAATGTGAGTTTGGGGGCATCTGAGGTTAAAACAAAAAGATAATGAGGAACTTTGTTCTACTATTAAAACTCAAGTGTGTATGTGCACACATGTATGGAGTAAGTGAGGATAAAACCTAAGGTCTCATGTACTCAAGACAAGTACTCCACTACTGAGCTACATCCCTAACTTGATGCTCAGAATTTTTAAACTGCCTCTGTTGGTACTCTGTGTCCCAAGAAAGTATGGGACTAAAGAACTAAAATTACCCAAGGTTCTAAGATACAATTTTTAGAAATAAAACTTTAGCTTTTCATTTTACCTCATCTGATGACATTTCTGAGTCAAATATAGAAGAATCAAATAAATTCAATCCAGGAGATCTAGAAGTGTAACTCGTAAAAAATGAAAATCCAGGAGATTCCGTTTGTGATTGACCTTCAGGTACTGCATTTCTATTTCTGTTACAAAGAGATTTTAAAATGTTACCATCAAAATGTTATAAATCTATTATTAAACACTGCAGATTGCTAAGCAACAAAAGCAATGGCAGAAAAGTAAGAATTAACATAGCAGGGAAAAGCAGGGAATAATTACTGAAGCAATGACAAAGCAATGAAGAAAGAATGATTTGGGTGTAGAATGCACAAAAATCTTTTTGGAGCTAATAATTATAACTATTCACTAAGACTATACTGTCAGGCACTATATCAGCTATAAGCATAACTTACTTATTCCTCACCATTACTCTACGAAATAGGTACTACTTTACAGTTAAGAAGTTTGCCATTTACAATAAATTTTACAGTAAAGGATTCTGAAACACAGGTTAAGTGATTTGCTCAAGAGTAAATACCAGAGTTGATATTTGAATGCAGCAACCTAGATTCAAAGTCTAAGCTCTTAATCCTGATAATGTCTTCAAGATCTTGAAATCTAATCACAAGATGTGTCTTAGATGAGAAGCCAGCCATTACAAAGTTTTATGTAAGAAAGTTAAAACTATAAAGTGGGAAAAAATAATTAGAAGGATATATAACTCAGTGATTAGACATATAGATTCTATAGCCAGCACTATTTGAGTTTAAATCTTTACTCTTAACATCGACTACTTGTAATCACTTATGATTGTTTTCTTATCTTTAAAGTTATTAATGTATTAAAATTCATAAAATTGTGACTACTAAATGAGCAATATTAATAAAGTATCTAGAACAATGGTTTGCATATAGTGCTCTATAAATGTTTTTAAAATATAATACAGGCTGGACAGTAGCCTGGTCCATGTTTAGTGGGCACCAGCCTTTGGGTTCAAGCCCCTGCACCAGATGAATAAATAAATGACCAAACGAATGAATGAATGAATGGATGAATGAATATATGATTCTGCCCTAACTATCTCTGTGGCCATAAGTGAGTCACTTAACATTATAGATCATAATTTTCTCATCCATGGATAGAGGTTTTAGCATGTGAGATGACATTCTTTTATAGTTCTCAGATTTAATGATGACTTCCTTGTTGAAAATGATGAGTTTGAGACAAAGTAGAGGATTTATACATATAATTTACTAGCAACAAAGTACAGGAATAGAATATAGGTGAGAGATCCCTGATGAAGTGAAATCTATTTGACATATGTTTTCAGGAAACCTGAAGGGTCAGTGTCAAGGAAGATATTGAACTAATTAAAAGAAATTAAATGCAACACTATTTTCTTGGCTGCAAACCAAAACTCTATGGTTTCCAAAGTTAAAATATTCACATTAGTGATAGTTAAACCTAAAAAGGTTAGCATAATGGCAGTTCTTGCTTTAGACACTACAACACATCGAACAATGACTGCTAGAACATTATTCAGTGATAAGCCCACAATCTACCATAGGTAACAGAAGTTCTTTAATGTGACATTTAAGATTTCCAGTTTTTGTATACTTTGGGTAATCAAGTCTATGTACTGTTTCAGTGGGTAAGAACTCAATGTACACATTATCTTCTGCATATGCTGCTGAAAAAATGAGAACACTCTATAAATAAAACAGGAAGAACAAAACATTAGTAACTATTCAAACAAGGTGAAAGATACATGGAAATTCATTATAAAAATCTCTCCTTTACATGGTGCAAATATTTCATAATGAAAACTTTTTCAAGTTACAGGTACTAGGCATTTTACTATTCTTATAAATTGCTTATATAACTCAATGTATAAATAATTTATAATAGTTAATTAAAATCCTACATTTCAAAAAAGGGAGTTTTAAGGAGATGCATTTTCTCCAAAGATTCAGGTGTCTTTATAGCTTCAGGAGTTCTTAAAAATAAAGGAATTTCAGGAGTTTGTGAAAAATTCTCAGCCATTTCTTCTACTTTGTCACTATTATTTTCTATTGACTTTCCAAAAGGTTCTGTACATATATCCTGCAAATTCAAAGTAACAGAAAATGGTAAAACCGAACGGTGCTGCATTAATAAAATTACATATGCAAAAACAAGTTGGAAAGCATCTTATTAATGGTATTACCTCACAGATAACTAAAATAATTGGTCAACCGATACTAAGAACATACATTGAAAAAACATAAAAATAATTATATTTAATTACTTTATTTTTATTTTCTTCCAAGTTCCATTTTTCTTGCCCCTACCTGAAAATAGTAAATAACAACTACAACAGACTGAAACTGATATAGAAAAATGTTTAGGAGTAATTTCTCTTTTAAAACTCCACATTATACTCTTAGTGACGAATTATATATGCTACTTCCTTGAGAGGAAAAAGCAATTTATTTTTAAGAAATCTTGCTCTCATTGGTTTCTGCTATCATTTGAACCTGAAATATCCCCTAAAGACCCTTATTATACAGGCTTGATCCCCAAGCAGAGACTTTAAAGAGATGGGGCTTAGTGGGAGGTCTTCAGGTTATGTGGGCCTATCCAGCAAGGTGACTGAGGGACCCTAGTCTTTTCCTTTGTCATTTCTCAGCCAAGGGGTCAGTGGTTTTATTCCACCATGTACTCTTTTTTTTTTTTTTTTAAATTGGTACCAGGGATCGAACTCATGACCACGTGCTTGCAAGGCAGGCACTTATGCCACTGAGCTAAATCCTCAACCCTACACCATGTACTCTTACCATCAGGTACTACCACAAGATCAAGCCTGTATAATATGGGTCTTTAGGGGATATTTCAGGTTCAAATGATAGCAGAAACCAATGAGAGCAAGATTGCTTAAAAATAAATTGCTTTTTTCTTTCAAGGAAGTAGCATATATAATTCGTCACTAAGAGTATAATGTGGAGTTTTAAAAGAGAAATTACTCCTAAACATTTTTCTATATCAGTTTCAGTCTGTTGAACACTAGTAAGAGATGAATGACTAGCACAATTTATTATGTTTTTTGTAGCCAGTGTAAACTTGATATACATTGTCTACATCTATCACCATTAAAGCATCCACTATTCAAAAACACTTTGAAAATACTTTTATGGTAACCACTGGTCTTCAGTTAGCATGGCACATCATTCAATCTTACCAAACAAAACTGTCTTCTTCAATCTTTATTTACTTGTAATCTCATTTACTAGTGAAAATTTTTTGTATATTTTTACATATACTTGTAGTTTCAATTTTTAATTTGAAAAATATAATTTGTAACTCTCTTGAAACCTGATTACCAACCTACTCACATCTCATGTAAATACATTCACTGTATTAAATCTGAAATTAAAAGGGACATAAGTTTAAATCAGAACTTTTTGCTTAGAAATTAGAAGTCAAACATTTGACTTACTTGTGAAGTACATTTTGATTCTCTTATTTGTCTTTGTGTCCATTTATCTTCACACTTAGCATCTGTTTGTTACATAAAAAACTTTTTTGTTTTTGCATTTTTTTGTAAAATAAAATACATTAACTATATGAAATTGGCCACATTTAACTGTTTGAACCTAAAAATGGCAGTGTCAGATGGTTCATTCTGATACATACAAATAAGACAACAAAACAATATGAACAGTTAAACAAAAATTATAAAGAGAACACCCACATAGTTACCACCCAAATAAAGAAACAGACCATCATGAACAATCGAAAAGGTCTCATATTCTATGTCCTCCTCTTCAGAGTCCTCATCCTGACTTTTGTGATAATTACTTCCTAATTTGTTTTATATGGCTTTACTACCTAAGTAATGTATCTTATATGTCCTATTTTAAAATGTTACCTGTTGAAATTTCATGTATGTTCTTTCATGTCTTGCTTTTTTGTTTAGTATGTACTTGTGAGATTCACCTATATTATTCTATCTATGCATATTTTCTTAATGATTGAAACAGTCCATTGTATAAACACAACACTATGTACAGTATATCTGCATTTATTGAAAATGTGTATTGTTGAAGCTACTACAACTTTTTTATGTAACAGTCTTTTACATATATCCTTGTATGGATGTACTTGTATTTCTCTATGTGTATACAGTACGTGATACAGAGTATGTGTATATCCCAAAATCAAATGCCAAATTTTGTTCCAAAGTAGTTAAAAACCAATGAATCAGTTGGTTCTTGGAGAGATGAGAAACAATCCCTTAACCAAACTTATCAATAGAAGGAAAGAAAAGACCCAAATCCATGGAATTAGGAATGAAAAAGGTGAAATCACAACAGATCCTACAGAAATCCAAAAGATCATTAGTATCTACTTTGAGAACCTATCCTCTACCAAGATAGAAAATTCAGAAGAAATAGAATCCTAGACATATATGAAGTACCAAAAGCTAAATCAAAAAGATAGAAAATTTTTAAATAATCTAATAAGTTAACTAAATTAAAGAAGTAATTTTAAAAACTACCAACAAAGAAAATTCCAAGTCCTGATGGAGTCATTGCTCAATTCTACAAGACCCTGGAGAAGAACTAATGTCACTACTCTCACTCTTTACACCTCAAACTGTTTAATGAACTTGAAAAATACTCCCAAAACTCACTCCTGGAAGCATTACCCTGATATCAAAACCAGAGAAGGATCCAAATAAAAAAGAACTACAGACCAATCTCTATAAAAAACATGAATGAAAATATCCTCAATAAGATACTGGCAAACAGAATGCAGTAAATCACTGAAAAGATTATACACCATGATCAAGAAAGATTCATCCCAGAGATGCATGAATGGTTCAACATACATAAATCAATAAATGTAATACAATACACCATATTAGCAGAGCCAAGGATAAAAATTCATATTTTACTTTTATGTTGGATTGCTTTCATTTTTCTTGATGCTGTTGTGAAAGGTATTGTTTTCCTAATTTACAATAGGAAATTGTAAAGAATTTGACAAAGTCCAACACCTATTTATGACAAAAACTTGACAGAAAGTTAGACTAGAAGGTCTTTATGTCAATCTGATTTTTAAAGATTTATGACAAACCAACAGCCAAAATCATACTAAGTGGTCAAAAACTGAAAGTTTTCATTCTAAAATCAAAAACAAGACAAGAATATCCACTGTCACCATTCTTGTTCAATACAGTTCATAAAAACATTAGAGAAATTAGGATAAAAAATAAAAGGAATATACACAGGAAAGGAAAAAGTTAAATTATTATTATTTTCTGATGACATGATACTCTACATGTAATACTCCAAAACCTTCACCAAAAGACTCCTAGAATTAATAACCAAATTCAGTAGCATAGCAAGATACTAAATCCACACTCAAAAATCAATAGAACTCCTGTACACAAATAACAAACTGGGAGATAAATTAGGAAAACAATACCTTTCACAACAGCATCAAGAAAAATGAAAGCAATCCAACAGAAAAGTAAAATATGAATAACTACTTTTAAAATAATAATATGCAATATATTAACTAGTGTTAATTTCCCATTTTTTAATTCTGTATCATTTTTATCCTTTTTGTTTTTAAAATTTAAAAGGACATTTACATTGAAAAACATAGTACACTTAAAAAGGAAATCAAAGGGAAAAGGAAAAAATATACAAGATAGTTATAATAGTTATACTATTAATTTCTATTAGTTCACTGAAAAGAAAGATTTGTGTTTATATTGTTCAATCAATTTTTCATGTCTGTATCTTGTAATATGAGCAACTACTTTGAAGATAACAATACACAATGTATTAACTATTGTTACTCTCTATCTTGTTTTGCAATTTTGTACCAGTTTTATCGTTTTTCTCTTTAAAATAAAAAAAGGAGCTCTACGAGGAGATTAGAAAATGGAAAGATATCCTCTGTTCTTGGATAGGGAGAACCAAAATACAGTAGTAAAAATGGCTACATTTTCAAAGGCATTATACAGATTTAGGGCATTCCCAATCAAAATACCAGTAAGCATAACTCACAGAACTACAGAAAACAATCCTAAAATTCATATGGAGCCAGAAGAGACCAAGAATAGCAAAACCAAGTCTGGGCAACAAAGGCAAGGTAAGGGGCATCACAATCCTAGATTGGAAGTTATACTACAAAAATACCACAGTGAAAACACCATGGTACTGGTAAAAAAACAACAACAAAAAACAACTAGACCCAATGATCACTGGAACAGAATAGAAGATGCAGAAATAACTCCATACACACTCAATTACCTTTAACTTGATAAAGCGGCCAAACTCTTTTCACTGGAAGAAAGCTTCTAATAAATGGTGCTGAAAAATTCGCTTTCCAAAGACTGAAACAACAACCATATCTTTCACCACATTCTAAACTAAAATCAAGATAGATCAAAGATAGCAATAGAAGCACTATTTTCACTAGCTACTCTTCAAAGGACTAGTATCTAGAATATATAAAGAATTCAAAAAGATCAGATTCTCCCCACTTTCAAAGACTCAGTCCAAAAGCGGACATCTCAAATGAACACACACTTCTCAGATGAGGAAGTACAATCAGCAAAAATACTAAATGAAAAATGTTCAACATCACTGGTCATTCAAATGCAAAATAAAACAACAGAGATTCTATCTCATTCCAGAAAGAAATGCTATCATTAAGAAATCAACCAGTAAGAAATTTTAGTGAGGCTGTGGGGAAAAAAAGAACCCTTTTCCACTGTTGGTGAGACTGATGTAACCACTATGGAAATCAGTACTAACGCTAGAGGTTCCATTTGACCCAGCTATTCTCCTTCTAAGCATCTTCTCTAGAGAGCAAAAGCATCATACTGCAGTGATAAGATGCATACTCATGTTTATAGCAGCACAATTTATAATAGTTAAATCTTAGTAACAGCCCACATGTCCATCTGTAAATGAATTCATAACAAAAATGTGGTATTTATATACAACAGAGTACTACCCTACTCTTTGAGCCATTTGTTGAAAACTGGATGCACCTCAAGATCATAATTTTAAATGAAATAAAGACACACAAGTTTAAATATCACGTTGTTTCTCTTGTATGAGAAACTCTAAGGGTAAACAAGGAGCAAAATGTGGAGGACAAATATTGGGAAGTAGGAAGAATATGTTCAAATGGGATAGGAACAAGAGAAAGTGGCATGAGGAAGGAAGGAAGAGAAAAAAAGAATGGAAGAGAAAAAACAGAAACAAAGCTTCCACAAATTTAGAGGGGAAGGTTTGAAGGAATGGAAGCAGGACAGGAGAAAAAAGAACTAAGATATATTAGTCTACGTACAAATTCCCCATGGTGAATGTCAGCTCTATATATGGCAAACATGTACTAATAAAATTTTTTAAAGAATAAAGTAGTAGTACCAAATTTTATGACAACTACCCATCCTAGAAAACATTTGATCTCACCAGACAAAATTATCAGCTCCAACTGTAACTCAGGCATAACCTCAGTATGTGGTTATTTATCAACAACAGTTCCTACCAATAGTTTGAGAGTTCCTATTGCTCTTTATCCTCATCAAAATTTAACAGATTTTTTTGAGTGATGCTAATCTGATGGAAGTATGATATCTCATTGTGGTTTTATTTTGAGGTTCCACAATTTGATGAGCATTTTTCATATATTTATTTCCTTTTTTCAAATATCTATTCACATATTTGCACATAATTCTAATTTGGTTGTTTGCCTTTTTCCTCTTGATCTGTAACTACTTTTGACAGTTTTATGTACTATAAATATATCCCTTGGAGACTCACTCTTCTTATGACATCTTTTGATAAAAAGAATTTTAATTTTAATATAGCCAAATTTATCAATTTTTCTTTTACATTTGAACTTTTTAATTGTTTAAGAAAGCTTTCCCTATTGTGATACCATGAAGATGTTTTTTCATTTGATCTTTTGAAAGCTTTATAATTTCTGCTTCTCAAATTTACATCATAATTATTACTTTTTACCACATATTAATTTCTTCAAGTCATAGGTTTAAAGGTTGTTGTTTCTTTCCACATAATTATATGCACTACATATTCTCATGTTCCAGTCATATGCATTTCTCTGTATTTCAATGCTGAGGTGCACTGTTCCTAGACTATAGCTATTCCTCTTTGTCTAACACTGTCAGTTTGGCACAGATAGGGGCTTCTTAACACCTATACAGATGTTTTTCTCTTAGAAGAAACCAGAGAGATTATTCATCTGTGTGGAATAAGTGTATCAGGTGAATTCCATACAGTTTGAGAGAAATGAACTCATATCACTATTTTGGATATGTATGCATTTACAGAATTTTCATGGATTACAGAATGAGGCATTTCTTAAATATTAAAATAAAAGCCAGTAAGGGGCCAGGGGTTTAGCTCAGTGACATAAGCGCTTGCCCTGGCAAGCGCGAGGTCGTGAGTTCAATCCCCGGCACCAAAAAAAAAAAAAAAAAAGCTAGTAAAGCCAGAAAAGGTGAAAACTTCTCTATAGCATAATAAAGGAAATAACAGTTATACCTTAATAGGTTTATCAAAATATATATGGCATGGTATATGATACATATTATTGTGTGTGTGTGTGTATACCCATATATATACAGGGAGAGAGAATTAGTATTTCCCAAGATGTAGGAAAGCTCCAACAGCTAGCTGATTTAGTAATTATAAACTCATGCATATATTCTGTGATCCTTTCATGACTTTATTCAAAGAAGATAGTCCAAGATAGTAAAAGACTAGTGAAAAAGAATATGGTATCATT
This sequence comes from Hydrochoerus hydrochaeris, assembly GCA_004027455.1. Lineage (NCBI taxonomy): Eukaryota > Metazoa > Chordata > Mammalia > Rodentia > Hydrochaeridae > Hydrochoerus > Hydrochoerus hydrochaeris. The sequence continues at coordinate 213,015 of PVLA01002845.1, forward strand.
ATTTACAATGAATAGAAGAACTAAAAACAACAAAATATTAAGTGTGAGAGAATGGGAACACAAACTGTGACATATCCACACAAGAAACATTATATAATCATTATATAAATAACCAATGACAGGAAAAAATAATCTCAATAGTTGATCAAATAGGAAAGAAGATACAAAATTATGTATATAATATGATTCAAACTTAGGGGGAAAAAGCAAAACATACACATCCACACACACACAAAAAAAAGACTGAAAGGTTATACACCAGTTACATGTTGTCAGTTATATCTGGATGGAAATGTTTTTATTCTTTATATTTGTCTTTGTTTTCAAATTTTTCTTAAAGAAAAAGTATTCATTTTATATTTAGGGGAAGTTTTATTTTAAAGTTAGGCATGCATATTCATTAATTTCAGATTTAAACTATCCAAATAATTTATTTAAATAATATAAAAACTGATATAATTTGCTACTCTTAGTAAAAAATGACTAAATACCTGTATGTCCTTTTTCAAATCGCTGACTGTAATTTGACTGTTTCTGTAGAGTTAATCTAAAATGCAATAAATATAAGTTTTATATAATTTCTTTTCAGATAGTCATAAATTACTCAAAAATTAAAGCTGGTTTTGGTGGTGCTGGACCTCAAACCCAGGGTCTACCATATGTAGGCCAGCACTCTACCACTGAGCTACATTCCCAGCCCCTGAACATTTTCTTATTTTAAAAAGTTACCTTAATTGCATGAAATCGTTTCCACTTTTAAAAGTTGTAACATGTGAATTATTATTCACATCAGAGTTATTAAATACCTGAAAGAAATTAAGCACTAAGAATCAATAAAGAAAACAGTAAAAATTTGCCACAGCTACGTAAGGCACTCAGTACGTTAACATTTCATTATCATTATCATTATCACCATTATCATTAATAATATCAACAAGCACAAACATTCACTGAAACCTCTACACACAAAACCATAGTCAAACACTGAGAACAGACAAAAACCCTCAAGATTTCCAAGAGATCTGATTTTTTTGTCAAGTATAGTAACTACTTGTGCTAGTATTTTTACATTTATAATAAACATACTAGTTATTTCCCACCCATGGGATAAAATACCCAACACAATTTTAAAAGAAGAAGCACATTTTCAATGAGCTCGGTCAATGGTTTGCCAGCACCAAGGCAGAACTGATGTGATGGAAGAGCAAGGAGCCAAGGAGAATACACTTTTCCGGGTCATGCCCCAGTGATACATCTGTCCCAAACAGGCCCCCTTCCAAACAGCATTAAATCCTACAGCTTTGAGTCCAGCACCCAGGGCATGTTGTGGCAAGATGTCAGCTCCAATGGATTTGAACTGCTTGTATGTCTTTTCAGTGTAGGGTTTTCCTCTCTACAGACATTCCATGTTTCTGGAATCACCAACTTACCAGGATCTCAACTGCATTTTGGCTACACTCCCACAATTTCATGCATCAAAATACTCAAAGTTAAAAGAGGAAAGATTTATCTAGTTTACACTCAAGCTTGAACTTGACATTCTACTACTTAACCTTCATAAGTGCTGGGATTACAGGAGTGTACCACCATGCCCAGTTGTAAATGCTTTCTACGTGTTCTACTTCTCCCTCATTCTTGTCTTTTGTTGATCTAATTTACTTTATCTTTCTCCTGTTTTAAATTTCCATTTTCCATTTCTATTTTGGTGTACCCATATAAATTTAAATATTTTATAGTTAATATTCATACTTTTCCCTACCTCTGACCCTCCAAAACTAGCAAACTTGTTTTCCCATTTATCTTTCTCCCCTCATCCTATTTTTTCATGTCTTTTTTAGAACACATAAGTTATACAGATTAATGAATTTCATTTTGGTAGATCTGTATATGTACACAACATACTTTGATCATATTTACCTCCCGTCACTTCCTTGCCCTGTATTTTTCCAGTCTCGCATTTGAGAGGAAGTTTCTATACCTGCCCAATACCCATCCTTACATCCCCCTCCCCTCATTCCCTTCTTCTTGTCCAGTAGACTCCCATCTACTTTTATATTTTTTAGATGCCATATATTAGAGAGAACATTTAATATTTGTCTTTCTAGGTATGGCTCATTTTGCTCAACATGATCATCTTCAGATCCATTCATCTTCCTACAAATGACAACACTTCATTCTTCTTTTTGGCTGAAAACGTATGTGTATACATACATTTTCTTTATTCATTCATCTGCTGATGGGACCTAAGATAGTTCCATATCTTGGCAATTGTGAATTTCACCTCAATAAACATGCTTATGTAGATATCCCTTAAGTACGCTGACTTTAATTCCTTTAGGTATGCACCAATGAGCAGTATAACTAAATCAAATGGTAGCCCTATTTTTAAATTTTTAAAGGAACTTCCATTCTGAATTCTACAGTAGTTGCACTAATTTAAATTCTGACCGGCAGCACAGAAGGCTTCCCATTCCCTTCATCCTTGCAGACATTCTGATTGGGATGAAATGAGATTGTCAATGTAGTTTTGATCTACATTTCCCCAACAGCCAAAGATGCTGAATGTTTTTTTTACTTATTGGCCATTTGTGTGTCTGTTCTACTCAGTTCCCATTTATTAAGTTATTTGATTGGGGGAGGTTAATGTTTTTTTTCAGTTCTTCATATATTCTAGAGATTGTTACAAGAGGTGCTGACAAATATTTTTCTCATATCTTCACTCTATTAGTAGTTCTCCTTGCTGTGCAGATGTTTTTAATTTGATGTAGTCCTATTTGTTGATTCTTATTATTTCCTGGGCCACTGGAGTCATAGTCAGGAAATTTTTGGCAGTACCTAGAGATTCTAGTCTACCATCTAGTTTTTTTTTAGCAGTTTCAAAGTTTCAGGTCTTATACCTATGTCTTTGATTCATTTTGAATTTGTTTTTCTGTATAGGGTGAGAGATATACCCTCACTTCATATTGAAATCCTTAAAATTTTAGTACTAGAATTTTACTCTTTAGAGTTAATAGATTTGTCTCATTAATTACTTTAGTTACCACTACTCTGTGTCTATGTTAATTAACCACGAATTAGTAGAAGGACAATTATGTTTTTTATTGAGGATTTCTTCCTGGACTGTTTTAAGGAAAACAGGGAGAACTAAAGATGTGTAATACCAGTAGTTAACTTTCTGGGTAGCATGTTCCTTGTTTTTCACATGCATCAAGTACTACCCACAGTACCAGTCTCTCTTGCACCCAGGCTCCCACATTCACTTCTACCTGGAGACAACTATCCTGTTGCTGATGCCTGGTCAAAGACAAAGTAGATGTGGGGTTAAAAGGGGTTAACTAACCAAACTTCCATTGAGGTAAGCCCACAAATCACACTATTCATTTCCCTAAGCCTTTATCTGTGGAAGACTAAGCTCTTCTACATACACACAACTATAATTTCCTTCTTCAAACCAATCTTGTCCTCCTTCAGAGATTTATCATAACTTTTGGTCTATTAGGTACACAGATTGAGGGCTGGGGATTTAGCTCACTGGCATAAGCGCTTGCCTTTCAAGCACAAGGTCGTGAGTTTGATCCCTGGTACAAAAAAAAAAAAAAAAAAACACAGATTGAAATTTTTAAACATCTTTTCTATTGTTTTTTTAAGGGTAAAGAAACAGGTTTCAGTATAAATTCTGAATGCCATATTGAAATTGTTTTGAATATTTTTAGAGCCTGAGGTTATACTAATGGTTAATTTAATATATTTAAAACACATACATGGGCTGGGGTTTAGCTCAGCGGTGTAAGTGCCTGCATGGCAAACATGAGGTCATGAGTTCAATTCCCGGAACAACAACAACAACAAAAAACACATTCACACACACACACACACACACATACACACACACACACACACACACCCCTTGAGTCCTAAGAGCAGCACATTATCTTATTTAATGTAAGCATGCATTTGATTTATACAATTAAAAAAGAAATACCTACCTGTGTATTATGTTCTTTTTGTCTGAAGTCAGTATTGGCAAGCTGTGACTGCTTCACAGAAATTTCTTCTCTTTTATCTAGATTATTAAATAGTATTACTTCAAGTCAATTATGAAAACAGAATCAGACATAATCTTAACTTTTTTTTCTGCTGAGACTTGAACCTAGGGCCTCATATTTGTAAACCTTGAGCTCTACAACATTTAACCTAAATTCCAACATTTATACTAATTGCCAATATTTTAACCTAACCCCCAACATTTACCTAACATCACCAACATCTAATCTAAATTTTTTTTTATTGGTATCGGGGATCAAACTTGCAATCATGTGCTTGCAAGGCAGGAGCTTATGCTGCTGAGCTAAATCCCCAGCCCCTAACCTAAACTTTTAATTCAGAAAATCGAATCTATGTGAATACTAAACTTAAAATAAAACACACAATTATGAAATTATTTTGAAACTCTTAATTCACACAGTAATTACAAACATGAAATGACAAAATGGCCAACTGATAAAATTATCCTTTTATAATGCATAACCAAAGAAAACATAATGGTGATATAAATAATGTGGAGAGAAAACAACCAATGTAGTCAATGTGACACAGTGTGATAATCTAATCTGCAGACCCCTTGAATGAAATCTTACTTGAACATCTCAGTGATGAATTACAAATATAGTAATAACACAAGTTTCCTACTCCCTTGAATCACATATACTGACAATACAACTCCCAAAATGAAGAATAATTCATCCTGTCTGACAGCTGTGGGACTATACCAGAACATTTCTTTAAAATATATCATCTGAATGTTTTCTTTCTCAGAGAGAGAAAAAAAAGAGTATACAAAACACATCTTATTTGCTTTCATAAAGATACAAGGTAGTACCTTCCTGAGTCTCTAAGTCTCCAATATTGTTTCTTCTTGCTTACATCAAATGACAGATAAAACACTTCCTTTTATTTCTTCTTGTGTTTGTGCATAAAAAAGTTTTGAATAATAATTCTATACCTGTAACTTCTGGTTCTGAAGACTGCATCTTTATTTGTCTTACTGATTTCTGAGATTCATAGGACAGATACAATTGACGTCCTTGAGGAGTTTTACTGAATACATGCACATTTTTTTCATAAATTCTGAAGTGAAGAATAGATTACATTCAGTATTAGCTAAGTAAAAATTATAATTTTAAGGCTGGAAGTGATATTTAGATAATATATGTATATATTTAAAATACTTCATTTTGCAGGTAATGAAACTGAGTTTCAGAGAGTTTAACAGACTTGACCAATATTACTCAATTACTTAGTAGTCATGTCAGAGCTAAGATACACTTTTCCTGATCAAGTCCAATCCTCCACTCAGTATACAACATTCTTATTTTAAAACAATAATTTTAAACACTTTTTAAACAGATCAAAAACATTTTAAGCCAGGTGTGGTAGCATATGAATGTAATTCAAGCACTCAGGAGGCTGAGGGAGAAGGACTGCCAAGAGTTTAAGGCTAGCCTGAACTAAATAGTGAGACCCTATCTAAAAATAAAATAAAAAATTAAGTCAACACTTTAACCCTAAATAACATGTTTAACATTTCAGAGTACTTTAAGTTTTAAAAAGATTCATTTAGAAAAATTCCATCTAGGATGAATATAGAAATCATTAAAGCAACATAACTCTTTTTTAAATTTTTCACTGGAAGAATAATTTCATTGAATTGTTTCCTAAATCAAGGAACTACAATAAACATTATTAAAATACATCAGTCCCTCCTCAGCAGATACCTGAAACCATGTACAGTACCAAACACTAAATATGTTTTTTCCTATATATAAAAAATGTAATGCTTTTTCTAACTAAGGACTTACACAATGGATACACTGTGATCATACCTTTTGCAGTGTAAAATGTGGTAGCATGAATTTTTTTCCCTCACAATTTTATAGCTACAGATTTATTCTCATCTTAGCAACCTAAGCATATGATAGTTTTCTTTTCTTAAACTGATATTTGTCACTTAAAGAAAGTACTTCTCAAAAGAAAGAAAGAAAGAAAGAAAGAAAGAAAGAAAGAAAGAAAGAAAGAAAGAAAGAAAGAAAGAAAGAGAAAGAGAAAAGAAGAGACAGAAGGGAGGGAAGGAGGGAGGAAGGACGGACGAACTTCACAGCTTTTCACTGACATTCAAATTTCCCAGTGTCGCTGCTCTTTGTGCTTTGGGGGCATTTTTAAGTAAAATAAGGGTTACTTAGATACAAGCACTATGATACCACAACAGTCAGTCATATAACTAATATGACTACTAACTAACAGGCAGCTAGTATATTCAGCATTAGGTACATCAGATGAAGGGATGATTCATATCCCAGGCAGGACAGGATGGCATTCAGACTGTATCATACTACTCAGAATAATGTGCAGTTTAAATGTTTACTTCTGGATTTTTTCATTTAACATTTTTGGACCATGGTTGACCATAGATAACTGAAAACACAGAAAGCAAAACTATGGATGAAGGAAGACTATTACATACACTGAGTAAAAAGTGATTTATGTTAAGCCCCATTCAATGTTCGACCTTTTTATATTAAATCATTGTTAAGCCAGGTGTGGCAGTGCACACTTGTAATCCCAATACTCAGGAGGCTGAGGTAGGAAGATTGCTGTAAGTAGAAGACTGGTCTAGGCTGCAGAGCAAGACCATGTCTGAGAGAGAATGAGATAGAGACAGAGACAGACAGACAGAGAGAGAGTGACAGAGAGGGACACAGAGACAGGGCAGAGGGAGGGAAGAAGGAAGAAAATTTACTTTCTGTAAAATTCTGTGCATTTACCTATTTTTTTCATTTATAAAATTAAGAACATGCTGCCATAGATGTGATGTGAGGAATCAAGAAAGTAAGAGATACTGGGGCTGGTAATGTGACTCAGTGCTAAAGTGCATGCTTAGCACACATGAGGCCCTGGATTCAATCTCCAGCACTGCCTGACTGGGTGGAGGAAGGGAGTGGATGACAGATCCAAGGAAGTGGGATTAGGAAAATTAACATAAGAGTGTGTGGAAAATCAGAAGAAGGCGAGAGAACCTGAGGAATGAAATTTAAGAACAAAAAGGGAGGAAGTGGCACATACAGAAAATAAAAAACAGAAAGTTGATCGGAAACAACAATAATATATCCATTTTTCTCTTAAACAATAGAGGACAAAATCAGTTTTTTTTTTTTTTCTTAATGCCTCTATCACTGATGTCTGTGTTCTCACCATTAGGACAAAAGACAAGGAAATATATGATGCAGCAGACTTAGTAGCATGTTTGGGCTTATCTTCACTCTTAATGGTAAGGGAAGAAACAGCCAAGCTGACATCAGGGTGATAAAAAGGTAGAGAGATTACCATTTCCACCATTGCTTTTCCTTTGATCACTGACCTACTATAGAAAAGTGTATAAATTACATGACAAGTTACAGAACAGATGTGTTGCTGCTACCCTATTCTCTCTATATGATATCCTTGGCCTTAGTAAGTAACAAGCAGATGTAAATATTAGTTCATAACATTTAAGTATGTAAGCTAATACATTTCATAAAATACTAATAGAATTTGCCCAAAAACTTATATTAGGATAGAACACAGAATTAAACTTTTAGATGCATCATGTCCATTTACATAAAACCCAATTTTAAAGTTTACTTGTACCTTTCTTTCAATTCCTCTCTCTTTGCTGTATTTCTGTTGTTTTCTTCCAGAGTTTCTGAAAGACTTTTACTCTGATAAAGTCTTTCAATCTCCTAAAAAGAAAAACAGGAAAGCAAAGCAAAATAATTACATAGTGAAGTAGTATACAAGATTTATATTTTGGGGAGTATTTACTGTGATTGAAAATGACTAAAAGTAAAAATTAACCCTAATTCACATATATCCTTCAACTTTTGTTTACTCCTAACTCAGCAAATATAAATTTCGATAAACTCCCATCATAAAAAAAAGAAAATGATCATAAGCAAGGTAAACATTGATTCTTATCATAGGGACCTAGTTACTATAAAGAAAATAGCATCCATTTTTATCTCATTTCTAAAATTACATTACTGTTATTTGGTGCCTCATAAGTGTGATATATATACTTTAACATAATTTTTAAACAATTTAGTAATTTAGGTAACATATTCAATTATTCCTCAAAAATCTGTAAGTGACTTAAATAGGTTTTTCTACCTATGTGAATATTCAATAGATGATACTAAAATAATTTTTTCTTTTTTTTTTTTTTTTTTTGGTACTGGGGATTGAACTCACAACCTCATGCTTGCCAGGCAGGCGCTTAAGCCACTGAGCTAAATCCCCAGCCCTAAAAATATATTTAAGAAAATCTTAAAAGCTATTTCTAAGGGCCAGGGATTTAGCTTAGTGGCATAAGCACCTGCTTGGCAAGTACAAAGTTGTGAGTTTGATCCCAGATACCACAAAGAAAAATAAATAAATAAATGCTATTTCTAGCCTAATTCTCTAAAAATTATAAATTTTCAAGAGTAAATTCTTTAAATTACTATCTTGGTTCCTTTTTAAAAAATACTTTTGTCCTTTTAATGCCTTAAAATTCCTATTATGGGGCAGGGATCGCTTTATAATAAAGAACATGCCTAACATGAGTGAAGCCCTCAGTTTAATCCACTGTATCACAAATTAGATAAATAAATAAATTCTGTTTACTAAGCTACACCTTGTTCTTTGCTTGTCTTCTTTCCTCAGAACCCAAAGAAAGCCAACTGTTGCCCAAAACTTGGAATTAAATCTATTCAGTATCTAAAATACATTTTGGCTTCAACAGTAATCAGAGGCAAATAAATTAGCCTTTCTCTATATACAAGTTTTCTTAAAAATAGCTCTTCTAAAACTATTAGCATACTATTATATTAATACTTATATAGTATTAGAAATATATAATAAACATATACCTTGTTTAAAGAATTAATTTCCATTTCTGCTTCATTTATTTCTTTTTCCAATTCAGATGAATTTTTGGTAAAATTGTTGGCATGTTTAAGAATGTCTTCTGTTTTAAATCTCAAATTAACTCTTTTTATGCTAAGGAACTATGTCATACAAGTATATGTGTTTACATTAATAATACATGTGCTGTATCAGAAATAGTTGACGTTATACATAACATCATGTTACTTATAAGCATGTCCCTTATAAAACATAAACATTAATAACAGTATCTGAAAACAGAAGTAAGACTAGTATAAATATTTAGAAGACTAACAAAGATAACGTATTGTTATATATTGAATTTAAAAGTAATATTTCACTGAAAATGTTAGAATGATTTTCTTTTCATTAAATATTTTCACAAAATGGTATTTTGCTTTTTTCTTAAACAAGTTTATTGTGGCATGTGGCATGACTAATATAATTGATATGCTTCTATTATCCAAAGGCAACATAAAAATTTACATAATTTCCCTTTTCTTGCTGCAAAATATTCATCAACACATCCTGCAGAACCCAGAAAAGCGCTCATCTGGACATTCAGTTTGAACTGGATTTATATTCAATTTCAAGGAGAGAACTTCTTAGCTATTAATAGACATCCTGCATTGCTACTAGCTAATAAAATTTCCTAAATTACTCTATAATCCACTTAAGAGAATTTTAAAATAAATAGAACAGTAACAAGAACTCTAGAGAAAACCTTTGCTATCCTGCCTTAAAAAATATATGACATATATGCTAGAACACAAAATGCAAATATAATTTATAAGGTTACATCATTACCAAAAGTATCAATTTAAAATTTTAGATATAGATATTTAAATCCTAATCTTCAATTCTTCCTACCTCCATCTATCACTTCTCATCATGCAACTTTAATCTCAACTCACATGCAACTCCTGAAACCTCAGCTGTACCTTCAGCCATCTATCTACCTCTGACCCTTGCCACTAAACTAGTGGTGGCGAACCTAAGAGACATGTGCCACAGTGGGCATGCAGAGCCTTCTCTGTTGGCATGAAAGCCAAGTTACCCTAGCAGCTGAGCATCATCTAACTATTGTTTTTTCTCAACCAAAATCTCTGTTTTCAGACTTAATTGCAGTGTTGGCACCTTGAAATAAATAAGTGGGTTTTGGGTTGCAGTTTGGGCAGTCTTTTAAAAGTTTATCATTGCTGCACTAAGCAGTTAATACACAGTTAAGCACCAAATGAACAACTAAAAACAAAACAGGCTAAAACCAAAATGGGAAAAGAGCAAGCAGATGAAGAGCTATAAAAATGGTTTAAGATAAAACACAAGAAGCAAGGTAGAATACAGGGAGAAAGACAGTATAAACAGTGGAGTTATAATCTGATAGGAAAGCATATAAACATCATTCAGGTGGAAACAGGATTAAAGTTTCAAGATCATCATCAGAGAAGATCTTTTTGATAGACTGCTGAGGCTTATATCAATTAAGAATTACTTAAGCATCTACAGCAGTGATGGCGAAACTCTTAGCGCTTTCAATGACACAAACATTCCCCTCCAGCATACGTACCATAGGTTCATCACCATTGATCTACAGTATTACAGTGGTTCTGAATTAGAATTACTTATTTACATGTCTCTTCTACTGCAATTTCAATTCCTTTCAACAAAACTCTTTTTCAGTTTTGTCTTTTATCCTTTAACTGGGACTTTCTTTGTTAAGACAGAGCAAGATAACTTTTCATTGGCTTGGTTGCTAAGATGTGCCAAATATGTGTATCATTTTAGTCTTAGTCAATCAGCTTGTTTTTGATCACATAGGCATACGGTATTTATCGAAACAAGTCCCAGAACACTTTTAAAGTGACCTTGAAAACTCAAATGAAACACCAAGACAAATCCATGAATTCTCATCAGGAAAAGACAATAAAAATTAAGATTAAAAAACAATACTTATCTAATAAAATTGTAATTGGCAATACTTTTGTGGATACATATGTAATGTCCACTTAGAAAGTGATGGAAAGGGTGCAGGCACTGAAAAACAAAGTCATAGTTGAGATTATATTTTTTATTAAAAAAAACCATAATAAAGTAATGTATAACAAAAATATTAGTACCTAGAAATTCCTTAAGGATTGTTTCATTTGTTTTTAGTTGCTCAGTACACACTGACACTCGCTTTTTAATTTCTTCAAATTCTCTTTTCTTCTCATAATAATCACGTGAAAGGGGTGTTTCAGAGTATTTTAGTTGGTATTGCTTTAAAACATCTTTATACTGGCTTATATAACCATGATACATTTTTCTGTTAAAAGAAATGATGTAATATAGATCTAAAAACCACATCACTTGTCAAAGTCTACTAAAGTAAACATAAAAGGCAAGTTAAATATCTATTTATCTCTACTTCCCTCAGTATTGTCTGCCCTTCAAACTTTTTTTTTTTTTTTTTTTTTGGTCTTTTTGAGACAGGGTCTCACTATGCAGTTCAGGCTGGCCTTGAGCTCACTTTGTAGCCCAGACTGGTCTCAAACTCTCAATGATCCTCCTGCTTCAGCCTCCCAAGTGCTGGGATTACAGGCTTGAGCCACCACACCTGGCCCTTCAAACTTTCTTTAACCCCTTCACACTTCTCAACTATGTCTTCATTACCTGTGTTATTTATTTCTTAATTCTGTTCAGTGTAACTGCCACTCCCACATTGTTCTTTCCAAGATCATCAGCAATCTAATTTGTCCAACTGAATGATCTATTTTTCCTGCTCATCCTAAACAACACTGAGGAACCAGTTTCTTCTGGTCACTTACAACTTTTGAAAATTTTTGTTGGGTTCTGTATCTCTCTACTGTCCCCAGATACCTTTACAACCATGTCTTTTTATATCTTTCAATTTCTATATCTAAAACTATCACCTGAAATAATGTCCTACATGTTAGAATTTGTGGTTCTGACTATTCATGTGTACCCCACAACTATGTTTTATCTAGAAAATTTTAGTGTAGTTTGAAGGAATGCCTTCAGATCAACTCAAGTAGTAGTGGATGACTACCTATTTAGGCACAAATCTGGAATGGAACATTCTTAACAAAAAAAAAAAAAACTTTCTTTTTATTTGATCCAAAATTCATTAACAGAAGGAGTTAGTTACTACAGTCTACATGCTAGGTTTATTTTGCCACCTGTACCTGTATGATTCATAATTTAAGAATAGTTTTCACATTTTTAAATGACTGAAAACATTCAAACGAAGAATATCCCATGGTTCATTAAAATTATATGAAATTCAAACTTCAGTGTCCATAAACGAAGTTTTATTGGCTTACAACTTATTTACATGTTGCCTAAAGGTGGCTTATGTCATAACAGCAGTGTTGAGTAGTTATGAGTAGTTACGACAGTCCATGTGACCAATGAAGCCTAAAATATTTACTATCTGCTCCTTTACCAAAAAGAAAGAAAAAAGCTTGCCAATCCTGATTTGCAACATCAAAAATATTTAATCCAGCCTGCTATCCCAGCACTCTGGAGGCTAAGGCAGGATGATCATTGCAAGTTCAAGACCAGCCTGGGCTACAAAGTGAGCTCAAGGCCAGCCTGCAGAGTGAGACCCTGTTTCAAAAAGATAAAAAAAAAAAAATTCTTTTTAAATCCTTTTTTTTACTCAGTTCGTACAGTTTCAAGAAATAATATTAATGGCAAGCCTTTTTCTTTTGAGACAGGATCTCAATGTGTAGTACAGGATGGCCTTGAACTTGCTTATGTACTCCAGGCTGACCCTGAACTTATGGTGATCCTCCTGACTCAGTCTTTTGAGTGCCAGAACTAGAGGCGTGTGCCCATGCCCAGCAAGATTTTGAAAACATATAGTCCTTACTGCATTCCCCAAGATTACCTTATTTCTTGGGTCAAGTTATACTACATGGGGGAATTTCTTTGAAAATGTTGTAAGAATCATTTACCTTAGCAGATAAGAAAAGAATAAGTATTGATAAACTGCTAGTTTAATCAGAAGAAAAGGGTAACAGTTTCAATATCAAGAATGGTCTAATATCTTAACATTACTAAACTCTTCCCCCTTTAGCAAAACAAAGTTGTTGAGTTCAAAGTAAGTTCGTATTATTCTAACTGTTCTAATGTTTCTAATTAAGAAAACCCCCATTCTTGTTATGTAATAATTTGGGAAAATGGTGCAGGGAGTAGAAAAATAGCTATAAGTAGTCCTGCGCCCCCAGATTTAGATGAGACTGGCATACCACATCCATCCTGTTTATAAGAGTATATTTTGCCTACTCTTGTAACATGTTCCATGTAGGAACTCTAGCTGCACACAGCTTAGCTAAGTAATGACCCAGGAAGATCACATTTTTATCTTGTCTGTTGCTAGCAATACTAATCTTCATGAATGCCTGGTACAGGAATAGGCAAGGAAGACTGGAAATAATCAGCTAGTGCCTCTACTTCCTTCATCACCCCTGAAAACAGTGAAAGAATGCTCTTCTTTTTAGAAATGCCTAGAATTGAGATACCAATTCACCTATGTGACTGCTTTAAGAAAGAAATAGCCATTTCACTTTAATGCTTCTAGTTAGCTCAGAGAAGTCATCTATAACAAACAGTATCACAGAGGTACATACTCAGACTGGTGTGCTTTAGCCTCTGATAGAAAAAATTTTGAGAACTTAACATTTTAAAATAGCTATGACTTACTACTAAGAAACATTGTAAGTAGTGACATATGTTGTCCTTTGTGGGGAAGGTTACTGAAGATACAAACTACCAGACTCCCCAGCATCCCCTTTATGAAGACCCAGGGGAAAAAATTTAAGTTTCAGTAAACACTTATGCCTATTTTAAGCACTTGAACTGTTTTTTAAATGAATATTCTGAATTCCAACCTGGTCGTATTTCCACAATGTTTCAACTTTGAGGAACTTCAAAACCTAACCTGCACCCACTGTCTAACAATGTGCAGGACCACAAAGGATGAATTTTGAACTTGATCAAAGTCTTAATTATCCCTTTCCTACAGCCTTGATAAATAGTATTATTTATATAAATCACCTCAAATTCTCTGGGGAATGAAGCAAGACCCACCCACCCTTGCATTCTCCTTTACCTTCAGTCTGTTCTTTGGATGATGGAATACTCTGCCTTTCTCCTCTTTCTGCTCTATTTTCCTCATCTATTTTCATGACATCCATTAAGAACAATCTAAAGCTTTGGTCCCTACCTTCCCCCTTAAGATTCAACTTTGACAATAAAGGACTGCAGGTATTTTACATGTTTTTAAAATTAAAATATGAAAATACACAACTGCTGTCTTCCAATTATGTTAAAATGAAAATAATTTTGATTTTTAATTAGGTGAAGATTTAATGCTATGCATCATGTTCAAAGCTTCTCATCTTATTTCATTATATTCTCTAATTACACTTAATCTCCAAGATAATGTGAATGTACAAATAAACCTTCACAAGTACCAGTATTTTTCATTAGAATAACCCTCCAGTAATACACAAAATCAGCAGTCTGAAAACTGAAAATTGATATAATTTTTCATAAGATAATTCTGTAGATCATTATTCCCCTAGATGTTTGCTTAAAACTGCTCAGTCATAATTGCTGCTGAAAAACACTTTATATGTAAGACAATTCTAAACATATTCAGGGTTAGGGAAAGATTTGTAACAAATAGACCTCCAATAGTACACAGAGTTAAAATATTATTTACGTAAAAGAAAATTTCCTCATATTTTTGGTAACATTTTTATAAAGTATGTCATAACAACATTAATTTAAAGAATGCTTATTCTACATATATAGAAAATGCTTATATAGAGAATATAGAAGAATGCTTAAATCAGTATATATACTGTACTTGTCTTTTTCAATAGTTTCTCGATACATAGTAAATTCATCCTGCATATAATCTTCATGTTTATGAAAAACATCACATGTTGGCTTCCATCTGTGGAAAACATTATAGTTGTATTTAGCACCTCAGAATGATACATAGAAGTAACTTTAAAATGTGATCATTAAAAAGAAATCTTTCTAAAGCAAACAAGTTTACATCAAAAAAATTTTTCCATTTCCTATCATCACACTATCATAATCTATGTACTCCTATATTCAAATATTAATATTCAATAATTTATATGAATTTTTTGAAATATGACTAAAAAAGGAGAAAATACAGTATGGCTAGATTGTGTGCTGTCATAGCATTTCTATTACACACTCCAATACTCAAACATCAAATTTTCTTTCTCATCATATTCTAAGAGCTTGACTAAGAAATTTTTTTGGAATAGACATTGAAAAAGCTAGGATAAAGGCTAAAGAGAGGCTTTAATCTCTTCTGACATTTAGGTTGTTATACTTTCCTGAGACACAAAGAAAAACTTGGTCATAATGAATTATATAAAATGAATATTCACCCTTTTTTTGAAACAAAGTCCCACTATATAGTTTAGGCTGGCCTTAAACACCTAGAGACTTCCTGCCTCAGCCTCCTGCACGCTGGGATTACAGGCATGCATCACTATGCCCAGGTGAATATTTATCTTACTCATTTTATTATATATATATTGAGACAAATCACCAATAGAAAAAATCTAAAATTACTATACACCATTCTAAGTCTGTTTGAATATTTCCTTTTTTTTCTATTTTTTTTCCAGATTCAAATAGTAAACATGTTCATTCTGGAAGCACAAAAAGTGTATATTGTGTAAGAAAATAATTATGACCCACTATTATCATTTTCAGATTTTATTATAACTATATATTTAATGTCACAGAAACTATATCTATATATGACTTACATTCCTTTATTGTCTACTGAACAAAAGTTATACTAAATATTAGTCTGAATTTCTGGCTATGTCTTAAAAATATTCTCCAAAATGGAATAGAAAGATCAAAGATTATACATATATGTATTCCAAACATTTAAAAGTTCCATAAGAAGTACATGTCTCCTGAGAAGCTATTCACTCTTATGGTGACATATATTTTGATACACATCCATCTAGATTTTTCTAACTATAAATAATTATGAATTGGGTTCACACTATGTTTTACAATCCGTTTTGCTCAATTTGTAGTATTGTGTACTGTTAACATCTTTCCATGTTAAACATTCATCTGTACCATTATTATATTGCCTGCCTAGTGTTCAGTCATATACCAAAATTCATTTAGCCAATCCCCTTAATATTGAACATTTGAATTACTTTCAATATTTTACTATGATAAAAAAGGCTGAAACAGAATTTTTTAAATTCATGAGCTAGGTGTGGTGGTATATGCCTATAATCCCAGCACTGAGCTGAGGCAGAAAGATCATTCCAAATTCAAGGCCAGTCTGATAATACACGGAAAATTCCAGGCTGGCGCCATGGTTCGTGTCTCGATGTCCCCCCAAACTCCAGGGGCAGGCTTCTATAATTTGTGATTGATTTATGGTCCAATGCTGGAATTATGGGTGTCAGTGCTACACCAACCCTAGTATAGGTAACTTATATACAATATAAGGGACAGAAAGTCTGCTTCGCACTCCTCCCTTTTTGCTCCTGTTGCTTTTGCTATCTTCCATTGCCCCTGTGCCATGAGCCATCCTGCCTTGGAGTCAACTGAGTATGGACTAAAACTTGCACAAACTGTGAGCTAAACAAACCTTTCTTTCCTTAATTTTGGGCATCAGATATTTTGTCTCAGCAATGAGAGGAAAGTAACCAATACAGCCAGCCTGAACTACATAACAAGATTCTGTCTCAAACAAACAAACAAAATAGGGTGGAGGCCAAAGGATCCAAACAGACATTTCTCAAAAGTTCTTCATTTTGAAAAATTTTAGATTAGAGTCTGGCATGGCAGTCTACACCTATAATCCTAGCACTATCGAAGACTAAAGCAATGAGACAGAAGGATCACAAAGTTCCAGCCCAATTTGGGCAATGAAGCAACTTAATGAGATCCTGTCTCAAAATAAAAAATATTAAAAGGTCTGAGGATTGCACTCAAATCAAAAGACCATGGGTTCAAAACCTAAGAAAAAGGAATTTAGCTCAATGGTGTAAGCACCTGCCTGGCAGGTGTGAGGTTTGAGTTCGATCCCTTGTACAAAACTCCCTCACCAAAAAAAATTAGGTTGGATTATTTCACACAATGCTAAAATATTGAAAGATTAAAGACTGAAATTATTTCAAAAATACCTATTAGGAATTTTAAAACTTAGCTTACATTTAAAAACTCTGTTTCCAGACTAAATCTGAATTGGTAAGTAAGATATTGTAGCCCTTACTTTTATTTTTCTCTTGAACCTGCAATGATCCCTTTCTACAGTAGGATGTGAGCAGGCAATTAAGGATTAGATTCATTATTTTGCTAATATGGAATATTATCTTGGGGTTATATATCCACAGTAGAGCATATGATTTGCATGTGCAATACCGTTATCAACTATAAACTCAGAAACCTTGAATAAGGAAACTGAAAGACATTTATTGGAAGTTTGTTTCTTTCAAATACTCACTTATTACAGCTGTCTTTGATCTCCTCACTATGTTTATGATAATGAGTAATTTCCTCATCTGTTTTATTTATTCTTTCATGTATTCTACAAATTGCTTCTTTGCTTTCTTTAATATCTTCAAGGCATTCTGAAAAGAGAATATATTTATTTTCTTAAAGCAGAAATCATAAGTTCAAAATAAATAAAGTGGGTAAAGAGAGGTGTATGACATCTTATGTGTCCATAAAAAAAAAAAAGAACCAGAGAATGGAGAATAAGAGAGGTTTGAGATGGAAAAGCACCTTGCATTAAAAAGCAGAGAATCAAGGGCAGGGGATTTAGCCAGCAACTCAAGTGCCTTCCTGGCAAGTGCTAGGTTGTGAGTTCAATCCCCGGTACAAAAAAAAAAAAAAAAATTTATAAAAAAAAAACAAAACAGAGAATCAGAGCCAGTTCTGATCCAAGACCCAAATGCAAAAGATGTAACTTTCAGATTGAAGAGAAATAAATGTTCCCTGTCTCTTATCTTTGACAGAGGGAAAGACTAAGTGATACATAAAGTCAATCTATCATATTAATCTATGTATTTATGCTAATATTTATTCATTAATGATACTAATATAGGCTTTTGTTTTTGACAAATGTGAAATTTCTATTCATTGAGTCCATGTCAATTAATTAGTAAACACACCTCTGATCACCTGTTACTAGCAATCAAAGATAGAACATAATTTCTTGAAAACATTAAAATAATTTCACAATACCTTTTTGACTGCAGAAGATAAACTATCTTTTCAGAACTACTGCAAAGTTAGCAGCTCTATTTTTATAACTTAAAATACTGTATTTAATTAGTCTTGCCTTTCACTTATACTATTTGTTTTTCAGAACCATTATTCTTTAAATTGTGGCATCTATCAATCTTCGTTCCTAATCTTGGGTAATTTCTATAAAGAAAACATTTTCACTCAAATAGCTGAGATAAATAGTATCTTCAATTGCTGTGGGTCAGTTTGGTTTAAGGCAAAACAATTTGCAAAATAAATTCTGAGTGTACAAATTTGTTTGAAATCGCTAATACCCGTTTTGCCTAATGTTATTAACTAAGTACGAATTAGTAGACGGAAATGCCACAAAAGTTATGCCAATTGCTAAGCTGCCCTAAAGCAGGCCAGTACATATTATGCTATACGCCATTAAAAAAAAAAAAAAAATATATATATATATATATATATATATATATATATATATATATATGGCTAAAATAACTATCATGGAAAACTACTTACTATTAATTCTTTGCATCACGTCTTCTTTAGTACTTATGTCTTGCTGATACTGGAAAACTAAAACAATTCTCTTGTGACTTCACATCATCGCAAAAACGTCAAGCGCTAACACCGAGCCCAGCGCCCTGCCGTACCTACCAAACTCCAGCAAAAGCCTGTCCAGCCTGGCAAACAGCTTGTCGCTCATCTCGGAGTCCGCGTCTAGAAAGAGACAGGGAGCCTTTCCCGCGCTCTCTCACGTGGCCGGGACGCGGGAGGGAGTCGCGGCGCGGGCGGACACGCGGCGTCCTTTCCCACAGCCCCACGCGTCCCTCAGAGTCCCTCCGTGGCGAGGCGCGCAGGGAGGGACTCGCGCCTTCAGGGAAAGCCTCGGGGAGCCCTATGCTACGGCCCCACGGTGGGGACCCACGCCGGGAACTGCTCCTCACACAAGCAGCGCCTGCCCCTCAGCTGCCCGTCCGCCCCCAAGGCCGCGCTCCGAACCTCCGCGCTGCCTCGCCCTCTTCGCCTCAGTGAAGTCACCCGCTACAGCCGCGCCCGCCCCCGACAGCCAGCCCAGGAGACCCCGCAGAGCACGCGGCGACAGAGCGCGCGGAAGAGCGAGATCACACGCGCCGCGAGACCAGACCTGAGCATGAGACGCGCGGCTTCGCCTGCGCCTGCGCGGAACTTCTGAGCATTGACCCAATGGTTACAGGGGCCACAGAGGGCGCTGGGAGGACCAGGGCACGGGTGGGGTGTGGGGCTCTGCCACTCTTGTGAGGACGAGCGCTTTTAAAAAGCCTCTTTGGGCCTGACAGAACATTTTAAAATATATTTTTAAATATATGTTAAAGAACAATAAAAGCCGGGCATGGTGGACATACCTGTAATCACAGCTATAGGGACGCTAAGGCAGGAGGATCACTGAGTTCAAGGCCAGCCTGAACTACACAGTGAAACATTATCTCAGAAAGAATGAAAGAAAAAAAGTAATGAAATTGTTATTAACTTTTAACATGACAGTGAAAAACAAGTAATAATCAAAATTCAGCTTTGAATTCAATGTTCTCCAAAACTTCTTAAAAACTGATATAAGCCCAATGCACCTTTATTAAACATTTTGTTTCAAATCAGGTTTTCCACTTAAAATTTTGACATGTACTTTATACTCTTAGATTTTGCATGTCCAAAGTAACAGAGTGGAGGAAAAAAATAAATCATTCAGTCCTCAAATTGCTGCTTTTTTTTTTTTTTTTGGTGCTATAGACTAAACCAGAGCCTCCTAAATAAATATGCCATCTACCTCTGAGCTATATCCCTCCTCAGTCTTTTGTATATTTCTCATTGTTATGTTTTAAATTGTTTCACATATTAAAATGAAACAAAATGCTTTCAGTTTTCTTAAGTTTAGATCATATGTGCATAATCAATATGATTATAATATGTTGTAATGTTGCTCACTAGTATTAAGGATAGTGAACCATGAAAGTTCATTTATTTTGATAAGAATTTAGCATGTATATATGAAAATCTTTCTAATTTTTTCCAGCTTTATGGCAATATAACTGACAAAAATTATATATCTTTGTTATAATATTTGGATGTATACATTTTGTGTTAGTCTATTTTGTAACACGAAGCCACAGAGTGGGTATGTTATGAAGAAAAGAGGTTTATTTTGGCGTACCTTCTGGAGGTCTCAGATTGAGAGGTCACATCCTGGTGATGGCCTTGGTGACTGAGTCCAGCAGCAGCACAGGCATGACACGGTAAGAGACAGCACAGATGTGTATGTATATCTCTTCTGGTCTCACTCTCTTCTGAGGAGACACCAGCAATCAGTTGTGGGGGCACCATCCTAGTGATTTTATTTTATCCTAATCACCTCCCAAAGGCCCCACCTCTAAACATACAGTTAGATTAAATTTCCTCCCTCTAAATACTTCTCAATGGTGGTTGAATTTCGACACATGAAAGTTTGGGAGAAACACTCAAACACAATCCAAACCATACAAATTATGAAATGATCATTACAATCAAATAGTGTAACATATCCACCACTTGATGTTATTATCATTTATATGTTGATGAGAATATTTACAATATACTCTCAGCAAATATCAAGTGAGCAATATTGTTAACTGTACTCACCATGCTGTACTGTAGACCTCCAACATTTATACCTGTTACCTAAAATCTTCATTCCCACTTCCCACCTTCTCCATTTCTAGTAACCACCATTCTACTTCCTGCTTCTATTCAACTTTTTAAAATTCTGTGTGTAAGTCAGCAAAAGAAACTACCAATAGAATGAACAGACAACTCACACAGTGACAAACAAACTTGCCAGCTGTTCCTCAGACAAAAGGATAATATCTAGAGTATATTAGGAATTGAAAAAAAAATCCTCCTCCCCCAAATTTAAAGACTCAATCTAAAAATAGGCATCTCAAATGAATAGGCACTTCCCATATGAAGGAGTATAAGCAGCAAATAAATATATTTAAAAACGTTCGAAATCACTGGTCATTTTAGAAATGCAAATTAAAATACTGAAATTTCCTCTTATTCCAGAAGGAATGGCTATTATCAAGAAATCAGTCAATAACAAATGTAGGCAAAGCTCTGGGAAAAAAGGAAGCCTCCTCTATAGTTGCTGGGAGAGTAGACTGGTACAGCCATTGTGGAAATCAGTGTGGCAGTTCTTCAAAAAGTTAAAACTAGAGGTTCCATTGAACTCAGCTATTCTCTCTTGTATCTTCCCGAAAGACTTAAAAACATCATACCACAGTGATATATGCACAACCGTGTTTGTATCAGCATAGTTTGTAGTAACTAAATGTTGAAAGCAGCCCAAATGCCCATCAACTGATGAATGGCTAGAGATTTAGTTCTTTTATACAATGGAATACTTCTCTGCCATGTAGAAAGATAAACTTGACACATTTCTAGGTAAAGAGATGCATCTTGAGACCATGCTTTTAAGTGAAATAAATCAGACTCATATTGAAATATGTTATCATTATGTAATATATATTTAAAATGTATCAATAAAATTAATTTAAAAATAAATAAAATTCTATGTGTAGATGAAATTATTATTTCTCTTATATGAGAATCCAAAAAGATAAATAAGGAACAAAATGTATAATAGGTATTGGAGAAACAGGAAGAAAATGCTCAAATGAGAAGGGGAACAAAGAATAGGGAAGGAGAAAGGAAGGAAAGTAAAAGAAAAAAAGAATGGAAGAAATGGAAATAAAACTTTGGTAAATAAAGAGAAAGGGAGTTGGATGAAGGGCAGAAGATTGAGGAAAAAAGAATTACGGTATATTAGGTAGCTGGGCATGGTGGCTATAAAAATCAGGAGGCTGAGGCAGGAAGATCACTATGAATTCAAGGTCAGCATGGGCAAAGTCAACTTGAACTTCACAGTGAAACCCTGTCTCAAAAAGACAGGAGGAGGAGCAGGAGGAGGCAGAAGAGGACAAGGGGGAGGGAGAAGAAGAGGGGGAAGGGAGGGGAAGAAAAGAAGGAGAAGAGGAAGAAGATACATTATCTATAGGTACAAATTCTCTATGATGAATGTGATCATTATGTAATGTATATTTAAAATGTATCAATAGGCCTGGAACCTCACCCGTGGGCCCGCCCTGCCACCTGGAATTTAGCAGAAGCCTGCATCAAGTGTAAGCTACCTGGAACCTCCCCTGAAGGCCCGCCCTACCAAGAACATCTAGGAGGCCCACCTCAGGCGTGGGCTGCCTGAAGCCTCGCCCGAGGGCCTGCCCTGCCACCTGGAAACATTGAGGAGGCCTGCCTCAGTCCTCCCCTGTGGGTAAGCCCTGCCACCTGGAACATCTTGGAAGCCTGCCCAAGACTGAAAACTGCCCTGGACTGCTTCTGCTGGGCCTGGCCTCCCACGTGGAACATCAGAAGACCTCAGCAGGCTCCAGTTAGTGGGAAAAAATTTGGAACGTTGCTCCCAGGTGGCAAACCTTGGACTACAGTGGATTAACTGTATCAGTGTGGTGAGTATGCCGCTAAAATAGAGGTATATAGGGGATAAATAGGGCCAGTAGCAAAACCCCCTCCAACTAATTGTAAGACTTTGGGGAGTCTGAAAAGGATGTGTGTGATTCCCTCCTAAATATAGAAAACATCAGGCAGAGTGAAAATGACAAAATGAAAAAACAAAATGCAGTCTCAAACATATAGTTCACCAGAAGCAAGTATAGGAGACATTGAAATAGAGGACCTAAAAAGTAACACAGCGGGAATCTCTGAAAAGATAGCAACTCCATCAGGCTATAGAGGAAATCAAATTAGAAGTACTCTCCCATGTAAAGATAGTAAAGGAGTTGTTGAATACTGCTAAAGAAGAAATAGTGAAAAAAGTACATGAGCATGGGAAACTGATTGAAACTTTGAATGAACAATATAGAAAACAAGCAGAATTCATGAAACAATCTCACAGAGACATCCAAGGAACAAAAAATTCTATTGAAAGCATGCAAAACCGCCTAAAGGTAGCTGAGGATAGGATTTTGGACCTTGAGGACAGGATCACAATTAGTGATCAGGAAAGGATAGAACTTTTAAAAATAACAAAGCAACATGAAATGACAATCCAGAAGCTTCATGATGATGCCAAGAGCAACAATATAAGCATATTGGGCATTAGCGAAGATACAGGAGTCCAGGCAAATGACATACGTAAAGTCTTTGCAGAAATAATAGCAGAAAATTTCCCAAACATGGGGAAAGAATCTGATATGCAGATAAGGGAGGCATATAGAACACCAAACAGTCACAATCAACATAAATCCACACCCAGACACATAATAATTAAGATCTCAGACATACAGCATAAAAACAGAATACTAAAAGCTGTCAGAGAAAAGACACAACTCACCTATCAAGGAAAGCCCATTAGAATCACGGCAGACTTTTCAGCACAAACCCTCAAGTGAAGGAGAGCTTGGAGTGAGGTATTTCAAGCCCGGAAAGAAAACAACCTTCAACCCAGACTGACGTACCCAGCAAAACTTTCATTCAAATTTAATGGAAAAACAAGATACTTCCATGACAAAGAACAACTGAAGAAATTCATGTCCACCAAACCAACCCTAGAAAGAGTACTGAAAGACATTCTAGACAGAGATAAAAATGACCACAATCCCCAAAACAACAACAGAAAGAAACCACCAGGTAGGTTAAGCAATTAAATAAGAGGAAAACTAGAAAGAAACAACTGGTGCATAACATGGCAAAGTCGAGCCAGTACATATCAGTGATATCCATAAATATAAATGGCCTCAATTCACCTATAAAAAGAAATAGATTGACAGAATGGATCAAGATACAGGGTCCCACAATATGCTGTATACAAGAAACACATCTGACCCAAAAGGAAACTCATAGATTAAAAGTCAAAGGATGGAAAACAGTATTCCATGCAACAGGAACCCAGAAAAAAGCAGGGGTAGCTATTCTATTTACAGACAATGTGAACTTCAAACCTAAAATGATTAAAAGAGATAGAGAAGGTCACTACATACTTCTTAGTGGAAACATTCAAGGGGAAGAACTAACAATTATAAATATATATGCACCAAATACAGGACCACCCAACTATATAAGATGGATACTAATGGACATGAAAAACCAAATACACAAGAACACAATTATAATAGGGGACCTTAACAGCCCATTGTCACAAAGAGATAGATCAACTAGACAAAAAGTCAGCAAAGAAATAACAGAACTGAATCATACCTGTGAGCAACTGGACTTAGTAGACATTTACAGAGTGTTCCACCCAAACACATCAGAATACACATTCTTCTCAGCTGCACATGGGACATTCTCCAAAATTATCCCATAAAACATCCTTAAGTAAATGCAAAGGTATTGAAATCATACCATGCATAATATCTGACCATAGTGCACTGAAATTGGTAATTAATGGCAAAACAAATTGTAAAACCTGCATAAATACATGGAAATTAAATAACAGCCTTTGGAACAACCAGTGGGCTACAGATGAAATTAAAGAAGAAATAAAGCTATACCCACAATTCAATGAAAATATAGAAACAACATACTGTAATCTGTGGAATGCAATGAAAGTGGTCTTAAGAGGGAAATATATAGCAATAAATTGTCATTTCAAGAAAAAAGAACAAGCACAAATAAACAACCTAATGCTCCATCTCAAGCTTCTAGAAAAAGAAGAGCAAGCTAAAACCAAAGCTCATAGAAGAAAGGAAATTGTAAAGATTAGAGCAGAAATCAATGCAATTGAAACTAAAAAAAATTACAAAGAATTAATGAATCGAAAAGCTGGTTTTTTGAGAGAATAAACAAAATTGACAAACCTCTAGCTAACTTTATCAAGAGAAAGAAAGAAAAAACCCAAATTCATGCAATAAGAACTGAAAAGGAGAAATTACTATGGATCCCATGGAAATTCAAAAGATCATGAATACCTACTTTTAAAATCTCTACTGGTTTTATTCTGTTTTGTTTGATCTTAATATATGTGATCATATGAATAGTTACTTTGAAGACAAGACAGTATGGTAGCCAGTGTTGATTTAATATCATCTTCTCTGAAGTCCTACCATGCTTTTGTTTTTCTATTGCCATTGGTTCTATCACGTTGTGTCTTACTGGATTTTAATATGTATGATAGTAAAAACAAAGTTTTTATGGAAAACGAGATAATATAGCAGCCATTGTTCATCTTTGGTTATATGGTTCAGAATGTCTTGGAATACTTTCCTTCTTTTGAGTTGATTATTCTACTTTTTTATGTTTGACATTATTGTATGTAAAGCTAAGCTCAACTATTTCAAAGAAAGAGACATGATAGCTACTGTTAATATCTAATTGTCTTGTTGTGAAGTGCTGTGTTGCTTACATTATTCCGTTCTGATCTGCTTAGATCTGTCCTCTTCTGTTTATTCTCTTTAAAATAAAAAAAAAGAAAATCTCTACTCACATAGAGTGGAAAACACAGAGGAAATGGACAGATTTCTAGAAACATATGAACTACCAAAGCTCAACCAAGAAGATATAGCAATTTTGAACAACCCAATATCAGCTATTGAAATTGAAAATGTAATTAAAAACTTACCAACAAAGAAAAGCCCCGGTCCGGATGGATTCACAGCTGAATTCTACAAGAAATTTAGAGAAGATATGATGACAATACTCTTTAAATTCTTCAATGAAATTGAGAAGAAAGTAATCCTCCCTAAATCATTCCTGGAGGCAAGTATTACTCTGATACCAAAACCAGAGAAAGAGCCAAACCAAAAAAGAGAACTATAGCCCAATCTCACTAATGAACATTGATGCAAAGATTCTCAACAAAATATTGGCAAATAGAATGCAGCAAATCAACAAGAAGATTATGCATCATGACCAAGTGGGGTTCATTCTAGGAATGCAGGGATGGTTTAACATATGGAAATCAATAAATATAATACACCACATCAACAGAGCAAAAACAAAAACCACATGGTCATCTCAATAGATGCAGAAAAAGCTTTCCAAAAAGTCCAACACATGTTCATGATAAAAACCCTTCAGAAACTCAGAATACATGGTGTCTACCTCAACCTTATAAAGGCCATCTATGACAAACCAACAGCCAACATTATACTAAATAGACAAAAACTGAAAGCTTTCACTTTAAAATCAGGAACAAGACAAGGATGTCCACTATTACCACTCCTTTTCAATATACTTCTGGAAACACTAGCCAGGGAAATCAGACAAGAGAGAGAAATAAAAGGAGTAAAGACAGGAAAGGAAGAAGTTAAATTATCACTATTTGCAGATGACATGATACTCTATATATAAGACCCAAAAATCTCCATTAAAAGACTACTAGAGATAATAAACAAGTTCAGCAGTGTAACTGGATACAAAGTCAATGCTCAAAAATCCATAGCACTCTTAAGGGAGAAGACAAGATGGCCAATCAGTGAGCAACAAAATACAAAGCCTCCCAGGAGAAACAACTCATTTGCCAGAATAAGACACCCTGGAGAGACCCAGACAGAGGGAGATGGATTCTCTTGACACAGGAAGAAATTAAAACATAATCAAGCTCGTCAAATACTTCGGGACTACAACTGAAACAGCTAAAAATTACAGGACACTGCATTTTTGTGATGACTCACCAAGTGTGCACCAGCTTGAATCTGCGCTGGCAGGCAGAGCCACCCAAATTCGTTCCCGCCACCACTCACAGGAAGCACAGCAGCGCTGAAGTTGGAGGTTGGAGAGCCCAACGGAGAGCAGAGCCAGCAAAAGGACCTCCATTAATCCATAGTCAGTGCTGGGAATGAGACGCCCACCCCATGGGAAGGGTGCGACCGAATGGGTGACATGTTGGAATTGGGCAGGAGGAGCCTGAACTGGGAGCAACAGTGACTTCAGTTGGTTTCTCCCTCCCCAGAGCAGATTCATGGGATTTTCTTGGACTGAGCCGCACCCCTGGTTGGGACCCAATGAGCCATCCCAAATCAATTCCCTGTGCCCAACACACACTAACTGGGTGAAGGCACCTGAAGTTTGGCTGGCCCAGTGGGGAGGAGCAGGCAGGAGAGGGCAGAGTTCCCTCACCAGCATGCTTCGGAGGACATGTGGCCAATAGGGAAGGGGACTGGGACCTGCACTGTAACCTGTGTGGAAGAAGCCAGGGCCATGACAGGAGAGAGAGGCAGGAGGAGGCCCCCAGCCCAGAACCCTGAAAGCACTGATCCAGGAGAAGGAAAAACAAGGGAGTCTGAGGGTGGCAAACATACAATATCAGACATGGCTTCAATGGACATTAAGAGATATCTTCAGGACCTTGTAGATGAGCTCAAAACTGAAACATTAAATCAGGTAAAGCAGGATATGAGTAGAGTAATAAAAGAAATGCTCTCAGGAAGCATCTCTCAGGATGATACAGACAGAAGAAGGGAGGAACACAAAAGAAGGTGAGAAACATTTGATAAAGTATATAAAGGAAATATAGAATACATGAAGCAGATTCAAAGAGACTATCAGAAAATTAAAAACTCCATTGAAAGCTGGTAAAATGCCTTAAAAGAAACTAAGGATAGACTATCAAAACTTGCAGACAAGTTTGCAGTGTGTGATCATGAAAGGAAAGATCTCTTTAAAATAACAAGGAAACAGGCAGTAAATACAAAGGCTAGAAGATGACAAGAGAATCTACAATTTAAAAATGAGAAATGTGAACAAAGAAGCAGGAATACATACAGGTGAATTACAAAGGCTATTCACGGAAATAATTAAGGAAAACTTCCCAAGCATGGGAAAAGAAAATGACATTCAGTTGTGTGAGGCATACAGAACTCCAGCCACCTACAACCAAAACAGATCTACACCCAGACATATAATAATCAAGATGCCAGAAATTGAATATGAAAACAGAATATTAAAAGCCATCAGAGAAAAGAAACAGTTTATTTATAAAGGTAAGCCCATCAGGATCATGGCTGACTTCTCAACACAGACCATCAGATCAAGAGGAGCTTGGAGCAAAGAATTCCAAGCCCTGAAAGAGAATAACCTCCAGCCCAGATTGATGTACCCTACAAAACTATCACTAGAAGTTGATGGAGAAACAAGATGCTTCCATGACAAAGACATACTAGGGGAGTTTGTGACCACCAATCCAACCCTATAGAATACTGAAGAACATTCTAGAGAGAGAGAAAAAAAATACCAGGATTTTAGGAACAGTGGCAGAAAGGCCTCAATGAGTGGGGTAGGCAGTAGAATGAAGGAGACAACTAGACAAGCAAAGGCAGAAAAATAGCATAGCAGAAATGAGGCAGAGAAGGATAACTAGAAGCTCTAACATAGATGGCCTTGATATGCTATACTGTAAATATTGCACCAGGATTTAAAACCCACATCACTCACACCACTCTGCTTAGATGGATTATATTCTGTTCCAGTCATTCTACCTGTACTATGTTTGAGGGCACAGACAGTAATCCTGAAAATAACAGGATATAGTATGATAATCATCCTTAATTTCCTATTAACTTAATCTAATGCTCTTTAAAACTTACACTGTTTTACCATGACTGATCATAATCAAATCTGGTTTGTTGGATTGCTGTTTTATATTGATAGATTTTATTCAAAGCTGTTATGATTGATAGTATCAAGTCTGAGAGTATAGGGAACTGCACTTCAGATGACAAGATTCACTAGAATATCCACTATGGTTTGATTATTACCTGCTTTTGAAGTTTTATACTGTCTACAATGTTTTATTTTTACTAATATTGTTATTTACTGCTTTACTCAATTATACTGCTATATTCAGTTATGCCTGACAATATAGACATTCTCTTGAAGATAATAAGAAACAACACAGTAATCATTGTAGCTAACTTTGTACTGTGATTTGATACGACTTTTTGGTTTCATGTTTTTATAGGAATTTGTTTTGTTTTGTCTTGCTAAGTTTTGTTTTTCCCTCTAATACATGCAGAGATTCATGCATGAGTAGCTGTCTACACTCTCACTGTTTGACTATCTCCTTTATATGCTTTAATTTTATAACTTGAGCAACTATTACTAAGAGGACAATATGTAATTTATTAACTAGTGATTTCTTATTGTTTATTTTTTTTTGGAATTTTGTATTACCTCTACCCTTTACATGCTTTTGTTTCTTTTTAAATGAAAAAAATCAATAGCATTCCTGTACACAAACAAAAACTCACTGATAGAGAAATTGTGGAAATATCGCCCTTTACAATAACATGTAAAAAAATGAAATACTTAGGAATCAACCTAACTAAAAATGTAAAAGATCTATATTCTGAAAATTATACTACACTGAAAAAGGAGATTGAAGAGGATATTAGAAAATGGAAGGATATTCCTTGCTCTTGGCTAGGAAGCATCAACATTGTGAAAATGGCCATACTCCCAAAACTGTTGTACAGATTTAATGCAATCCCAATCAAAATACCATTGACATACCTCACAGATCTAGAGAACACACTACTAAAATTCATTTGGAAACAGAAGAAACCTAGAATAGCAAAGGCAATTCTAGGCAACAAAAGTAAGGCAGGAGGCATCTCAATTCCTGACTTGAAACAGTACTATAAAGCCTCAGTGATAAAATCAGCTTGATACTGGCAAAGAAATAGACCTGAGGATCGATGGAACAGATTAGAAGATGCAAGCACAACGACAAAGACACTCAGCCACCTGATATTTGACAAAGGGCCTAAATATGTGCACTGGAAGAAGGATAGCCTCTTTAATAAATGGTGTTGGAAAAATTGGCTCTCCACATGCCAAAGACTGAAACTAGATCCAAGCCTATCACCATGCACAAAACTAAAGTATAAATGGATCAAAGACCTAAATATTAAAACAGAAACACTAAATTTACTGGAAGACAAGGTAGGTAGATGTCTTGGAGACATAGGGGTAGGCAGAGAATTCATGAACAAAATGCAAACTTCATGGGAAACACTTCAAAGAATCAACAAATGGGATCTCATATTATTGAAAAGTTTCTGCACTTCAAAGGAAATCACCAACAGAGTGAAGTGAAAAGAAAACCCACAGAGTGGGAAATAATTTTAGCCAACAACCCCTCAGACAAAGAACTTGTGTCCAGAACATATAAAGAATTGAAAAACATCAAGCCCCCCAAATTCAAAGACCCTCTCCAAAAATGGGCATCTGAGATGAACACACAGTTCTCAGAGAAAGATATACAAATGGCAAATAAATACATGAAGAAATCTTCACCATCACTGGTCATTCAAGAAATGCAAATTTAAACAACATTGAGATTCCACCTCACTCCGGAAAGAATAGTTGCCATCAAGATATCAACTGATAACAAATGTTGGCGAGGCTGCAGGGGAAAAGGAACACTGCTCCACTGTTGGTGGGAATGTAGACTGGTGCAA